>WFKH01011801.1:25682642-25694114 GCA_016163765.1 Magallana hongkongensis
ATTCCTTTTGTATGTATAAGTTGAAGCTCATGTTTACTAAGCACTTTCCATGACGTATCAAGCATGTATCTATATATAAGAAATATCAGGTTAAAGTTGTGTGTGCTGACGAACTCTCGAGATTTATTCATTATTATATTTATTATTTATTGTAATTAATGACCTATTCTACTCTTGAAAGTGTGTTATATTGTTTATGCGGAAAAGGCAGACAGGTATAAATACTTTATTTTATGAACATGATGAAGTTAAGTATTAAAGAACTAAAAGTTATATTATCTGCTAACCGTAATAAAATGCAATGAATTCCACTCACTGATATCTTCCCCCAAGTATGCTACCATCCTTTTAGAAATTAGTTTCATATATTTATGTGTTTTAGTTACCCGAGAGGCAAAGATAAACAGTCAAGGAAGAGTCGAACCTACATGTTACAAAGCATTAAAAGTTGGACGGATCATTTTTAAAATCACTTTATAAACATCATACGATTTATATTATACTTTAAGAAGTAGATTTAAACACTGTAAAATATTACATTTTGCAAAGCAAATTAAGTATTATTTTAGCGTTCTACCTCAACTCTAAAAATCAACGCAAAAATAATGAAGGCTTAAAATTGTTTGTTTCAAGTCTGCAAATGATTCATTTGCGGTTAACCCAATTCATTGTGATAAAATTGAATGCATGCAATCATCTTGTAACACCATTTTCACTTTCAATAATATTCTATTAATCATTTACACGTAAATATGATATATCTTATCCAAAGGCTTTCGATTTTAAAAATGATAAATAACAATAAGATTCCAAAATAATATGATTGTGGGCTTTGAAATAATTGATCACAAATAGAATTTTTTTTCATGCTGTCACTTTATCTGTTCAGTATTACTAAATCAATACTGTGTTAAGGATTAAAATAATTTTAAAAATTAACGAAAAAAAATCACTAAAAGTCATATTCATGTCCTAAAAGGTATTTTGTAATTCAAATAATATTACAATTAAAATAGATGGATGTGCTAAATCCGTATTTAAATAAAGCAATTATAGACTAAATGACTAAAAGTCATTATAAAACTGTTACATGTATGTGAATGTAATCTTTAAAAATAGTAGTCACAATTTTCAGTCGATTACAAGGTTAATACTTTGGCTTGTATAAAAACGGCTAAGTTATTCAAAACTCGTCGATTTCTTTGCAATTGTGAAAATAACGTTCCACGATAATTTAATTAACATTTCTTTAAAAACAATGAATTTTTATTATCAGGTTTCTAGTCTACTGACAAGTTGGATTTCAATATAAAACATACGTATATTTACACCCTTCCAATTCGGTCCCCTCTTCAAAATTAACCAAACAACTAAGCTATATTTCCATCTCAAAATTTTGCTGGAAAAATTACCAATAAGTAAATTACTGTGTTGCAAGTTGTCTGAGATTGATAACACAATTTATTTCTCCAAGGTACATGACATTTGTCAGTCTTATTATTCGAGCAAAATAAATCAAGCCTTATTTATCGAGGAATATATATGTATATCCTAGCTGAATCATATGATTAAATAACAACAAATATGAAGATTTCTAATTGTTTTATTTTTTACATGATTATTACATCTATGAATATTATAAAGTTTCCAAATATTTCACTCACAATCAATGTTCATTTTGTTTAAAGCATTGTCATTTGTGAGTGTCGACTTCAAAATCGTGCATGTCTTCCGAACCATACACGCATACACAAGTGATGAACAACATATCGACAATGGTTTTACTGTAAATAATACATAAGATAATAATTGTAATAATTATCAATGTAAAGAGACTCTTTAAAAGAGAGTCTTTTTGCTCGCACTGTGTCTTCTCATCAGTTGACATATTCTAATGGATTACAAGTACGGCATTGAAGCGATTCGAGCTCAGGGATGACTTTTCTATTTCAGCTTTGTGTGAGCTGACTTGTACAATATTTTGTTTACGAATATAATCGCTTTCGGGTCTGAGTACATCGATTTTCATTGATATTACCCGATATAAGTTTTAAATGTTTCTTGAGGACTAAATCAATCATTGGGGATACTCTCTCGATTCGTATCTTAAACCGACAACTGTCTACAGTCAACATCATCCAATCTCTCTTCCGGTCCTCGTACGGAATGCTAATTATTACCACCTCATTTAAAAATCTTTCACACATTTTTTTATCGACATCAAGATCAAATGTAAGTTTTATGAATGAAATGTCATCTGAGTACACACATCGGTATAATTATTCGTTATACAGTATGAAAAGATTCTTTGTTATCAATCAAAATTTTCTTCAATATATGTTTTATAAATAAAATCCCATCTCAATACATACACCTATATATGAAACAAATCTATCAACACACATAACTAAATTATTCGTTCACGCTTTTAATAGAAGCATATATAGACTAAATCATTAGTTTTTCCGGAAAAACGTCTTCAAATGATTTAATCCGGGGAAGTCGTGATGACTTCCTGCTTGCTACGTCACGATCCTATCTGTTAATTAGACGCGGAGGGAGTCTTGGCAGAAAATGTACCTGAAAACATGATAGCCCTACCACACCCGGAGAAATCACAGAGCATTGACATGTCAACTCAGACCGAATCCGAGGACTCGAGAAAGGATGAAACAACATCAACCAATTTATCTACAAAGGAATCCGAGGAATCGCTTATCACAGAAAAACCAGTGTTCAAAAAGAAAAAAAACCAATTGAAAATAAAAACATTAAAGCAAAATCTCGATACAGACTTCAAACAACGTGGATTCGATTTTAATATGTGTATATATTAGAATAAAATCACTTTTTATTAATAAATCAGATTTGTTTCTTTTTTTAATACACCATATTACGCTTAATAGTTTTAATATATAATTAGTATTATTGTTTACATTAGAACAAGTGTCAAGTTGTTACAGGAGTATTTCACAAAGAGTCACGATTGTCTAATATACTCAATACAATTGATATTTCAACGTCTAATTAAATCTGTTGTATTCCGCTGGAACGGTTTTTCTTTTTAAAAAATGTCTATTTCATCAATTCATATTTTCTTAAATCAAATGAAATCAAATTAATAACTAAGCTAAATACCTTCCTGGTACACAACAGACCAGTTTTTTGAGCGAACGATGGTGTTTTATTAATCCAAAACAATTGGCCGGAATCTTTGTTTTGTATTCATTTACAAAGAAAAAAATCTAAAATTTGACTCCTCGGATTTCAATTCAAATCTATTGTAATAACAAATCTATTTTCCCTCGACTTAATTACAATTCATACATATTATAGGAATTCAGATGGATACAATAATTTTATGAAACCTGTTCTTACGAACCCATATATTGCAATATAAATTATACGACATCCGTCGCGAGGAGAAATGACCCTTATAAAATAATATCTGTTGTCAAAATATTTTAATATTTGTGTATTGATGAACGGATTAAGTTGTTAAAAGGATTAAAACTTTCGTATTATTGATCTATTCATATCCGATTTGGACTTCCTGAACTTGCTATCTTGGTATAATACACTTCCGTGATCTATCGTCGTTGCCTCGCCGTTTCATAAACCATTTATTGTTGAATATATTCATTGATTTGTTATATGTACATTTGTATGTACATTTATGCGTTGAAAATAATAGTTTTAAATGACACTTTGTAGAAGACATCATACTAGTTTGTATAAAAAACTTGCTTGATACACAACCTTTCGTTCAAACAATGATTTATAACAAGATTTTAGTGATCGATACATGTATATATTTATTTGAATACATACAGTTAATACGAATTTATAAACAAAGTTAAAATAAGAGAGTTATACAAAGTGTGATTGATATAAACAATTTATACAGGGTTTTTTTTTTTTTTAACATTGAAAATGTCTCCACACATTTCGTTTGTAATCGTTTCACCAGTTCTGGTATTCTAAGGGATTACACATTGCACATCGAAGCATCCCTAGTTGGTTTTGATGGTCGTCCTGTAGAAAACAGGGTTCAATGGTTTCCAGTTCTGGAACGGCTTTTTCAATGCTACTCAGATGTGATTTAAGATTTAAGTATTCGAGAGGGCGGAGACAAATCCCCTTCTTGGTGGGTACGAGGTTTTCTTCATTCTCCGGTTTCCAATATTTTCTTATGTTAACACAAGGACTGTCCCCTTTGACCGTTAGGAATATATTAGCACCGATATGATAGTTCAGATCCTCTTTCTTGGCTAAGGCTGTGTCGATCAAATCAATGGAGAGCGTCAGGGTTTTAAAAAGCTGCAAGTTTAAACTGATGCCTTTCTTAGTTGGAAACTGTCGATTTTCCGTTGATTTCCATTCCCGTATGTCGACTCTACGTTCACCATTGTCCAATGTACATGCTTGAATGTATCGCTCGTTTCCTAATTCTAGACTGCACTGGGTAGTAGACATGTTGTTTATTTAACTAAATGAATGTACCTATACCTAAACAGAGTTTAAATCGGAAACACTGTCATTTCCGAATATTTTTCTGATTGGTTTATAACATTTAAATGATTTCATCTTATAAAATAATACCACGTCAAACGGAAATTTGTTTACTATAATAATTACATTTGATTTTATTCTAACAAGGATGTGAAATAATAAGATACAACTATACAGAGTCATGAAAAGTTAAACATTTCCGATTTATGTTTATTGCATTGATACACATCTTTCCAATAATTTTAATCCAACACATATTTCAAATGTATCTTTAATAGAAAACGTGGGTCTATTCTGAGTTTTGTGGGGGTTTTTGGGGGGTTTTTTCCTGTTTTTTTTAAACGCCGGATTTTTTTTTACATAGCTTTACTATTGTTTCATCATTAAACATTACTCGAATATCTTAATTTATATGAAACTAAATGTTTTTCAAGTATTGGTTCGAGGATTTGTGATAAACAATTAATCCGTCTCCGAAAACGACATCTGTCCACAGCCATTAACATCCATTCTCCCCTACGATCCTCGTAAGGAATGTCAATTATTGTATCATCACCTTTAAATCTCACAGTCTTTTTCATGTTTGTATAATTTTCTTAAACGATGGTGTATTATTAATCCAAAAAACAATTGGGTTGAATTATTATTTTTTCTATTCATTAACCAAGAACTATCTTAAATTTGATTCCTTGTATTTAAATTCACATCTATTGTAACATCAATATCTATTTTCTCTCGACTTTTTTACACTTCATACATATTCTCGGGAAATATAGATGGAAACATTTCATTAAACTTGTTCTTATAACCCCACATCTTATGATTTAAATTATTCATCGAAATGACCTTTATCAAAATGTAGTTCATCATTAAACATTGCATGAATATCTTAATTTATATGGAACTAAATGTTTTTCAAGTATTGGTTCGAGGATTTGTGATAAACAATTAATCCGTTTCCGAAAACGACATCTGTCCAAAGTCATTAACATCCATTCTCCCTTACGATCCTCGTAAGGAATGTTAATTATTGTATCGACACCTGTAAATCTCACAGTCTTTCATGTTTGTATAATTGTATTTTTCGAGCAAACGACGGTGTTTTATTAATCCAAAACAATTGGGCGGAATCTTTTCTTGTATTTATTTACAAAGACAAATCTTAAATCTTAAAAATCGTATTTCAAATCAAATGTATTGTAATAACAAATCTATTTTCCGTCGACTTTATTACACTTTATACATATTTTCGGAATTTAGATGGACATATTAATTTTATGAAACTTGTTCTTGTAAACTCACAGATTGCGATATATATTATACGACATCCGTCGCGAGAGAATGACCCTTATAAAAAATATCTGTTGTCAAAATATTTTAATATGTAAATATTTGTGTATTGATGAACGGATTAAGTTGTTAAAAGGATTAAAACTTTCGTGTTATTGATCTATTCATATCCGCTATCGTCAGCGCCTCAAATTAGTTGGCGCCTCAAACTTGCACGAACAGCCTCACTCTATACTACTAAAAGATGACTTGTTATACTTCTATAATATATTTTGATATTACGTCAAAACATGCTTTGATCAAGTAATTAATCTCAACACAAATTGTTTTTTTTTCTCTGTAACACATCAGTGGCCAGTTATATCAATATTTCAATGTCCATAAAATCTTCGTTTGCGCAAATTAAAAAATTCCTTCTCACGAATTGCTTGCGTATTATTAGTGTCATAATGATCATATTAGAGCGTAAACAGTACATACTGAATACTCTATTTCTAAATGAAGAGCATAGCGTACGTATAACTTCATATAACATCAATTTCACTGTTTATTTCCTTCCTTTCAATTCAATTTTTTACATGCTCCCAAAAAAGTAGGGGGGGGGGGGCAACTCCATCTTAATTTATTTTTTTATATGTAAATTTTATAAAAAGGTTTGCTGCAAGAAAAAGTGCCCCCCTTCCCCCCCCCCCCACCCTGATGATACGTCCTTGATCAAATACGGTCGGGCGTAATTAATATATCATAAAGCCCTTCAGGCTTTATTAGATTTGATCTCAGTCTCCCGACCATAATTGATCACCTCATAATACTCAAAGAATGATTCTTTATTCCTTAAATAAAAACATTCGTTTATAGATTTAACTTGTTTTGTTACAGCTAGGTTAAATTTGTTTGTTTGTTTGTTGTTGTTGTTGTTTGTTTTTTGTACAATTTTTTTTTTTGGGGGGGGGGTGTCAGTGATGTATCACAAATATGTCCATACCGACAACTGTGCATTTGAATTTATAGACTACTTGTTTCATAGAATTGAAAAATTGCCATTTAAGTATTTGCAATATTCCATCAGTTATACTTGGTTACTAGAAAAAAGTTGCATGTATGGGTCCCGAGCGGATGGGAGCGTCGAAACGAAAACAGGCCACTGAGGATCCACCAACCATGACTAATGTACGCATGCGCTTTTTATACTTTCGCTTTTTATGGTATTAGCCCTATGGGAATTTTCGACTGTCAGAGGATGTGAGGTAAATTTTCATTCTGAGACACTTGTGACGTGATATATCAAAAAAAAAATTAATTGTTATTAATTGTAAGATTGAGATATTTTTGATGTGATATGTATTCTGTATTGTAGAGTGATTCTTATCTTAATTATATCTCTAACGTTCTATAACATATTGATGATATTCATGTAGAAACAGGGAATCTGATACTCCACACATCATGGTGACTTCGAGGCATTTGTGAGAAATGGGACAAGTCTAGAAAAATGATGTTATCTGACACACTTTGTTGTAAGTATTTGATTCCGACCCAATTTGAACACATTCTTGTTTGATGTATCATCACACATACGCTTGTTTATAACAAAGTATGTAATATGTTGATTCATAATTTTGTTGTTTACAGCAATTTCAGTTGTGTGATAATCTTCATTATTATAGTGGAGATTATACAATGTTCTATGCTCCCTGGGATAAATCATATTTGTTGTTTAATATTATGTTTTAAGAAATTATATATAGATGACATGCTGATGGCAAGGGTTTGGGGTGACTGACATGCAAAACAATTTAAAGGCTCTTACCTTAAGATAGATGGAATGTTTTAGATATATGTTGTTTTTCCTTTCTACAGTCATATTTAGATAAAGGTATGATCAAATTCCCACTTTTTGTCCATGCGAGTGATTAACTTTTGTAAACACTAAAAAATTTTAATTATACTAGAGTACATGTATTTTGGGATGGGTTTAGGAAAATGCATACCTGCTTTTTGGGATGAAATGACGTAGTTTGAATAAATAGAAAGGTAATCCAATTCAAAATGATAATCATGTCAGATGGCAAAATTTGGCCATTCCAAAGTACATCATTTCCATATTGAGCATCTGCTCATTTGTTCTAGTAATGAAGAAATACCTGTATCTGTATATGTAAGTTCTTAGAAAAAACATTAAATCATTTATTATACATGTATTATAAATAGCTTTGTTGAGTTATGCCATTTTCTTTTATAGAAATTCTAAAGCTAACTAAGTAACAAGAAGAATGGCACAGCGGAGGAACCCTGTGAGAGAGAGGAAGCGATGTCTGGAGGTTCTGAACTTAACAGAGGAAGCCTCAGAAGGTTTGATTTGTTTTAGTCTAAGATGGATCTGGTTTGCAGGATCGATTACATACCTTAATGTGTATTTCATTTCATTCCCCCCCCCCCCGCTCCCAAAATGATCTTTGACCTCGAACATCAACATCCCAGCTTCATTCCCCTGGCAGGAGATAACCTATCATTACCAGGGGTTGGTCAAAGATCCTTAAAATGGTCAGAAATATTATCTTATTTGAGCATAAAGCTCTGTGGAGAATTTGTCTCTAAAAATGTGTTGTTTGAATTATTTGCTGGATTCTTTATGAAAAGAATGACAATAAAATTACATTATTTATCACGAGAACATTATTTTATTGCAGATCAAATTAAGAAAAGTTACAGAAAACTGGCACTTAAATATCATCCAGACAAGGTTAGTTAGCTTTTACTTTGTAATGACTTTACTTCAGTAAGAATGTACTGATTAAGGTACAACACAACAGATTGAAACCATATACATTGTACTCACAATGTAAGATTTAAATAAATGTATGTGCAAACCTTGCCAACTTAATGGCACAGTAAAATCCAATTATTTAACAGGAATGAATGGATCAAACTTTTAATTTCTAAACCAAAAAAATGATTTTTTTTGGTACTTTTAACCATACTTTTAAGATATTTTTGATTGTAATTTATGGACCTTTTGTGATTTACAAGGACTTGATTGTCATGGTCATTCTTTAGACTATTGGGACATTGAACGGAAGAGCTCAATATCTGTACCAAAATAAAGGAAAATATTCAAGTTAGATTAAATTCAAACGAGAAATTGTACATGTTTTTACTATATACCTTATGGCTGGTAGTTTTGGATAGAAAATTCATATGTAGAATTTTTAGGTGGATCTGATGGGAAATTTGTAGACTACCTAACCTACATAAATAAGATAGATAAATATTAATCAATGATATATTTTGCTCAAATTCTGACATAATACTGTATACAGTTATTTTCACCCTGTGTTATTTTCGGCCTTCACATGCAAACGGTTTTTCCCTGTCTTAAATTCACCCATACAAAGTTGTGTTTAAAGAGAGATAATTTGAGGCATTGGAATTAGCCCAGTCTTAAACTTGCCCACTGACAACGAGGGCAAAAGGGACGAAAATAAAACGGGGGCGAATATTTCTCTAATATTTACAAATTTCAATTTATTTGTAGAACGAAAGTGAGGATGCAAAGGAGAAATTTCAGGAAATCAGTTATGCCTATAAATACCTCACAGAAGGTGAACTACTATCATTTTACAATTTTAAATATAAAATGATAATTTAATCAAATTGATATTTTTTTCTGCTATAACTTATTTTCTTGAAGGTTTTATAGCTTTGGGTTCATGCACATATACTTTTTCACTTTATTAGGTTGTTAATACTGAAGCCTCAAGTGAACTTTTCTGATCAAAATTGTTTGGTGTATATATAATGTCTGTAGTTGTCATTGCCAGTAGCTTTAACTTTTCACTTTTTCGTATTCTTTTATGGAGCCACGGAGTCAGTTTAAACCAAGCTTTTCAAAGTACCTCAGATTAAAGGCTTTTAAGATTGCCAAATGAAGGCATACACCCCATTGAAAGAAGAGATCATTTTTTAAAACTGTAAACAGGGTTTGATGTATCAATAAATCTTCTAAAAAACCACTGCATATTAAGTTTGACTAAAATGCCAATATTTACAGGAAAACTGTTTCATGAAGCATATACATGTATATTAATAGAAGGAGATGCAAACAGTACTAGTAATAAAGTAACTGTTACTTAGGGGAGCAGTGTGGTCTTTCTCTTGTTTGATATACATTTACATACATAATGTATATATTCTCCCCATAGGACCAGAGGCTGTAGGATTACATGATGATTCCTCAAATGTTGGTGCCTTTGATGAAACAGCCTCAGTAAGTAAATTTGATAAAGTATAACTAAATAATACTAATTTTTTTTAGGTCAGCTGCACGAAGTTTTGTATTGTCATGAAATCTGTAGGTTAAATGATATTTTTTTCATGCTATGTACATGTAAAGGAGAGAATGTAATCTGCATTTGTGTTCTTCTCTGCTTTACAGATGGATATACTGTTTAGACTATTCCCATGGCTCATTGGAGGTGTGTATTTTATTTCAAAGACATCTTTTATTTAGCTAAATTTGTTGACAAACAGTGAAGTAAGGAACATGCATAAAACCTGGCTATAATTACAGAATAACGTTGTGATAAACCAGTCGACAACCTCTCGTTTTCTTTTTCTGCAGACAGAAGAGGACACTCTTCGTTCATGTTCAGTACTGGTCCAGGCTTTGGATTTACCTCATTTTCTTCCAGTCCGTTTCATTCCTCTTTTTTTTCTGAGCCGGATGATCACTTTATGTTTATGGAAGATAGTCCTTTTGAAATGAGGCCTCGTTTTGACCACCTATTCCACTTCCACCCTCATGGTTTGGGATCGAGACCCCGGTCAGGTCAACGTCAGCCACCCCGACACAGACCTCACACTCACCATATAAACACAAGAACAGGTACAGAGACCCATGGGCTTAATTAAGTATAGTATAGAGTAGTACTAAATAAATCAGTTAATACATTGCTAAACATCCTGCATAAAGATATATGAATAGATCCACATAGAAATGGGCAAGCTGAATCAAATCTACACTAACCTTTTAAAAAAGTTGATGGTATTCACTATTGTACATGCTGAATGTTCCAATATGTTCATTATCAGTGTCAACTAGAATTTCTTACAGATTCGGGTTGAAACGGTCACCGATAATTTTAACTTTTGATATGGGGAGATCTCAAAGTAAGGTAGGCCATCTTAAAATGATCGGCAACTGTTTCAACCCGAGTTGGTAAGAAATCCTGTAAATTAGTCAACACAGGTAATTAACCTGGAACAAAATAGAATATAATACGTTAACTGTACTACTAGTAGTAATTTGGGGAATAATGTAGTATGTTATCTTTCATTACTCGTAGTCCCACAAGACAACAGCAGCACCAGTAGATCATTCCCTACAGAAGAGTTTATCGAGATTTCGGATGATGAGGAGAATACTCCATTGGTAGAGTATTTTGTTGCTCCTGTGTTCTTTCACATTTGAAAATATTAAGATGAATCCTTGCATACATTATGTATCTTTAGATTAACTACCACAGAAATCGATATTAAATAATGTCATTTAGGTACAGACAATAACATATTTCTGGGTGGTTATCGTGTGTAACAAAATTTGTGTAAATTGGGTAAATCTTCATTTTTTTTAATATGTTCAAGTCATTTTTTGCATTTTAAAAAGTTTTT
>WFKH01011801.1:25701524-25721727 GCA_016163765.1 Magallana hongkongensis
TTTTTTTTAATATGTTCAAGTCATTTTTTGCATTTTAAAAAGTTTTTTCTTGCATACAATATCACATATAAAACTGCTTATCTATTGTAAGTTTTGCGATTTGGCAGTGATGGTGGAGAAAAGCAAAAATTTGATCACCACAAAAATAACTATTAAAATATATGGTATTCTATTTTGTGAACCTGGAACCTGGTTCAGCAGGGAGATGTTTTTGTTCTGTATGTCTTGTTTTGTATTCTTCAGAGAGGTACACCAGGCTCTGGACCAAGCAGTGGGGCTCCTATGGGAAATCCTCCAAATGGTAAATATTGTAAAATCTGATTCACTCTACCTGAAAAAATTACATAAAAAGATTGATCATTGAAGGAAAGAAATATTAAAGGCAAGAAAATTTTTGCTTAAGGCCAATTAAATGAAAGTATTTGATTTCCTCTCTTAGTTGGTTGAATTGATTTTCGACATGTTTATAAATTCCATGGATTCTGCAGCTGGCAGTAGGAATTCAAAACGAAGAAAAACAAAATCTAGATCATCTCTGTCCTTTTCACGGATCCTCAAGCGTATAAGGGGAGAGTTGCTAAGGATTGAAGGTCATCTTTTAAGGGTCACCTTTTGATGATTTATTTATTTGGTGTTTCTTCTACCCCCAGTTGATTATGTTTTTGTATGAAGCCTTTCTTTTGATATGTCATACCTAATATGCATTTGTTATCATTGGCTTACCTGTATCTTAATCATATGAAGAAAAAAAAAATCATAAAATGGGCAATTTAAGATTCTTTTTATGCCAAGAAAACATTAATTACATGAGACCTTTTCCAACTTGAAAAAAATAGGTTTGGTAGGATGAGAAAATATTTTATTTTACCTTTTATCTTTGTTTTAAAACCTGGCCAGTCAGATGTCAGTTAAGTGTACCATTCAGGAAATATTAAAAATAGTTTTGTTTCTAATTGATAATTAACATACATTTGTAAGTGTTCTTTGAAACACAGAGAAGACTGGTATGAACATTTTAATATTTGTAACCCAAAATGACAACTTCCAAAAAAAAATTGTTGATAAAACCTTTGGGTTTGCGAATATGATTTAGAGTGTTCTTAGAGAACCAAAAACACATGATTGTATTCCATAAAGATATGATTACTATAGCTGCGGTATTTCCCTTGACACAATGTTTTCATGTGTAAAACATACTCTTTGGATTATAATGGAAGAGGATACATTTACTACTGTACATGCTACTGTAGTAGCATCAAGACTTTGTTTGTTATAACAATCATTTAGCTCGTTAATTCATGTACAATCATGACATCACTCTACTAATTGTGAACACTGCATGTTCATGATAATTATTGTTTCAGCCTTGAAAAATTGGGCATTGCTTTAATAATTACTAGGCTAGCATTCAAGATGAATTTTTAAGAAACATTAATGCCCTTGTTCCAATTTCTATTAACAGAGAGTGCAAGAAATGGGGACTATTTTGAGAAGTACAGACCCGATATA
This sequence comes from Magallana hongkongensis, assembly GCA_016163765.1. Lineage (NCBI taxonomy): Eukaryota > Metazoa > Mollusca > Bivalvia > Ostreida > Ostreidae > Magallana > Magallana hongkongensis. Next base: position 25,703,034 of record WFKH01011801.1, read on the forward strand.
CCTCTTACTGAACAGGATGAAGAGGAAATGCTGAGAATAGCCCTAGAGCTAAGTAAATCTGAGTTATCTAAGGAGGAAGACAAAAACAATAACCAGAAGGAAGAGAAAAAGACTAAAGACGATAAAAACTTCTCAGTCAAAGTGTCCGCAGATTATGGTGCTGATATACCCTCTAGTTCAGGGTCAAATGGAGGTCAGTTCAGCGATATGCCAATGCCCGGTAGTGATGCTTGCGACATTGATGGGGTGTCTACTTATGATAACTGCGGCAGTGATGATAATCAGGATACGGTGTCTTGGTACGACAATATCGGTGGTTTATCAGAAAACTCGATTTACTCTCCTATGACGGAGGTACGTAAGTCCTACTACAGCAAAAAACACCATAAAACTGGGAAAGATCACCCAAGGACTGCCACCTCTTCTAGTTCCCATGGGAATTCCAGCAAATCTGGTCCTTCCCACACTCATACTGCCCATTCCCATGAACCAGACCATGGAAATATAGGAAGGAGAAGAGTAAATCACAGGCACTCCATGCCTGATGAGGTTAAGCATGGCTCCCATAACTTACATGTACCGAAGAATTCTAAAGCTGAAAAAGCAAGAGGAACACATCATAAGCATTAGTTAAGGTGTGAAGTGAATAACAGAGGGTTTGATTTAACACTTTAAAATGAGAATCATTGTAGGCTTTGTATAGAAACTTGTATTATTTGAAATGATATGAAAGAAAAGATTGGGTTTTTTTTTAAAACAAAATATTGTTAAGTTACATTAATGTTTAGAAAAAAATTGTTTATGTAAATTTATTTATTTTTGTTAATGTTTCATTTGATAAAAATCAATATTTAATGTGCTTTTGAGTTGATACTTTTAATGTAATTCAGCTCATGTCAATTTTGCATTAGAGAAAGGATGATCAGCAAAACTACATGTATTTGATGACCTGACTAGATGTAGTGCATTGTTTTGTGCAGTGATTCACCTACTTGTATCTGAGTGAATTACAATGGTACCTTTGTTTATTTCGACGTATTCCGTAATGCCATGAAATGTGACATACATGTACATGTAGTAAACAATTTGTGCAAAAGCTTTGGGATCTTGTTGGGCTGTCAGAACTCGGAGTGTACCTGTAGTATGAAAACATTTCACAGATTTTAAATAATTATCCCAATAATAAGTGTTTGATTATACAGGTTCCAACCATTTTTTTGTTTTGTAAAACATGTATTTGATTGTTTTTATTTTTGTTTTCTGAACTTTTCTCAGTATATTTAAGATTTAATGATTATCGTATGAAGGTGTTCACGAAATCAGTGCTCTGTGTTGTTTTGCCAAATTTTCTATTATATATATTTATTGTAGGAATGTTTCCCGTAAAAGATAACCTAAATGTGCTTTTATGTAAACAGGGAATGTGGGAAATGACATATGTTTAAGAAGTTAAGTCAATTGGGCACTGTTTGATGTCAATAAAAATCACAGAAAACAGTTCATGATTTTTTTTTCTCAAGCATGTTTAACTTACTGTACCCAATTTAAGATATTCACCCAGTTTACAACTGGTAATTCCAAAATTAAGCGACTGACACACTACTATACCCCAATGCCAATATATTTCTTTCCCATGTAAATGGGGCAAACATTGAATGTGTTATGGATTTGGTACATGTATATATTAAGTAATTTATTTTTACAATCCACTTGGGTTGTTGAATGCTGCTTTTAAATATTTTTACCCACTGCATGTGAATAATATAGTATTTAATAGGACCTTTCAACACCAGTATGGTACTCAGGACATGAATTTGCCTAAATTAAATTAAATAAATTTATTCAGTTATATTAATCTACCTTTCCCTTACATGTTTCACATACATGTAAACTGTATATGGAGAACAAAGAAAAAAACCTTAACATTTAAACTAGCTTCATGTATATTGAGTAAAAGGGTTCTATTTGACATTTTAATAATTACAGTCATGTATTTTTATTAAGGAGTATGGGTATTCAACAAATTACCAATCAGATCTTAAAAATAATTTGTTTCGCTATTATAAAACTATCCCAAAGTAAAGCAAAATTTCACATATTTTAACTTCAAATTTGAATGCTTTATACAGAGCTCTTCTTCTTCTTAAGGAGATCTATGTAGCCTAGAAATGGTCACGACCACCCGACCCGCTAACTCCTACTGCCATACTCAATGAATTTCTGAAAAAAAGGATGTTTGATATAAATGCATGCAATCAGAGCTACATGTATTTTCTGATATCCGGAAAGGATTTTTTTATATAATGAATCCTAATTTTTTTTTATATCGTAATGTAGTTTTATAAATGATTCGTTGAGATAAAATATTCTGCCGATATTAGAAAATAAATTCGTAAAAAAGAAAAAAAGAATGAATATTGTGATATCATAATTTAACTTAATTTATTGATATCAAACCATCGATATCAAAAAATTATTTGGCATTAGTTATACCGTAAACATCTGACTCCAGGCAAGTCTTATCTTGCACAATCAAGTAAACTAAAATCGTGGGTTATAAGTGCTCACGGAAAATGCGTAGTGTGCTTACTGTCCTTGATTCGTTTCTTGGTTTTGCGTGTGAATTTTCCTATTCGAGTTTAATAGATTAAAAAAGACCCCTTTACACATGTACACTATGACCAACATACAAACAACATGAACAAACAAGAACATAAACCCCTAATAGAAATGTCATCCCCCCTCCCCCCCAAAAAAAAACAACAAAAAAAAACAACAAAAAACAAAAAAACAAAACCCAGAAACCCCAGCAAAATCAAAACAAATAGGAATTGAAGGAAAAAAACCCAAAACAAAAGTAAAGAAGAGAAGAAAATTAAGCATACCTGCATGAAAAAGAATTTTAAAATTATAGCACAGTAGGGATTGCAAATAAGCTGCACTTCAACGATTTTAAAACACAGTTTGCATATACACGTAACTGAAAACAGTTCTTTTAAATGGCACATAATAATGCGCATTCAACCCTTCTATAGAATATATGTTTTTAGAGTTTGCATATAATCATAATTACGCATTATGAACGTGCTATTACATTTATCTACCTAGCACAAAACAAAAAATCGCCTTAAGCATGCCAACATATACAACGTTATCTACATATATTGTATATGTAAACCAACTAGAGCACCGGTATTACGTAAAATTCTTATACTAGTATAATACGACGTAGATCTTAGTATGGCGGAAATCTGATATAATGATATCTTAAACGAACCAATGATTTAAAACTGGTCCAAGATCAAAGGAAGAATTCGCACCAAAGTGACCTGTGGCTTTCCTTGTTAGGGTCTCAATCAATGATAAGGCAGAGACGGAGATTGTTATAAAGTTAAGAGTCAATGACTGTTAGTAGCTCTACCTTTGGACCGCTGCGGTTAATAGTGCCATGAACCTTTTTCTATTTCTCGCTTCTGTATCTGGTAAGTCGATCGCCGTAAATTACATGTTATTAAATGTACTTCATATCATATTCAGGCTTTTCTTTGTTACTTCCAGGAATTTTGTTAGAACTTTTCTGTGAACCACCTGAAGGTTCGAGGGGGTGGGGGGGGGGGGGGTATGAAAACAACGTTACGAAAGTTGTTTATCACTCTTTAATCCTGTATAGTATTTCCTATATAGATATGTAATACGCGAAGAACGTTCGTTTATGTTGCTTTTTTTCAGGCATACTGTGTATTCCAGTTTTTAACCCGAACACGAAAATCTCTCCGAAAAAACGGTGAGTAGAATTTGGGTACATTTATATGTATAATTATTGCTATAAACTATGTTCTTGTTTTGACAATTTGATACAACAATGATATCTATATACGTTAACCTCTTTCTCAAATTTAAGGAATGGCCTATCTCTGAAATATCTTTATGTGGGCGAGAGGGGAACGATTCAGAGAATAAAAACTTCCGGTTATTGGTTAACAGTAGAAGCAACAGCCAATGTAACCGAACGCGCCCACCAAAGAGTATGACCTTTCTTATGTTTTATTATTTTTCATACAGTTGATCGCGTTCGACTCAACCAATGTTATTATATCGACAATAATTGTACCTCGTACTTTTTGTATGATGCAGACAGCTCTAACTACCGCAAGATTGACGAAACATATGCCCTCCTCCATATTCTATTCTTTATGTATAAACGCCAAAGTGGGAGTTTTCACTAAAGCAGAGGGTATGACGTCATTCTTGGAGTACGCCGCGCAACGTGACACTCCCCAGTGCCACCGTAAGTGATCACGCACACTTATACTTGTATATATCATATGATGATTGATACATAATACATATGTTGCTAGTATATTTTGATGGTTTACGAGCACTTTATTGCATATGATTACAAAAATAAAAAGATAATTCAAACAAATCAAACAAACCTATAATAAATATAGATCTTCTCAAGACTTTCTCGGTGACACATTGCAGTATTCTCTCCAGTAGCTTTTATAACAGAGGAAATTAAAATAATTTATAATCAATATAAAGTAAATTTTAAAAACCCACGAAAATGAGGTTGAATAAAAATATATATTTTCAATGATTTTTTTCTAAAATCAGAAACATGCGCTGGATCTTGTTCGCACACGTGTACAAGAGATGGACGCAAATTTTCTGAATTAGTTGGCGGAAGTGGGCACGGCTTGGCCGCCATATTGGATGCTAATGTCATGTGCTCCGATGCGGATCCATATCATGGACAGTCCAATATTCTTGTTCACGAATTCGCCCATACTGTCCACAGACGCGCACTGCCGTCCTCGATTAAAAATCAGGTACAAGACATTAGAAAACAAGATGGACAGAAGATGAGGCTTGGTGGTCAACAAATTACCCATCAGATCTACCTTAAAACTTTAGATATATATGCATGAATTCTAAGGTCATAAACTATTATTATTAAGTTAAGAAACATTCCATATAATTCCATTTTTTCCCCCACATCTTTATACAAAGCTTAAGGAGATTGATATTGTTAAATATGGCCACGACCATCCAGCCCTCTGAAATGTCGGACTTTGATTACAATACCAAAATATGTACAGTCAAACTTCGTTATCTCGAACTAGATGGGACTGTTTAAAACTTCGAGATATCCGAGTATTCGAAATATCGAGGGTGAAATACTTAAAAAATAAGTGGTTGGGACTAACAAATCACTTCGACATATCCATTGTATTCGAGATACCAGTGTTCGAGATATCGAAGTTCAACTGTAGTTTATTTACTTCAGATTACTAGCGCTTTCCAAAGCGCAAGGCAGAATTGCACATGGGACATATATTCCTATGCAATGAGTAACGAAATGGAGTATTTTGCCGAGGCTGTGTCAAGCTTCTTTAACGTGGAGAGACTGCGATCAGCAGCCGGTGGCATGAACACGTACGTACATTTATATACGCTATTTTGTTTTTGTACATATTACATGTCATAGGCGTCGGAACCGGGGGTTGCAAAGTTAGACATAACTATCACCATGATCATTTTTTTTTTGCTTGTCAAGATTTCTAAGTCTAGACCCCCCCCCCCCCCCCCCCCCCCCACACACACACACACACACTTTCAATTTGCTTCCGACGCCACTGCACAATCATAGGGTATATAATGGAATTGTAATGAAACAGTATACGTTTGAAATAAAAATAAACATTATTGTATTTCTTAAATGAGTTGTGGGAGTATTATTTACCATAACGGCTTTTTTTGTATTTTTTCCTTAGATGTGGTAATGGATTATGCAACAATGAAAACGAATCCAGGAATTACATAAAACAGAAAGATCCCAAGTTATACCACATCATAAACCACGTGTTTCTTAACAATAATGAAACAAAAATGGCAAACCTTGGGAATTGTGTCACGTGACCAAGGCCTTGTGAGCAATATAAAAGGCAATTAGACACTATTTCAGTGTTAATAATTCCATATTTGAGCCATTTTGAGGGTTCAGGAACAAGACAGAACAAGACGAAGTTAGCATTCTTAAATATTGCGATTCTTAGGCGAGCAAAAAGAATTGTAGTTTTAATACTAGTAATCTAAGAATAATCTACAAAAAGATGGCACTTCTGTTCTGTTCATGGAGATATGTAGCATTGAACAATTAAACTTTTACTCGGAATTTTGTTTCTTTGATAAGATACAATGCTTTTCTTCACTGTTAGCTTAAAATTCAACCAAAGTTTGAAAAATAGCTCGCATTTTCTTTGTTTTGATACTCTTCTGCATCAATTTTAGCTGCAGGTCTGTAGCTCCCGGTCTGAAAAAATTGGGATGGACGACCATCCGAATCTTTTTCAGACCGGGAGCTACAGACCGACCAGGTCGTCCATCCGAATTTTTTCAGACCGGGAGCTACAGACCTGCAGCTACATCATTTTTTGCATAATATTTTGATATTCATAAACATCTCTGTACCCAAATTATATAAGTTTTATAGAATAAAAAACAGATTAATTTTTTTGTCGTATTGAAGTATATACATAGAAATAAAAAATATATAAGATTTTGCATCGCAAACTCCATAAAAGTACTCGAATGATGAGCAAGCAAGGGTGTTCCGATTTGTTAAATTTCATGCGCGGATCCAGAAAATTTGTTCGGGGGGGGGGGGGGGGGTCCGACGGTTATTTGAGTTTGCCAGGGGGGTCCGAAGCATATTTTTGGTAATTTTATAATGTAATTTAAAGAAATTTGAATTTTGCAAGGGGGGGGGGGGGCTGTGTCCGGACCCCCCTCTAGATCCGCGCACGAATTTTACTTATAATGAAACGTTCACTAATGGTAAGATTTCTATAATAATAAAAATGGGGATGGAGGGGGGGGGTATGAATTTAAACAATCTCAATCGATTTCAATCATTTGACCAAAAATTGTAAAATAAGGAAGGGGAACTTGCTAAGAAGAAAATTCAATTTTATCATCATTATATTGACATATGCAGCAGCAGAGTAGAAAAGGTATTGAGAAGGAAATCTGTTTTTAAGATAACAGACAAATTAGATCCATTAAATAAGGGAGTGGGGATGACCAATGCCCCTAGCACGACAAAGTGCTCTTTGCATCTTAACATAAGCAGTAAGAATACATACTAGTATTGATGATTTATGGGCTGAACCGTTATAAAGATACAAATCCCTGCTACTGACATTAGGGTCATACAATTGACAATTTTGGTTGAAGCCCTCTTGCCCATTTTTTGATATATACTTAGTTTGCTAGATGCCTAAGACACATACACTTGACTTTACAACATTTCTTTTTATAGAACATTTATAAATTTTCTGTCTATAATAAAAACAAGTACGGGAAGTTATCTTTTTATAAAAAGAAATGTTTTTTTTTACGTCGAGTGCATGTGTCCAAGGAATACGAAAGAAGAATATACACCGAGAAGTTACCTCTCTTGGAGCTTACAGGAAAACGTGAAATTTTACGGTTTATACAGTTTTCTCGTGAGAGGAAATTATTCAAATAAATCATGCAATAATTTCAAAATGAAAATTTAATATAATCATTCGAATATCCTTTACCCTACTCCTTTATCTGCCCCTCTCAACAATATGGATCCGTTTAAACATATAGATAAAATTCTCGTGAAAAGAAATTCAAATAAATCATGCAATAATCTCATGAAAATTAAAATATTTTATCATCATTCGAATATGTTTTACCCTTTTTCTTGCTCTGCCTCTCTCAACAATCTGGATACCTTTAAACATACAGATAAAATGTTACAAATTACTGTAGATTATACATATATATTAAGAAAACAGCTAGAGAGGTTTTCCATTATCACCTTGGTCTACTTGTTATTTTTTCCGCATCTTGATCAATCATTGATAAATTGGATCTGCATGTTGCATTAGTCCATAGCCTATGAATTTTATAAAATACACGTACAAAAAAGGACCTTGCACTTGTTTTGTCAAACTTATAAGAATGCACATCTATAGGATTTACTTAAGGCTTTTAGTCAATAGTTTGATTATGTAGTCTTTTAATTAAGTTCATTATTATTTGATAAATCTCAAGCTTTGACAGTTTGTGATGACGTAATATCAAGGTCCTTGGAATGCCCCCTTCTCGTTTTAATGAAGCTATTTCCATTGATATTCTGTTTTTGTGACATTTACAAAAATAACGTACCGAATTAGCGTACTCTTCGTTTTCCACACATATTCATTTGGAACGTATGGATTTGACGTCTTTCACAGTAGTTTTACATTGAATAAATGATCCGTCTTCTCCGAACGAACGCAGAGAATGTTGCTGACGTCACAACATATCATAGAAAGTTAATCGTTTACACTGGCTTTGCGATTAACTTATTTGTTTCGTTTTATAAACTTATTTTTAGATTATAAATGTATATATTTAGATGAAGACTTGCTACAAAGATTGAAGGTCTATAGAGTTTACTCATCAAGTAGTCCATGTAATCTCGCTACATAATATACCATCAGTAATATTGTAAGACTATATATTTTACTTCAAAATATTACTTTAAAAAAACCCAAACATGTAACCCCCGCTAAAATGCTTCGGTTGTCATACCGTCACTATAGTTAAATGCACAACCATGGGATTACTAAACCAACTCTTTATTACGCGATTGAATTGGAATAAACTGGTTCGCGGCGACTATTTTTCGCGACCAAGCATTATCCAGGCTCGTGTTGTTTATTCAACCATACTACAAGGACTGTTTCGCGGCGAGAAATATTCGCAATGACAAGATTCTCGCGAACCTCGCGAAAATTTCTCACGCACAGTTAAAAATTGGTTTACAGTAATTAATTAAGAATGGTAAATATAAGGAACCAGAACGGCCATAATTTCCTATGGCTACGTGTTTGCCATCAATGGCAGCAGCTCGTGGTTCCACTTCATGCATGCATTCTAATATCATAATCCATGACACCTCCTCCCTTTGACGCCATTATTAGGGGCCCAGGAGGGGTCCACATTTCAAAATATGAATTTTTCATTCTATATGGCTATAGTATAAGTTGCGATGGTTTTGTTATTTTTTGTTCAAAACACCTTTTTTGTAAAACAAATAAAACGTCAATCGAACTCTTTTTTGACATGTTTTACAGTATTTGGTATGAAAAAACTACTTTGGCAACGAATGATCGCGGCTTTCATAGCTCACATAAATCATACCCAAAATCTTAGTGTTAACATAAATATCTACATCACTCTCTGAATATTTCTTCATTAATTTATATACAAAGTTTTAAATGTATCGCTTGTTCAGTGCGTAATATTGAAAGGACAGCCAATTCTTCTTAAAAGTCCTAAAATCGTACATACATGTATTTGTATCTGTAGTAATAACGTCTAGCATAAAACACTGGGGTTTTAAGGAGTTAAGCAATCTTCTTTCATACAGAAAATGAACAGACTGAAGCTCTCAAGAGTCTAGAATTTCTTTGTGGGTTTTTTCCTAATGGGAGAACAGCATTTATTTTTCCCTTTTCTGGTGCTGATTGAATGATATTATGCTATTTGCTAACATAGATATTGGAATTTTTTTGCTTTAAAAATCACAGTAACATGTGCGTGCTACTCTCGTATTTCCTTTCACAAATGCCAGACATGTACATGTACTTCCATTTCATATAGACAAAGATCATCTTCGTTTTTGAAATTTTTATACACTGTTAATTGTAAAATTACGTCGAAATAAATATTTTTCATATTGAATTTATCTAGAGCATCTTAAGACAGAGATACGCGTGTACAAGCATCATGCTTTAACACAATTTAGGTGAGAAAATTTAAAATATATTTTGTATTTTTTGATTTTTATCAATGTTAATGTACTTTTACATTCAGTTTTTTTTTTTATCCTACTTTTGAGTATTTTTTCTACCCATTATCATTGCCTATGCGTGACATCCGAGCATGGGACGCATATAATTTTCTATAATCTATAACTTTCGTTTTAGAAATGCATGTCAACATGTTGACTTACAGGTATATATAAGACTTTTAGCAGGTAGATAAATAGGTTACATGTTTAATTGCATCCCCCGTTCGCTTCAGCTTTTCACTTTGGACATCTTTTTAACTACTTATCACCATAAAACATTCATTTCTTACCTTTACAAGGTTTAAATTAAAGAAAAAAAAATTAAGTTGATGAATTTTGAAACCCTTTCTCATATTCATTCAAACCTCCGATACAGAGTTCCAGCCAATGTCATATAATGATAAGTCTGTTTCAAAATACTTCGATACTCATAATTTAAAAAAAAAACCCCTATATATGTAAACTTATATCTATATGATTATAAGGTTATGGTTAAAAAAGGGACTGGTTAAAATTTACAAAGTTTCCTTTTTTTAAAATAGCTTATTAACTCATTGTTAATTGCTTTGTGCATGCAATGTGTCATTGAAAGCGTCTTTACAAGTTCTGTTATTTCAGATACATTACTGTGTAAATCAAAGTACACGTACAAAGTATTTTTAAAACGACCATTTTAAAAATGATTTTTTTATGTGTCATATTTAATCATTGGATTACAGATTTCCCTCGTGTCATATAGTAACACAGTTTTGTTGTATGTTTACATAAAAATCGTGCTTCCCAACAAAATCATTATAAAAGAATGGGAATAAATACATGTACAATATAGTTGCTATTTAAAGCGATAGGAAATGGTGATCATTTATATGTAGTTTTGTACATATTAATATTCTGTCATCGTTGTAGAATAAAAATCCAGTCCAGATAAAAATAAATCTACAACTCGCAGATTCACTTCCTCATCATCCAATATTCAGCGAGCGTATGGATGAAACGGGAGAAAATTATAAACTATTTAGGGATCAATGCTGCCGTTACCACTGACAATTGAAATTTTTATCTCATTCCGTGACTGTTCAAGCAAGATGTCGTTCTTTTCTGATCACTCGGCGCAAATGGACTTCTTTGAAATCAGGATATGAACAGAATTACAATGTCAAAGATTCACGATATTTACGGTGACGTGAGCGGAGACCGCAGATCTCCAGCCAACGTTGGATCTTTGTGATTTCAGAACCCAAGAGAGCTATGATCAAGGTTATTTGCATTGTCCTGGCTTTGATTTCTTCCCCATTATTTAACATTTCCCCTATTCTGCGAGGGTGAGGTTTCCTTAAGATTTATAGCTCAATAGTCTCCACTCTTAGATATGGCTGTAAGAAATATACAAATTCATACACTACTACATGCATTTGATAACTCATTGTATAAAGTAGAACTTGTACTACCAAGTTCTTCCAAACCCAAATTATTCTAATTCCATTGCAAATCATTAATAGAAGTGATATTAGTTTGTTATGGATCTGTGCTCAGCTAGTTAGATTACTTGCCATTTTGCAGGTTTTTTGCGTTGTGTACTAAAATGTATATTTTAGTTAATGTACAACAACTTACAGTAAGTTATTTTCGCACCTTTGTAGTTTCTTTCACTAACAGTGCGTAAAAAACTTTCAACTTTTTTCTCAATGACTAAGACCAACTTAAGAAAGCTGTTTTCATGAGATATCGGTAAACATTAGATGCTAGTATTAAATTAACTACATTTTTGCATTGATACAAATCTTTTAAATATATTTATTTAAATTTATTTTAGACAAAGAAACAAATATTTTACAAATAACTGATTGACTGAAGACCGTACAAAACACATGTGAAATAATTTTTTTTTAAAACTTGTATATTTGTTTTAGTTTAATTATATTAAACAAAAAAACAACAACAAATTTTTGAATAAAAAAAAATGATTTATTCAATACAGTTAGTTTACATGTTAAACAACATCATGATCATTTGTAACATCTCCAATAGTAATTCTATAACAATGAAAATTCAACCAAAGGTTCGAATTTCAGTCTCTCTCATATGGGTCAAATAGGCTAATATAATTCAAATAAACCATGCGGGAAAAAAAAATTGGTATAATTTTTTTCCATGTAGGACACAAAAACAGTTTTCAGATCGAAAAAAAATCAAATTAAAAAAATTATTAGAAATGAAAATTTGATCCATTTGTTGTGCATTTAACAAAATAGTAATATAAATACATTACAACACATCAGAGTAAATTTCCAATCGCTTTCATCTGAATCAGTTCCTAGTTTGTTTTTTTTTTTATTTTTCATGGGTCAATGTTCCAATCAAGTTTATATGTCCAGTTTTACGACCTTTATGTGCATGTTAAAAGCCAGGAAATCTCGAAGAAAATCTATTAATATAAACGCTAAAAGGCCCTCTGTCTTCATTGCAAAATAAATAAAATATCTTATACTTCACACATCTTGGAAAGTCAATAAGCCAGTGATTGAACATCTTGGACTGTTAATTGGCAAAATTAAGATCTTTTTCATTCAATAGATCTTAACTCTAAGTCGTGAAATGTCGTTTTCCTCTACCCGTCGTAAGAACATCAAGGCAGTTTTATGACGGGCAAGTCAATAAGCGTCCATTTTCAGGCTTTTAACTTCTAATTACAAGTATAACACGAGAAAGTCACGAAATATCGCAGTAATAAATCACGGTTTTTCCTCTTAACTAGTAGTGAGTAATATACATGTAAATTCGATTTGGGAAAGGGTGGGGACTGGGGTTGTAATATTTTATAGGTTCTAAAGGCTCTAGATCTCTATTTCTAATTGGGTTATTTTTCAGTCTTGTTTTACCGCAATAATATTTTATTCTGCAAAAAAAAAATACAAAAAAATACAAGAACTCACCAGTTTTTTAAAAACTGATCACAATGTACATGTGTAAACAAGATATACAGGCTGTGAGCATTGTATATGTAAGGTATAATTTAGCAATACATGTATGTTTATATATCTAACATAAATTGAGAATTTAATTTTTATTAGTTCAAACAAAGGCTAGGCATTTAACAAATAAACACATTTATTTTACATACACTCTGCAGAAAATTAAGAATATTGAAGATATGCTTTTCATTAAGTTATATTGAAAATTGATAAAATGTAAGTCATTAGGGATGCTAACCATTCCATATACCAACGCATATGAATCAGAAAAAAACAATGACATGACAAAGATTCCCCACAAGAGCTGTAGCTAACCCGTTGCTGAAAAAAGAAAAAAAAACCATATGCCTAAAATACATGTAACATGCATCGGTAAACCAAAGTGTTTATGTTTCTACACAGACAATTGTGCCTCACGTGACTTTCACTTCACACGAATTTCGCGTTAAATTCACGTGAATTCACCAGAAGCCTCACGTGATAATCACTCGACGATCTTTCTACGCGAATTTCACGTGAGGCACAATTGGTTGTGTAAATTCTCTAAACCTGAATAAACTGAAATAGTACAGACAGACAAGCAAGACACCCAAATAAGCCGATATCATATGATGCTTTTTAAATTGTTGTGTTCACTATAAAGCCCCCCCCCCCCCCCCCCCCAAAAAGAAATAGAAAAAGGAATACCCGGTTTATGTACAAAGCCACTGGAGACGTTCTGTGGATGACTTAAGAGTCTGACTCTCCAGAAGCATGTAGAAGTGGTGATTAGCTTCCGAAGCCTCGTCGTTCATGGCCCCTCGTCAGTTAGAGTGCAATCCTTTACAATTAATTATCATCGCTTGTAAGGATTTACTACACCAAAGTGAAAATCTATTAATAGTTTTTCTTCCTAAGAGCGTACGCAATGAAAAATAATGCGGAGTCATCAAGAGAGGAGCTAATTGTTTCATCGTGTTTTGGAGGAGTATATTTGTAGGAACTAAAAATACAAATCAAACACTTGTTATAGACTTGCTTATTGCCATTCGGTATATTAAGAAATGCATGGGCTTGGAATTTATATAAAAGCTTGACCATCATTACTCAGCCACTATACCGCCATTACCACCAACAGTCACCAATTTGAACTATCGTAATAATGTATGGTCTTTATAACTTTCAGTGTAATTGATTTGAATTTTTGTGATCGGCTTCGGCCGATAACAGTTGTGTCCGTATGAGGCATCCGGCAAATTTAACTATTTGCGCACGCAGTGCGCCTCGCACTACTTTGTTTACTATGCAGTGACAGCTTCATGTAAATATTTTCATGTAGATTACTAAAAATCATTATTTTAATGAGTTTGCCTTGAGATTTAACATTTATACAGTTACGTAATAATTCAAATCACGTTTTTCATTACATGCGTAAGAATTTTAATCGGAAGTACACTTCACCTACGAAGAGTAAAGTTTATTCATTCCTTGCTACTTCGAAAATCAACAAAACGGTGCGATATATCCTATTTATCAAATTTTTTTGGCATGTAATGCGAAAGCATTACTTTCCCATTATATTAACATGAAGCTGACCAATGATATCACATGCCGATCATTCCTTTAAAAGGAATACTTGTTTGTGTTTACAATTACAAATATCTGGTGTAAAACACAAAAGAAAACGTGTACAAGATAAACCTGTTTGCGATAAATGATTGAAAAAGTGGTAGGTATGGCACGCCAAAATAATAAAAATGAGAACACAGTTTCACAGTTGATAAATTAGGTGAATCGACTGTTAACTATAGTTTACGAACCGCAAACTAAAGTTAACGATTCGTTAACTATAGTTTTCATCTGTAAAACTATATTTAACGGTTGTAAACTATAGTTTACGAATGATAATCTAAGTTTATCTGTCTGCAAATACGTTAACAATAGATTTTGCTGATAAATATAGATTCACATCTGTAAATTATAATTTACATTCGTTAACTATAGTTAAAAGTTGTTAATCATAGTTTCACAATCGTGAAACTATATTTATCAGATAAACTATATTTTGCAATCGCAAAAGGTTGTTTTCAGTGTAAATTATAGTTTTACACTTCTGAAACATTGATGATCGCGTTAACTATGGTTTACAGATGCGAAATATAGATTAACGTTGTTAACTATAGTTATCGACTGTAAACTATAGTTTACAACCGTTAAACCTAGTTTATCGACTGTGAAACTATGATTAGCTCATTTTTGTGAATTTGGCGTGCCATAGGTAGGGGTGTTGAAAGAAGATACAAAACATGCATTAGGGAACTTTAACAATTGAATGTAATTATACATTTGTATATTAGGTACGTATACGGATCAGGGTAGATTTGTAATAGTATCATGTTATTGCTACTCATGACAAATGTAGAGCTGTATCAAGTAGGGACAACATGTAGTAGTTTGCTGTTTAACACACATAGAAAACATGTACCATAGATGACATCAAACACCCCACTGAAGAGATTAAAAGTTCAAGTTCGATTTGAATTTAAAAACATTTGTGCTCATTGAAGTCTGACAATTCCTAATAGATTTTTGGAATCGTTGTCACCGAGTTTGAAACTTCGTCTTCCCAAAGCGTAGATGTCTCACTTTGTATAGTAACATGAAATTCAAGCCATCGATTTTTTGCGTACAAATCCTGTCCTGTATTGCTTTTATGCCGTGCTAAAAACACGAAAACGACTCCGTATTGTTTTCCGAATAACCGCTCGGATAATTAAGGATTGTCGCACATGTCTCATGCAGGCTGTTTGCCGGAAACTCGATCGCAGGATAAAGAACATTCCTCGGTCAGATCGTAAATCTTTGATTTAATCCATTATATGCGAACAAAGATGCATATATTTATCTAATGACAATAACAGATATAGTGACGGATCTTTTATGACTTGACATGTGGGAAATCAAGATAGGAAAACGAGACTAAAGCTAGGACAAATGGGTCATTCTCTGAACTTTTGAAGGCTACCGGAATGATTAATATATTTGAACCAGAGAAATACGAACAATAATAGAGGTTGAAACTTATTTTCTTATAGGGTTTAATTAACATGTTCTAGTTACAGGTACCTGTCTCAGATACCCCTCCCCCCCCCTACACACACACCCGAATTCCAACTTGCCCCACCTGACGGCCCGTTAGCTATAGCTTTTCCAACTCGCACAAAATCACTTCATGCTACATGTATGTCACTCGTCCTAAAGCCATCTAATGCCAACTCGCACAAATATCTACTGATAAACCCCGTAGAAACCAATGGTGAAAAACTATATTTATAAATGGAAAGAGGAGGTATCTGTATATGACTCCTCAATATTGTGACGTTCTTTCTCTCGAAATAAACAATAAAATTAATTAACTATAAGTCTATATATTTTTCCTTTCACAATTTTGATGTCTAACAACATAGTACAATAGGTTTTGGCGTCAGCTTTTGATCTACAAGTTATGAGTAAAATACCCGTTGGGAATCTTACTTTTTTACTGTAATAAGAATTTTTAAATGCATTTAATGGCCAATTCTGTACTATTTGATTTTAAAAAGATGATAATAAATTGAATATGATGAACTTTCATCCATAATGATATCTCGAGGTGTCCAATACCACCTCATTTTGCTCTTACAACTTGATAACAGACTAAAGTGAACAATTTACAGGTTGAAGTGTAAATTTTACAGATAAATGTGTGGACTATAAAAAAAAATATTGTCAATGTGGCACTAATACGCTTCCGTAGAAAGGCAACATTGAAAACCTATATTAATGGTTTAAATCATTTTAATTTTGTTACACCAGCTTGACGTGTTTTTATGGCATTTTGAAATTGTGTAGGTAATTACTTTCAATTTTGGCATTTTTAACGAAATCTTATACTTTGACAGATTTTTTAAATAATTCTTTTGATTGAATGGCAGAGAATTTATCTGATGTCTTTAAACGAGTTCACAATACAATGCAAGTTTTGGGTTTTTTTTCCCTCGACATACCGATCAATTTTTGCCATGTTGCAAGGAATGGGCGCGAGGAGAGTCTTGTGATTTCACAATTTATCGACTATAATTTTGAGAAATGCATAAAGACAACGATATGTGCAATCATACAATACAAATTATTTGATATTGTTACCAATATAATATTAGAAAATGATTTAAAAAAAAAATTAAGATTTTTATGATTTTTATACTAGTTTTGTTATTACATATGGATGTATGTATCTTTGGTAATGGTTGTTTTACGTGTGGGAAAGAGCTCACATTGGATAAAGTTGGTATTTATATTACAATCTTGCAAAAATGGGATAATTTCATCTGGGGACGAGTTGGCTCGCAACCAATGGCATATGGTAAACGGTTCCAAATTTACAAAAAAAAAAAAAAATGACAAAATTTCATATAATAATTTTTGAAATGGCAATCTTTTAAAACTGTATAGAATAATACCCACACAATAGTATTGATGTATAGGCATCATGACAACGAGAGAAATTAATATGTTTTCTTGAGCAAGGAAAGTGAAATACTTTCTATAAGTTTACATTTGAACAAAATCTTTAAATCCGTTAGGGCTTCGATGAAATAACTTTCCCAAAAATAATTTAATACAGAAATGATCACGTCATTTAAAACAAGATCGTGTGGTTTACTCTCTAAAAGTATGATCGACATACATGTACTTATTAGTCAAGACCAGCAAAAATATCGGGAATACTATACTCGAGTCTAAAAATGGATTGTTACATAAAAATGAAACCTATGCAATGCTTCCTGTTTCGTTCCTTAAAGAAAATACGCAGTGTAAAGTAAACCCGGATGAATTAAGTAAACATTCGATCTATCATTCAGTTTACAAACTTGATTATAACAGGTATCTCATCTCGTTTAAAAAATATACTAAATTCTAAACGGTATTTAGTGGAAATGTGAAGTCAAGAAGTTATTCGGCTAATGATACCAATCTTCTTTCCTATTCTGAGAAATTCCATGATAAATGAAAAAACGATTAAATAATTAAACTACTTCCAGGGGAATTGGCTGATTTGATGGTGAGAAAGCAGGAGAAGAACTCTGAGACCAACTTACGAGTTCATGGCTTTTGTGACAATCAAGATCGAGTTAAAGAATTCCCTTTGAAGCGAATTGATATCGGTGGACGTTATAAAGAATAACAATTATAGGGAGGCAGTAGCTTACGCATATCTCTAGAGACTCTGTAACAGTCTTCCAACAAATTGCCGAAAAAAAGTTGTCTGAAATGATCGAATACCATGTAAAGATACAATGTCGTAAACTGCCTACTATATTTACGAGAACCTCTTTATCTTTTCTTAAATTATGTACAATTTGGACTTGAATTACAGACCATCAACAATACAAAACTAAGCAACAAACAAGAAACTTTGTATAAAATTTATTTAATTTTCAAAAAATATGAAAAAGTTCAGCCCTTATTCACACATCTTATGGTCATGGAAGAAGGAATTTGCAACACCCTGCATTAGGAGTTAAGACAAATAAAATCAAAAACCCACAACAAAAGAATTGCCGTATCCCGTTTAAAAATGTTCATTTAAATTAAGAAAAGAACATAAAACGTGTATATTATTATCATAATTCACACTGGTTCTTATATAATGTGCTACATCGCTTGCGGCATTTTTGCATGCCATAATTAAGAAATTGCTTTGTGGGTAAAAAAGGCAATGATAAATATTAATAAGAATATTTCTTAATGGACATACTATTTGTTTCATATCAAATATCGGTTGTTTTATCAGTGTAACGTTTATAAAATTCCATGGATCCATATA
>WFKH01011801.1:25722127-25749237 GCA_016163765.1 Magallana hongkongensis
TGAAAGTCGATTGAGTTGATGGTGTAAATTCAGCTATAGAACAATCAAAAACATTTGACTTACTTATACTGCATGCATATCCCGATAACCAAAATGGATGGCCTTTCCATCTTATTAAGAGACGGACAAAAGGAAAAAAGTGGATTTAATATACAGTACCATATTCTCTTCATTGTCATCCATACAAGTCTTGAATTTGAAAAAAGAGAGAGATGACGAAAAAGAAACAGTATATTTCTTGTAAACAATGAGTTACCAATTCCTTTCCCAAAATAACTATATTTATGAGGATTATGAGTAAATGTTGCAACATTTGGATGCCATATGTTGCAACGAAGTATGAACAACTTGTCGGGAATATCCAGTTCAAAGGAACCGGATATCAAACTGCCGACATTGATATAACTTAAACATAAACACACCACTGCTACACGCTATTCATGGGTCTGAAATGACGTTTTGATTTCCTTTTTATCATATTTTAACAACGTGTAGTAGAAAGGAAAAAAATAATTGGAATCTGTCTTAACGGGCATTACTTTCTCTCTGTATATTCCTAACACCATCCCCTGTTTTTCATTTCAATTTATCTTTTATCTACTTTACACTTATCGAAGTAATTTTGATGCATTCGTTATAATTCACGATTGTTTTGTTATGTGAAAAAAAAAACCCAAGAAAACATCCTCAAGAAAAAAGCATTCCTTCAAATTTTAGGTTCATTTTCTATGTTTAATGAATCATTTTTGCCCTAAGACATTTCGAAGAGAAGATATATCCCATTTATACATTATACGTCACAGGCATTCATTTTATTGCTTTGGCCGTTCATTCACTTCAATCCCTCTTCATTATAACAAGAAAATATACTGCAATATATAACAACGAAATCTGGAGAATCCTGGGGTAGATAAAAAGATAAGTTAATGATTTGCTGGGGGAAAGTTCATGCAAAATGCTAAAATCAAATAAACAAAAACAATACACAAAAGCTAGGTAATCCTACGTTGACAAAAAATCGGCTCGCGGAACACACATTGAAAATAATTTTGCACTTTCATTTTATCTGAACTTTTGTTTTTGCATCGCTTTGCTAATCTACAATGCTTTAACCACGGTTCGTTTAAAAAACAGGAAGTACTGCACAATTCCTTATGGACTTTTTCGCGTCCATTTAGAAATCAATCCAGCTTGGCTTCGTTTAGTGTGTTCATTTCTGTAAAAGTACACGATCTCTACAACTAAAGATTTTTCTCAGATTTTTATTTATTGCCAAATTTATTTCTTTTGAAACAATATTATAACATCAGTTTATGTGACTACACCATCAAACGTAGGACCGTTTTTTTTGCTTTAATATGAGAAAAATAACAGTGGTAAACGATATATGCTGCTTCTACGGATGGTAGTCACTCAAGGTGCAAGTCAAAGTTCTACTGTAAACTTGAAGACATTGTTTGTTATCCGATAACAGTACTAATATAAAAAAAAACCCAGATATACTACGAGCTGGTCGCGATACTGATTGCCCGCTATCTTGAGCCTAATATGGCTATTTTTATTCTCCTCAGGTTTTCGTCATGGTTTATCATACGACAGTAAAATTGATATTCCGACTCAAGTTACAGGCTATTGACAGGGTAGCAATCCTCATGTGATCTAAACCGATGAACGACCGCTAATGTAATAAATTACTCATAAACATTTTACACGTCAGAGTGTGATGTACGCAATCGCGACAGTCTCCAAAAGCGTCATCAAATTTGTTAACAAGTTCCACGATATATATAGCTATAGATAGGTTGACACAAGATTGCAAAAATAGAATCTGGTAAACTAAACATATGATGCAATGACAGTTGGAAACAGTTTCACACTCTTGGCAACTCGTACATATAACAGGTGTAAAAATATAGAAGTAAACATTCCCCAGATATATATACATTTTGTGTGATATGACGCAATGAAATGTGATAAAGCTAGACCGATGCCCGTTTTGAATTAATATGCTGAAAAGGTAAAACTGAATTGGACTCAATGTCTGTCATAAAGTTGTCGTCTTTGCCAGAACTGACACTGTGCATCGGCAAAAGATGTGATATTTTCCCTGGAAGTCGAGTAACTGTGTATCGGTTTTTATTCCGCCTTCCCAGATTGTAGCAGGAACATGAGCACACAGATGTGACGTCATTGAATTCCGGGTTTTCTTGAGCACCAGAAACAACGTTGCCATTGGAAGTAATGACGTCACCCTCCAACCTAACGGCAGTTTGAGCAGCCGCAGCTGCTTCTAATTCGTCTCTTTGTTCATCCTCAGTATTCATCGTTAAAAATCTTAATACTAAAAGATTCATTGCTGCAGAGATGACCGTTAATCCGAAGAGAATGAATATCAAACTGAAAGTCACATATTCAGGATTATCCTGCAGGGCATTGTTACTCTGCAGAGCCACATAGTCTCCGAATCCAATGGTAGTTAGTGTAATGAAGCAATAGTAGAATGCATCCAAATAAGACCAATCCTCGAAGTGGGTGAAGACACCTGCTCCAGTAAACAAGTAGAAGCTGGACAGAATGGTAGCCACCATTATTAAGTTTGTCTGCGAGACCTCGCAGTTTTTCAGCCTGAGGCATTTTTTTGTGTGTTTGAGAAGAAATGTCACAAACGTGTTGAGGCGTTCACCCACACTTTGGAACATGATGAGACAGAGCGGAATGCCGACAAGAGCGTACCACATGCAGAAGACTTTTCCACTGTTTGTTTGGGGGGTGCTGTGACCATAGCCTGCAACGAAAACAGAAGTCATAGAATCGTTTAATTCCAAAATGTATACATGTATATTAAACAAAGTATGGAGTAATTTAAAAAAAAAACTTTTTGACAAACAGCATTTTTATGTATTGGTGAAAAATAGTACTTCGGGCCATCTGAACAAGACTTTTACTTGATTGCAAAGTTTCTTTTTTAAATTAATTCTTGAGAAAATATTATCCATATCCGAGATCATTCCATTGGTGTGCTCAAAATATACATAAAAAAAAAATACCGGCGTATTAATACGCTAGGGTTTAACAAAAATAAATTACTGCCTTTTTTCCCATTTTCACACTAGATGTGCTTTTTCATGATATCATTTCATTGGTGTATCTGTAAATCTGTATCTTTTTTCTTCACTTTTTTTTTTTCAATTTTAAGATATTTATAGATTATCATGGTATTTTTTAATACAGAATAGTAGACACACGTCGTTAGCATAATAATAAAGCAACTAATAGATCTTTACTATGCCTTCTCATATATCACGGCGTGTGTCAAATATAATCAGATTGCAAAAATCAGCGTCAATTTAGCAATTCATATTGAATGACCGAACTTCAACGGAACCCTCTTGTGTATACAGTACTTATAATGAAAATTGTCGTCTATTGTAGAGATGCATAAAACGACAAAACAGTTCCGTGATATAATACGCTGATAAGGGTTTTTTTTCTCTTCAATTTTGTATCCATTTTTCGTTTTAACACTAAATGCAATTTTTCGAGACCCCAAAACGATCAACCGTTGGAAAATGGAAATAACATTCTGATAAAGATATTATTCGAGTATTATGAATATTAGACTGTTTTCAATTTTATTCTGCCAACATTAAAACTGCTAACAATTCCTATGAATATTGAATATTTTATTAGAAACATAAAACCGATGATACATATATGTCTTGACACTCTAAATAACGTAGTTTGTTTGAACTTAATATTTGAATGATGGTTTTCTTTTTCCATCAAATTGGTCAATTTTTAAATTCAAGTTTAGTTTTACAAATCTACTTGTTATGGACTATGGCAATGCACTTTGATGATGCGTTAAATATTGGACCAAATCATCGCATTTTGGAAAAAAAATAATTCATGGCACCTCGATATATTTTTCCAAGTGCGTAATTTTTGCAAATTGCATTGTACAAGGAAGAATGGTTCTTTTTAACATGCAACATCGTTTTTCAAAGTAAAGACGAAATCCAGGGTAAACATGTACCCAAGGTGATCAACAGACTAAAAAAATCATTTAAGAATAATCATTTTAACAGGAATTTATTTTTTTAGCAGACAGTCCTATAAATCGAACCTGTTGCGTGTTTTCAGCGGAAAGTAATAATAATGGCGTCATTGCTCCACAGTTTGAACTGAAACTTAATTTCAAAGCTGTGTGGCAACGGCAATTAATACAAACTACAAAAAAAACCCAGATTGAGTAGTTTTATGCAAACAAGACACCGATGCCTGCAAACTGCCAATAAAATGTAAATGAGTCCTCTGTGTGTACTAATTAATCGATAGAAATTTTTCGAATAGCTCTATAATTATTGATGAATGGGAGTATTTAACCGATTGAGGAGCAAATTTTGGTGGGAATTGATGGGTTGCGAATGAACACGGGGATAAGGTTTATCAATATCGCATCTTAATTCGTGCAGAGAAACGTTTTATAGTCCAAACACAATGCTGAACGAATGTCACTGTTTCTCTGTTGTACAATGTACATACTTTGTCAACCGATTTGACACAATATTAGAAGCGGTTATGCAAATCTATTTATAAATCACTTGCAACAGCTGTTCAGTATAATATACCCCCTCCCCCAAACCAGGTGCTAACACTGAATTACTAGTATTAATATTAATAGATGCTTAAACCGTTTCATTCGCCTGTTTTCATAGATCAAATGAGTATGCAAGTAGTTGTTCTGTCACATCTATTATATATCATACATGAAACATATTCTTGAGTGGCATAAACTTAAGTTTTTCACGAAACAGTGCATCTCGTGCAAAGCTCGCGATAAGAGCAATGCAGAATATCCTCTTGATCTTTGAAGGCTCTCGGCAAATGTGTCATCACAGCATTTGTAAATTCATTCCTCTACAATTATGACATCCCTCTGAGTAACAAGAAAAAACTATCTTGGATGCCTTCACTCGCTGAACGCTATTACAGATAGACAATTAGATTACAGGAAGCCATTTTTCTGTCAGATGTCGTACGGAGTCGTTTGGTTGAACATTTTTCCCTTTGTACTGCGGGCATGCAACATTCCGCTTATAGAACTCCAGGGTTGAACTGAGTTCATCAACTCGGATTTTCATCCGAGTTCAAAAAATTAAACGAAGTAAAATATTGTTAGCACAACACGGGTCAATAGGAGCTTAATAATACAATGATAAATACTCATTTTAACATAGTAAAAGAAGCTCTCTCTCTCTCTCTCTCTCTCTCTCTCTCTCTGTTGTAATATTTGCGTTTGCATCCAGTCAATCGGTATGCAACTTTTCCATTACATCGGCTGTTTCCTGTAGGACTATTTTTACATTAACAACACGGCGGGGACCGGGACAGACGCACTCTGAATCTCAATCAAGTCGTCCTGTCTGTACACAGCGATATGGATTGCATTACAGATCAAATATAAATGAAGCACTATGTGGGTCAATCTTGCTTTAGTCTAATACAAATAAAATCGCTGTCGTGTTGACTTTTTTCTAATCGAAATAAGGTGCGAAAACAGTAATTTTTACAGTAATTTAGTCCTTCGGATTGGTTTTCATTTCGTTATTTCTTTTAATTGTTTTTTTTTGTACCCATGTATATATACACACTGCAGGCACATATACATGTAACAAACTTGAAGGACTTTGCGCTAGCATAAGTGCTAATTTTATCATAATTATTAAAGATTCAATTCTGGTACAAATTCATCATTTTATTTCCGAATATGGCCATTTCTAAATAAAACTGTAAAACGTTACTGTTATTTTAGGAGAAAAATAGCCAACCAGTCGCAGAAGGATAAAACGCACGCTCAACTAGTACCAACCAGTCTCAAAGTTGTTCCCCTTCGTAAGCTAATTTACATCTATTTTGTAACCATAATAAATGTCTTATAGCTGCACTGCGCTTGTATTGCAATCTGTCTGAAGTAGATAATCTGCTCTCCTACAGACCCTTCGAACGTGATAATAGCGAGATTTGAGCGAGATGATGATGTATTTAAAAAAATAAGACTTATTTTTCCCTCATTAATCATTCCTTTCATCGCTGATGTATCCAAAAGATAAATCTACACAGACGAGTGAACGCTGGCCGGCAACCCTAAATCAACATGACCAATGACGTCATTAAGAAGAAACGGTTTCCAGGGAGTGGCAGTGATTTCGGGGGATTAACATGTGGATTCAGCTAAACACGTGTCAGTCGACCCATTCCTGATTCAATCCCCGGAATTTCTAAATCGAAAATGCAAAACCATTGATCGAAATCGAAGGCATCAATGATAGCCCCAAGTCCCTATATCATCAGCTTATGACAAAAGCAGATGTAAGAAAGAGGAAAAATTACTCGCGCTTGACATATCTACCGACTTCTTCTATGGAAGAGACGACTTTAATTGCTTCACTTGTTTGGTAAAAGACAAGCCCCGCTCACAGACTATTTTAGTTTCACCGATGCAATTGAGGGAGGAAAAACGATTCCCGGAGGACGTGACTTTACATTGTTTCCCCCGATAAATCAAACATCAACAGATCATGTATCCCCGTTTCGAAAAATAGGCAATGGTCCTTTGCCAACTATAGAAGTTAGATCTCTACCTCCAGCGCTTATGAGCAATTCTCATCAATGCCCCTTTTATTTAGCTACAATATGGTTGTTTAATATTGCATATCAAATGGCAAACATGTTACACTTTCGAAGTGAAAAGCAATGCTATAGAAAGCATATAATATTTATGCTAATTTTCTGAAAACTGATATTCTAATTTGAGTTTCAGTTTAGTCTCTAAGTCTGGACAAAATTTGATCATCACATTAAAAAATACATTTGTATGCGACTTTGAGAATGAAGGACACAATTCATTAAAAACCACAAGGTTGTGTACTATTTCCCTGCTATCACACGGTAGGCTTCCATCTGCCTTGTTATAACAATGGAACATAAAGCACACTATTTAAACGAACAGAACCATCAGAAGCTAGACTCTGACAGATCATGATAATGTCGGAATCGTCAAGGTTTTATGAGATAAGAAAGTATGCAAAATAAACAAAACCTGTACCGAAACAGTGCAGGTACAAATGTACATCTCTCCCAACGCTGCCGGAACTCGACAGGGGGCTTGTAACTATACCTTTGTTAAATGTAAAAACTCCATCGTCTCTGCATTTATCATTTTAACCTATGCTCAGCTTAAATCGAATAACTTGATATTTACGATGTTTTGTGTGGTTTAGTTGCACATTAATATTTCAACCGATTTATTTGCTGTTAAATTCTTGATTTTATAGTTTTGGTTGCGTCACTACGAGTGAATCGCACTCCAAAAGCGAGTAGATCAAATCTTATTACAACAAAACACAAAATTATTTCATTTTACCGAGATAAAAAAAATGGGGTACATTTATCTGATTTTTATTAATAATATGTACATAGATGAATCAGTTTTTATATGGGTTTGAACATTAATTCCTAGTTTTACATGTTAAAATATGACATATCATAACTAAACAGACTTTTAATTGTAAAGGTCTATTAATGATTTTCAATCTTTTGCTCTAAGGTAGACCACAAGATAGCGACGATTAAATCCACTCACATTTCTTTCTTTCTTTCTTATAGATCGTATATCTGTAGTATTATGTATGATTGAAACTACATAGCTTCTATTCCATTTCCCAGCTTTTTAAAATATATATATATATAGTAAAAATATATCTGCAAAAAATTGTTTAGGCGCGTTTAATTTCTTATATACTTTAAGCCTAAATCTTGAGAGAAGACGTCAAGATTTTTTACCCACTGTAAAAATCGTAATGCATCTGAATTGCATTTAAGAAACCAAATTAAATCCTCCTTTGAAGTGATCTCTCTTCATGTTTATCAATGCAGATTTAAAAGCTATCACACCCAGTTCTAATCTTAAATCCGCTGCTAACTGGGCAAACAAGAAGAGAAAAAATTGACTACATCTTTTCATTTTGTACTCGAAGAAAAAATGCACCTGATAAAAAGGAAAAGGAAAAGCACGTCTCAGAATATGACACCCCTTCTCTAAAATATAATTATAATGCATGATTATGCCTCATATGATACTTATTCTTTACAAGAGGTTGTTTAATGCTCCAACAACAGACTAACTTGCACCAAGATGGCACAAGAGGTTAAAGTTTCTAGGCTATACCTGTAATTATATACTAATAAATACATCCTTGAAAATTTTTTTTCCTACAACGCTGTCATACTGAGGACAGGGTTAACACTTCAGACACGTAATTAAACTCTGGCGTTCACCAAGTTCGTTTTCGTAAATAATACTGTTCTACATAATAACGAATTAAGCTACAATCAAATCTGGATAGTTACATATAGGCCTCGACTCAACGAGAGAATTAACAAAAGATTGTATAACTGTCCTGGAATCCACAACGGCTCATTAAATTATTTGGAAACAAGGCGGCTTTGCCGAAAAAAATATGTTCCTAATAATTGCCCAGATTTTCTCATCAATAAGCAGACGTATTGCAATATACTTATCGGGGATTATCCCCCAGTCTATAATTCCTCCCAATTGTTATGTCCTTGTTTTCACTTTCAATAACCAGCAAAGCACATGCCAGAGTGTTTACTGTAAATTGCTCTGTTACATGTATCTTAGCATGTACAAGCGAAAATATTAAGCATTCAAATGTACCAACTTAAAAGTCAGCGGCCAAAATTAACATCGGTAGGGATTTGGGTAATTAAGGGACAAAATGACTGCATGTCTCACATAAAAAAAAATCTAAAATGCAATTTTAAGCTGGTTTCTTGAATCAAAGCTGCAACGATACATTACGTAACCATATTTTAACTTCATACAGGAATTATAATAATAATTATTGCTTCGTAACAATCCTTTAGATGCATTTGTCCCAATTCAAATAACTCTTAAATATGACATCAAATCAAATCAGGTTTTCTCATATAATCTGAGATGAGAGAAAGGTTTAAATTTTATTTTTTCTGGGGCGTTTTCAACGGAGGGCTTGCTGCAAAGACGCGTGCAAGCACCTGCAATTGTGAACTTAACCTCCATACAAAAGAAAGATGTGTATTGTTGACATCTGAGACGGATTATCAAGATTAAGACGATTAAATGCACCGAAGTCAACGGTGTCTGGCTCCTCTTATTTGTGCAAAACAAACTGTGGACGGATATCATTGAATTAAAGTTTATAATTGGGTGGTAACTTGGCGGTTCCTGTTGAAAGCAAATAAACTTCGCCTTGTTTTATTATCAGATAAAGGTTTATGTTTTCTTATAAACGCTTGTAATAAAATCTATCAGATTAAGTGTTTTATCTTGCACCAGACTGACAAATCAACCCTATATTTTGGCCTACATAATGGTCGATGTATCACCCAGAGCTGAAAAGTGGGGGAGGTGGTATCGACAACATGTCCAATAATTAGGACAAGTCTAGTATCTATTATTTAAGTTGCAAACTGTTGTACTTTTAAAAAATCAACTCGGTTTCTTACACTTGTAACGAAAAAAAAAAATCGTTCATACATGTATGGAATTCAAAAACTGATATAAGATCAATTTTAAAATTATTTTTGTCAGGACAGTATCTGCAGTTGCGTACGATAAAATGAAATGAATGATTACTGAAATAAGTATACATGTATGTTGGCCAAAATTGCGAATAAATTGAAGTGTTTGTATTTTCCCCTTACAAACTACCTTACATACTTTGTATATACTGTATGCATGTACAAGTATTCAAGTAGATAAAAAAAAAAACCAAAAAAAAAAAACCCCAAAACCCCAAAAGCAATAGAACACATAATGGCAAAAGCACTTTTTCAGCCAAGAAGAATCGTCAGTGTATTGAAAAAAGTGAGAGAGTTATAGCAATACACATCTGTGGAACAATATAAGGAGGGAATTTGATTACTAATTTGCAATAAAAAGAAAAAAATGTTATTATCAACATCTCATAATTGCTTTACAGACTTGGCTTGGTATGCAGAGGGGCATAAATAGCCGTACTCTGGTCTTGTGAGATGACGAGTACATAAAACCGTAGAGTTTAGGAGCAACATAAGAAATTAATTAGACTATAGGCCAAAGATATGTCAAATTGTTAAAATACAGTTATTGTACTTTTGGAAAGAAAGCGCCTTCCTAAATTCAGCGAATAAAAACCTACAACGCTTCTACCATAAATCAGTCGCAGCACACGTAGGGCCGCTTACATCGTCCTGTTTCTTGTAAGCTTAATCATTAATTAGTGTTCGTGGCTGAACGTTAATTCTCATTAATATCATAAGAAGATTAGCGAAATACTTTCATTGCTTAGGTAATGTTGTTTGCTTTAGCCACTTCTGTCTGTGGCATCTGCGCATCACTATATGCGTACCATGTGATCCATCGGCTGGGTGTTTACAAACGAGACAGATTCGTGTAATATGACATAACGGCCCATCCTAAGTAAACAAATGGATTCTTTCTGTAAAAACACGTGCGTAGCTGATCTCAAGCATTTACCTAATTGTCAAGACAATTCATGAAAAAATGAGTTGTAAATTAGTGACATCATCTTACTTCTCTCTTAGTGAAGTTTAATATATATACCTACATTAGGTACCAGGTATACAGATTGTAATGTCAAACTATCATCATTTCAATTGGTTTATGAAATTGTTTCTGGGTTCTTTGAACCGAAATGTCTCCGTTTTGCCCAATAATAACCTGATAAATGCATTCGAACACAACGTCTTGTGATTTATATGCTGATTAGTTAAAAAACACTCTTTTCACCGTATTCGAACAAAATCTTCTTACAAAGACCTCTTTGACAGAGAACTTAACGATATTTATAATTTTTTCCAATCCCCCCCCCCCCCCCCCCCCCCCCCCCCCAAAAAAAAATAAAAAATAAAAAAAAGGAAAATAGGAAAAAGAAGTGATTTCTTCTGAAAGGTTTCACGTACGGCTATCCTCTTGGTCGACATGGACTCTATTTCGGGTTTATGTATATGAACCGTATGTGTGCTTCCAATATTATATAACAGTCGGTGACAACTGACACATTTCCTGGCAGTACGGTAGCATTAGAATAATGCATAATTCATTTTGTCGAATAAGGCACCAATGGTCGAGTTGTGTCAACTGAACACAACGCTAGACCAATAACGGTAGGGTACCAAGGGTAAGGTTCCAAGGGTTCTAATAGAAAAAAATAGACATATACATTAAATTGCTAGGTATACTTCGGTAAAGTGATTACAAACTAATTTTGGAGAAATCACCGTGACATTTCTTCACGGGTGTAATCGACTTTCCCATCAGATGATGGGGCCATTCTAGCCATTATATTTATTGGACTGCAGGATTGAGAATTATCAACCTGGGCAGGGTGCGAATAAAGACAGGGAATGAGTAGAGAAAATCCTCTTGTTCTACTGTCTGTCACAAGACGTTAATTCTTCTTGATCAAGAATAGTGGTTCATCTCATTGTTTTCTCAATTCATTCTTTAATGTACTAGTGAGACTTTTGTTTTGAGATACAAATGAAAAAAATACGTATCAAGACTAATTTAACTACTTATTTCGCGGTACATGAATACTGTATATACCAATATTATGCTACTATAAAACTACCATTTTGCGTAGGAAAGTTTAGAAAACTAAAGTAAGTTAAATTTGTAAATATTTTATTAATAGAACGCAAATATGCGCTACTATAATCATCCCAGCTGTATAAATTGAAAAGACTTTTGTGTTTAAATTTTTAAAAACAAAAGAACTAATCAAATATTAATTAACTCATAATTGCTTTTCGTTTTTTTTTTTCTTTTTTTTTGGAGGAGTCATCATTTATTAAACCTATTCTGTACAGACGATTCAAAACAAACACAGGATATTTCGAGCTTTGCAAACAGATAGGCGTTTAACCGAAAAATTGGGGTCGAATTTATGCTAATCTTAGACGAAATCGATCGCTTGTAAGACAATTTCTGGCAAGATGGCGTTATTTTTAGCTTATTTTGCAAGACGTGGAACCGTCTATAAATCGTGCTTAGCAAACAAACAAGTCCAGGAGCTTTTCATGCTCAAAAGGTTGAAAACATGGGAAACAAGATATTACATGTATTATATCAAGGCCAATTGCCATGGCACCATATTTCAGAGGACAACCACCATCCATCGTCGAACCCCATGCCAGGGATTCTATTCGTTACACTGCTTTCAACAAAAACAGTGAAACGGATAGAAAATCCTTGGGTTCCGACAATGAACCACCATCGTAACAACGAACAACTGGTCATCTAGCCCTGATTTAAAATATATACTAGAGGACAAACTTTTTTTCAAGAAAGGACATGTATGGTGTGACGTTAATTCCTATAACATTGTCTAATGAAGCGCCTTCATGTTATAACACATCGATGGAGCTGATAGGCTAGGCTTTGTGTGTGTACATATTTTTGTAAGTTTACTTTGCAAGAGCAGTAAGTAATTGGTTACATGTTTTCCTACTGACGCCTGTTAGCGTTTGATGATAATCCCTTTGCTGCTTCAAGTACAAGTTTTGATTTGATGGTTCTACCAGTCTTAGAATTAGGACATCTGGGTTCGGATATGTAATTATATTACTTTTTTCGCCAAGATAAGATTCAAAGAAGAGATTCACTTTCGCTAATTTTGTAATATTTTTTTCTTTTGCTTTTTAGAAAGAAATCAGATAAGCTTTTGGATTCTCCGAGGAGTCTGACACCGCCTGCCCTTGTGAGGGTGTTCAATTTACAAATCAAATCAATATTTCGTCTTCAACGAAATGCAAATGAAACAACTTCAAATAAAGGCAATTCTCTATAAACAATTAGGTAACTTGATATTGATGTTGTTACTACCAATCGTTTTATAAAATCTGGACAAAGTCTACATGACTGAGACAACAAAGTCTGGTAGTTCAGCCATTTAGGGTGTAAAATAATCCATGCAACCAATTAATTATTCGTTTATTTGTTGAAAAAATAAACTCAAATTGAAAATCGTGATTGGATACGAAAAATTGGTCACTAGAACAATTAACACTGTGCCGGATAATTATGCCAGTGCCAAGGTGGCATTTTTGCACCCGTCTAAGCTGCATATATCGAAAACTTCAAATATAACATATGGTAGACCATTGCTTAAAGAGTTTACAACCACCTTTGTTAACATTGTATCTCACCTGTCAGGTGAGATATTTACCTTACAAAAATAAATTCCTACAGGAAAATATTTTTTCCCATAGGAAAAACAATATTCCTGTAGAAACTTTGAAATTTTATCGGAATACAAGAACTTCCTATAGGAATTTCAATTCCGATAGGATTTGATAAAATCCGATAGGAAATCTTAATTTCCTATAGGAAAACTACCTGTCTGAATCATATTCCTACAGGAAATACCTTCCTCCCATTGGAAATATAATTCCTACGGGATTTTTAGAAAATCCTATAGGATTGTCAATATTTCCTGTAGGAGAATCATTTTTCCTATGGGAATTATCATTTTCCTACGGGATATTAATTTTCAAAGGTAAATATCTCACCTGTCAGGTGAAACACACTAAAAACAAAAGTGGTTATATACTCTCTAGACAATGGTCTATCATTTTGTATGTATGGATTTTTCCGAAACTGCATCTTAAGCGGGTGCAAAAATGCCACCTTGGCACTGGCATAATTATCCGGCACAGTGTTAATTCTATAACTGTATAGATAGTCCCTTCTCTCAAAATCGTTAAAACCAATGTATAAAGTGTCCTGCGATCTTTACTTTTTAACGAAATACTCTCAGAGCTGATATTGTATTCTTTGACGATTAAAACAAAACAAAAATAGAAATATTTTTATAAGTAAAATCATACTTGCTGTGTACTTATTTGTTTTACTATAGAATGTATCACAGATAGCAATTAGACTTATTAAGTTAATCCCATGACTGATGTAATTGCTGGGATTTTTAGTACTCATATTACCAACTTCATATGTGGTCCACTTAATATATTTAAAGTATAAGAAACAACTCTAAGGTAAGCTTTTTTTTCCTTCTTCATTTTTTTTTTCTTCAACACAGTCTGTGGGGTCTCTTGACATATTTTATGTTCCATTTCAAAACTTTTCGAACCCATCGAAATGAACCGCAACATTTGGCCCACTTTACTAAGCAAAAACTTAAAGCCAGATAATCACGTGTTCGACTAGACAGGTTCTGAAGCCTTACACTCCATTTACTTATCTATCTATGTATTGTTTTTTAAAACTAATAAGATTTTGGTGTAATCATGCACGTTGCAAGGCAATAATTATAGTTACTGAAAAAGTCGGGTTTTGTTAAGGGTGTTTTACTTTTTGATTAAACACAGGCTCATGGAATCGATGTTTTGAATTAAAGAAAAATACTTTAATATACTTGTTTAGATTTGCATCGTAAGCCACGTAAAATACACGAGCCATCAAACCTTTCATTGTGATTTAGTTATTAATAAAGAGTAAAACAACGTTTTATTGTATATTTAGTAAAACTTCATACTGTACAGTAATCAAATACTATAGTAAATTCGTTGTCAACAGGACATACACATGTACTGTACTTGCAACTATGAACCATAATGACTTTTTTTGTTCAAACAGGGATTTTGTGTGCAAGATCTATAAATGTTTAATCTTGAATATCTTACCTATAGTTGTAATAACCGTCAAGGAAAAGTAAAAGGCACCAGGAAACTTCCATTGCCTGCCATTTTTGTACGGCTGCACTTTCCATATATTGTCTCTTAGATCATCATAGGCCGATAAACTGATATTATATTTAATTCTAAGCTTCATCTCTTCGCTATTTAGTTCTCTCCTGACGTCACTTTCGTTTTGCGATTCAAGGGCGTCAAAGACTGCGGCTCCGACCAAGAGATACGTAAAGGTACAAACAATGAGAGACAAAGTCCGGACGTTTTGCTTCTTCATCGCCTCTCAGCCATGTCCGAGAGAGCGCCAAAACTTTCAAAGTTTCATTTCAGTTGATTCCGCTTTTCTCATCCCGTCATAATTCTTTGCCTACACAAAAAACACGACGAGGAATCTTAGTCATCCAAATTGTACAAACGCAGTGACAACATTCTAGGATACTTTCAAAAATATATATTTACATATATATTTTTTCGGAGAGAAAGTAATTATTTTCACTTCAAAAACAGTACAGTGCAAATCCACAATTCAATGGATACTTCTTTTCAAATTTCAGTGGAATGTCCGTCAAGTGATAATAAACTGGTATTCAGTAAACTGGTTCTTTTTTGAGGAAAAATGGGAATGTTGAGGTAGATGAATCGAGGAAGAGACTGGCGGTAAACTGGAATGTCGCAGAAACGTTGCTTCTGTGAGGCAAACTTAACCTTTTATGGAGTTCTGTTTTGTGTACCCTGTGGAAAATACAATGAAATAGGGTATTGAATATCTTTCGAAGCATTACATTCATAACAATTAAATATATAAGACGTACTTTCAAAGCATTGATTTTTGCCTACGGAAAGTATTGAACTGAAGTGATCGAGTATTTCAGGACCTGAATGACAAGATGGCGTGTGTTGTATAAGAAAACTCGCGTGACTTGCTCCCATTTCGCGGAGGCATCTTTAAAAAATCCCTCTTAATATGCAACTAATTACTTGTTACTAGTTGTAATAAAGAAATAAGTTATAAATTTATTTTATTTTGGCACACATATATGCATATTCATTGGTTGGTTATGCTATGTTCTGCTGAATTTCTAGCAACTAATCGATACATCATGTTATCGATGTAAAACACTTATTTAACACTAGGACAAAACTTCATAATGTTAGCAGTGTCAGAAATTCCCCCAAAATTGTGAAATTTGGAAGTAAACAATTTAAGACGTGCTATTTCTCGTAGCATCAGATTGACTACGTACATGCATTTTTCATTAGTCTTGATATCGCGGAAAACACACTTTGATATCACTCGCTATCTATGTTGTTTGAGAAGGATCAGACAGTAGCTTTATGTTCTTTAATAATTCATGTAAATCTCTAAATGAAATTCAACCGAAAGAGGTTCGTTTTTTCTGGTTAACCATATCCAAAAAGCACGCTGTACATATTCATTTTATAAAGGTGATTAGTCACACCTATTGCGTAAATATATTGGAATAAAACAATGGCATGAGCTCCGATAATTCTTGCAAATTGTTAAGACCATTTACTACCTCTCTAAAGCAATTTCTGTCAACAGATCAGTTTCGATTAAATTCAGCAGTTGCTTTTAGGACGTCGTTACAAACATGTAGTATGGACAGTTTCATCCGTGGAAAAGAATTACGTGTACGTGTACAGTTCCAAAACAATCTCATAAAGGCGACGTTACCTGCTTAGATACATACTACAAGCGACAAGCATCAGATTCTCTAGTAAAGTCCGAAGGTGTAATATATTGTTGTATTCATCTCCTAGATGTATACAAAAACACTCTCATACCCACAGACAAGAACAAACAGAAATATCCACGACTCTTTATCTATTAAACATGCAGTAACCTACTATCGACAGTGCATGCAGCCTTAAAAATAACATACCAAAGTTCTCTCGTTAAGCTATTTGGATTCACTTAGCAAATAGTTAAACTATAAATCAAGTATGGTTTAATTTCTTTTCCTCTAACTATTAAGACAATCCAATACACAACAACTTTTTTGTATAGCAAAGAATTACTCTCGATCCAATGAGAATATCAACCAAAATTATCTATCTATCTATCTATCTATCTATCTATCTATCTATCTATCTATTTAAGCAGATAGATATATAGATAGATAGATAGATAGATAGATAGATAGATGTACATTGTATACATTAATAGGTTGACCGCGGAGCAAATAGTCAAGTTCCATCAAAGATTAGAAGCTCTCTCCTGAAGGTCATTAAGAGGACATACAGATCACGGACGAGGAAGAGCTCCTATAATTCTACGTCCATGGACAAGACGCCAATTGGAACCGCCAGCTTAAAAAAGTCTACGACGGAACTCTTTAATTGTCACAAAGTCAACACTGCGCATGTCCTCGGGATTTTACAGGAAACGCCAAAATGAAGCCAATTTGCTATCGTACAGAATCAACGACATCAGTAAGAATAAGAAAACTTGGTCTCCCGACCCTTTCGAACACTTGATTTCTTTTTTTTCTGTGAATAATTACATTATCACTAACTTAACTCATAAGCTCCAACTAGGAATGACTCCTGAGATTCACTTGCCTTTATCAAATTTCTGTCCAAGAAAGAAGTGTCTTGCCTACAAAGGAAGGGGCAGAATATATATATGAGGCTATGGCATCGCAGAAATAAGAGTTCAGAAATAACAGCAAGACAAAATTTATATTATCTGAGGTTTTTATCAATTAAAAACAACCACCATTAACCGTAAAGACCGTGCATGAAGTTCCTACTCCGATGCAAATGAGGGTTCTAGTTCACGGTGACAGGGAGAAGCATAGGAACGTCCTCATCACTTATCCTTAATACGACTAGTGTGCTTTTGTGACTTTCCGCATTTCTAAGATTCGGTGAGAAAATTGAAAACTCCTTTCTCCTTTATGAAAAAAGAAGAAGAAATAATCGTCTCTTAGTGTATATCTTGAAGGTACAATAAATTAATCAGGTCTTTCTTTTACT
Organism: Magallana hongkongensis; assembly: GCA_016163765.1. Classification (NCBI taxonomy): domain Eukaryota; kingdom Metazoa; phylum Mollusca; class Bivalvia; order Ostreida; family Ostreidae; genus Magallana; species Magallana hongkongensis. The sequence continues at coordinate 25,739,903 of WFKH01011801.1, forward strand.
ATCACTTTGTTTTTAAGTATTTCAAATTATACAAAATTCACTTTTATATTAATTCAGGTATATATAATTTTTCTTAAGAAGAAAAATCTCCAAAAGTAACATATCTCTATCATTATATCAAAACAACATACTATAGTATTAATCAACAATAAATAAGAGAAACAATGTCAGATTGCCCCTTGGAATTTCTTAAAATTGGCCATGGTCTTAAGTCGGAAAAGAGGAGAGATTTTGCCGGAGCAACCGAGTGATTATCCGTTGGCATGTGTTGTCAGCGATTCTCAACGTGTCTTTAATCTACCACAAACCGATATCTATAAAACAATTTAGTACCCGGATCAGGCGTAATACGGATATTAACCACTGGATTCGACCCCTACTGAGTATTAATGGGCAGTTATAACTACTTTATTGTTACTCTAATTAGCTATCACACACCCAGCTTTGTGAAAAGGGTTTGGGCTTTTTTTTGTAACCACAGGTGTTAGAGGCTATCCGAAATAGAGAAAAATCCGTTGAACTAAAACCACTTTTTAAAAATATATTAAATTCATTTAGTGTTAAGTTGGAGCATTTGCAAAAGAAACTTGTAACCGTTTTAAACAGGGGTCATGGCATATCAACGACAAATTGATCACTATGCGACAGTACATGATTGCGGTCATCGCTCGAGAAACTTCAATCATAAATGGCAAAGGAATCGTTAGCTATCCAACGGTCCCCTAATGTATCAATTTTCAGTGGAAAGCACTATAATCAACGGAAACAGAAGATGACAGCGAAGCAGAGTGGAATTCTATTGTTTTCTTGGATGTCTAAAAATATAGCTCAATCGATGTAGAAAAAGGCTTTACTTTGAATTTCTCGCTTGCAAAATGTGGATTTAAAAAAAAAATATAAACTGTTTTAAGATGTTTTTAATTGCTTAATTCCACATTTGTTTTTCATAGTTGGATTTTTGCGTTACAAATAGAATAATGATTCTAAAAAAGTACATTTTACATGAAATTGTTAAAGATTTGTATAAAGCAGATATCTTCTACAAAATTTAATTTGATAATCGCAATGGTCAAGAAATGTGGAGGCAGGTGCAATTTATTCGAAATGCCAGAGATGCATACTAGTTTAATACATGTACGTCTAGTCAAAATAATTAAATCTATTATATCTAATTTCAAACAGAGTTTGGTTAATCCAGTGTGAACATGCATGGCTTGTGTAATTTCAAAAGATGAAAAAATAATAAAGTTACATGGAAGATATATCAATTCAGTTAAAGGAAGTCGTTATTGTAACATAAACATTAAATGCCACGCAATTTTTTACTCAATAAACATTCATTTAAAATTTTTAAAGCACCTATCGTCTTTTACAATAGTTATTTCTATTATTATGATGTTCTAGTATTCAACAAAGTCTTTTCCGGTTTTCCACATTGCACGATCATATAATTTAAATTATCAATGAATTGTATTATATACATGGAATTTGAGGTCGTTTTATATTATTCATTGATTTTGTTCACATGAAAACTGAAATTCCCAGGGGTTGACTTAATTGGCTAATTGCAGGTGAACATTATACAGGGATCAATATCGTCCCAAGATTAGTTTCCTGTGGGTAAATGCACCCTAGTTATGTAATGTAATCGGGTTCTGCTCCAGTTAATCATTTTATCCAATTCGTCAGTCGGTGTTTGGAAAAAAGTTGATGAATATTGTAAATCAATAGCAAAAAGCTGTCAATGATATTTTAAAAAGAAAACAATTCCAACATGCACTTAACTTTAACATTCAAATGTATGTACTAAATTTCGCTTCAATTGAATCCACAGGTATAAGCACGAATACGTCAATAAAATATTTATGATCTAAAATACATTCCGTTTTCAATACAGTGCATATACATGTATATTCTTCATTATTTGTATTTTCCACCTGATTATCTAATCCAATTTGTCAGTGCTTGGAAAAGATATACAATGTATAAATAAATACATGTTTTAATCCAAGTGTTCGCTAAAGATAGAAAGCGCCCAGACAAAACAATATAGGCTATAATAGAGAGACGACCCAAATATTCAAGTCTAACCGATTGATTTTTCACTATTCATACACAAAATATAGCTACTTTGTTAATACAAAATAAGGCAGAAACGGTTTCATTGAAGACTGCTCAAATGATCTGATTATCTTTTAATTAATTTAGCTGATCACACGACAATAGGATGAACAGATTGTTAATTCCCCAAAGAATTATCTTTCCCAGTACGGAGCACATGGATATTATGTAGTGATTGAGACACGTAAAGGAGCACCCTATAATAGAAGCATCCTTTATTTTGTGGTTTATAAAAATAAAAACATTCAGATGGACAGATTCTGTGGGGATGTGTTTTTATTTCTTTCTCGTTCGATAAAACAGAATCTGACGCGGGGGAGCGATTCATTTTTAGAGCGCGGCAATCCTGTTCTAATTTTACACTCAGTATGAAATTCAAACATGACAGACAATAAATCAATACCATAGGGGGTGGGGAGGGACAATGAATGTAGGCGCTTTGGAAATATCTTAAGGAAAGATACAAAAGACTATATTAATTTAACGGAAGTATGGGTATAATTCATACAAAAGAATTATTAACTTTAATTTTCGACGGAAGTACGGGGTGATAGAATCTTAGGTTACTGTTAACCTTTTGGAATGAACCATGACCATATAAAACAATGCACGGAGAGCTAGCTATGCGACCTTTAGTACCTTATTGTCAGGGGGGTGAGTGGCAAGATTCCAGATAACAATTAATAACACGTGTATCAACATTTCTCTCCATTTTCCTTTTTAAACCCTCTTGATTTGAATATGAACAACAAACTGCCGGAAACATACTGTCAAATTCAAAACATCAACTGTAATGCCATTAGTGTCAATGAATTTACTCTCAGAATATTTCACGACCTCTCTTTGCTTCATAGAGAGCAACATTCGGAAGAACCCTGTCGTGTAGCATGCAAACGTCTCGCTGCGTGAACATGTAGTCTACTGTCTACCATTTAGATTCTATAGATTACTGATAGAATACACGAGCCGCGTACTATATGTACACACTGGAGTCGGTCTGACTGCTTGGCTCCTGTACTGTACTCGTACCCTTATGTATTGGATACCATACACGTGCACCTGTACACGTTAACGATACACGGAATCAAATAAAATACAGGTGTGGTTATTATCAAATAAACCATACAATAATTCCTTATTACACACATAGTACCATCATTATTGTATCGTACTTTTAGATGCCTATAAAACGTTTAAGGTGGTAAAATACCTGCATTATTGAACACTCTTTACCCTATAGTTTGCTATTCTAGAGAGTTCATCGCAGATGTTTATTACTCCAATTTTCATTGGAAAAATATGAAGGTAATTTTTTTTTGATATTTCATAATTATCGGTAGCACTTATATTACACAATCTCTTCACGCTGCTAGAAAATTCCCCCACGCTTTGAGACTCGGCTATAAACGAATAAAACGTTTGATCAAGCAGCAAAGGGCAGGAATTTCATTGAAATTTCTGTGCTATGAAGTGCAGTGCTATGAATACGAAATAATATCATACTGCGTCAGCGTAAAATGTTGTCGGAAAATATTATCATTATTTATCAGATAGGCAATCTCTTAAAAAATCAAAAATCTTGCTCAGGCCTATGTAAATTATGCTCTAATTACACAGCTCGTAGATATTATCAAAGCAACTTTTGGGGGAAGGGTAAAAAATGTAGCTTGTTACATTGTGTGTAGCAAAGCTATATAGATTTTTTTTTTAATTGAATATCACACTTATCCAACAAATTGTACATTGGCGGTGGTTTTTAGAGTGCGTTAAAATTTTACTGAAGAAAGTCGTGTGAAGTAGTGATAATGAGCAAAGATTTGATAAATTGAATATTGAAATTTTCCTCTCATTATATTTGCTGAATCCCTTTCACCATAGGTATTTGCTCATACGCTAATGGTCTGCCTGATAAATGAAAACATATTGATGCCAGATGAAAGGCCTATGTAAATATGTTATATTTGCAACCTGATTATAAACAAACAAAAATCACACGAGTTTTTCATCAATGAGAATTTCTGGGCATTTCAAACAAATCTCCTTGATGCGTTCTTAAGAATGCAAAGATTATAATTTGTATCGTTATAAAACCAAAAAAAAAAGCCCATGCACCAACAATTTTGAAAGCCAGTATTCAAATCAAGAAATATTACCTTCTAGACACAGCAGCTTCAAAGTCAATATCCGCTGAATAATTCCTTGGAAGAAAAGAAAGTCCGTTAGTCTAAATTTGGAAAGATATCCTGCAAAACAGTGAACAAAAGCTGATGAAAGGGGATAAACGGGCGCGTGGCTTAAATTACCGACCACTGTGCAGTCAAAGCGAAGCACATGGTGCAGCATTAATCCTGGACACGGAGCAAAAACAGCCCACACAGGGCCTAACCGATGACTGCAGACACCGAGAAGACACTAGTTCATCTAACATCACTACCAATTTGTAGCCCGCGTAAAGCTTTTCAGATCATGTGGTATTAATCCACACTCACTACGCTAATTGTCCTCTGTCTCTTTAAAGAAAAATTGGGCCTTTTCCTATTGATTTTTTTTCGTTCTTCACAGTATTTTTTTTTTTCAAACCAAGAAGTCGACCACTACATACCGGTTTCCCTGACAAAATGTCATCATGTGAAATCGCCACACTTGGTTGATTTCATGCTTCCAGTTCACCATATGTTCGACACGTAACGCCAGAGAGATAGATCATGATTGGAATGGATGTGGTCGCTACTACTTGAATGCGGTCCTGTTCAGATGCAGCATGATATATTAACACCCCCGGAAGTTTCTCTCTTGTGCGGTACAAATCCGTGGTTAGATATAAGTAAAAGAGACATACATATCAGTTGTGTTTACATGTATCTGTAGTAGCATCCGCGAACGTCCTTTCCTTAAAAACTCCAGATGCGCGCGCGGACATAGCAAACTATTGATCTATTTCCTCGCACATGTCGTTGTAAAATGACAATGGCGGGCAATCTCCAATATTCCTATTGAAAAAATCCATACTCAATGGTGAAATCTAATTTAGGATAATTTCATGATATCAACTGGGATGTGAAATCTTGCACTTAACAAATTTAAGAAGTAAATGAGGTAGACACGAAATTATCTATGCATTAGAATTATATAGGGTTTGGCAAAATAGACACGAATTTAACAACTTATCTCTAAAGCAAATTTTAAGAGGAAATTCGTGATATTTTGTACAGAGTAAATTTGAAATTTATTTTAACCAAAGAACATTATTAAAAATTCTCGATTTCGCAACTTTTCTTTCTTTCTTTTTTAAATCCATTCATTTGATCATCTCATTATTGAGAAAAAAACCGCACTATTTGAACACACGAAAAATTTTTCAATGTGGGACATTAAAACATTATTCAGAATAACTGTTTAATCAATTTATATCCAATTTTTATGTGGTATATAAATAAAACAGATGTGTGCGGGTCAACTTTTTTGTACACCTTAGCTAGTATTGGGAAATGAGGGAATTCCGAACCTGTGTCAATGATAATGATATCAACTCAATGAGATGACGAAGGTTGCGAGATTTGTTCTCCGCACTCTCTCACTGTATCATTTTCTCACCTGATGTTTTCTCACAGTTTGTATATTGGGACCCCGGGGAATGATATAGACTGTATTATATGGGTTTGATTCTTCATTACATATTTCCCTATAGCAATGTAGTTTCATCAATCATTCAGTGCGTTATTATAGAAACAAGGGTCCTAACCACAGCCTTGGGGCTCAGGTTTACTTTCAATGGGGGAGGGTTTACTTACACTCAGACAATAGCATCTGCTGTCGCAGAAAAGGGAACTTTAAACCATACCTTAATTGAAAGGAATAACGAAGCACAATCCAAATATCCAGGATGCAGTCACTGTTAAACACCTGTTATATGAAAACAATACTTTATATACATGCATAGATCAATAATTATATGCGCCCCCCCCCCCCCCCAACAAAAAAACAAACAAACAAAAAACAACCCCCCACCACCACAACAGTATTTATTAATCTTAACAATAAACGCACAAAAAAAATGCACGTGCGTCCGTGAACGCGAGCTGTGCCACGGATGAACAACTGTTGTAAAATTAGCTCACTCTTGATTATCGTTTGTACAAAAAAAGAACAGAAATGACTCTCTTAATGAAATTTTGCTTTCTGGTTGAAAGGAAAAGGCATATAACGGACAGACGTGTACATTTCTGTTAAGACCATCTGTGAAACCGATTTCTATATATAAAAATTGTTCTTTCAGACGAGCACTCTGCCAATCATTGCAGACAAATAGAGGTTGCAGATTAAAAAAATGAATCAGACTTTCTATTTTTAGAGATCTTTCCGTCGGTTTGTTTTTATGCAACTTTGAGTTTTGTTCATCAAACATAAACATATATCATTTTCTGTCTATATTTTAGTCTTTTCACTCATAAAAGTATCGTGCGTGTTGTTTGCATAAATATAATTGCCATAATTTTTTTTTAAATTGTGAATCAATAAATGAAAACAAATGAAACTGACATGTGCTAGTCTGTCATGTTCTATTATTAATATCTGAAATATTTTTCAAACAAGTAAACATTGAATTATATATTAATACACTGTAGCTGGCAGTAAAAAGAAAACTACGATAAATACCATATAAACTTTAAAGGCTAAAGACATACATTCTTTATCTAACTAGAGAAATAGGTAACGCTACTTTGATTTGCGAATGTTTTCAGCTTTATGACGCGACACACAGGTGTCGCAGGTATAAAACAAATATATACAGTTCCTTGACTATTAGGCAGGTCTGTCGAAGGGCACAGATGTTTCAGAGATGTTATTTATTATTTTTTTTTTTGCTCTGAAATCGATTTATTGTATATCAATAGAGGAGTCGCCTAAGATGCCATTGTAATAGGGCTGTACATTCAATGCCCCAGGGTAAAAAAAAGTCAGAGATCTGGTAGCTTTAGTCATTTCACAAGTTCTTTTGAACTACAAAAGGGTGTTCGATTAAATATTAATGTCAACGCAAACTTGATCCGGTTTATCGTGAGAACACAGTTTAAAACAAATTCCATATCGATTTCCTGTTCATAAACTATATCATATGTAAAACAGCGTGACCAAACACAAACAAAAGGTTGCGATTTTTTTTGTCAAAATTTCGTTCTTGCTATTGTGCACTTCATATAGATTGACGTAGAATTTAAATATTCATTTACAATTCATTTTGCTTCATTTATAACTTTAACTGTTTGATATAGTGTGAGTGTTTCGAAAATTATAAATGTTGACTTGTCTGCGGAACTGTTATGAGCATCTAGTTCAACAAAACACTTTGTCTATAATACACAACTCAACTTTACTCAGAGAGTGCGTGTGATTGAACGAGACCAATAAAATGATAATTAAAAAAATAAAAATGTATCAGTGAAATAAATAGTTTTGTGTTTCTTTGCATTTCATTCATTTTTTATATACCAGAAAGAATTTCAACTAAAAATATTTTTTTTTGCGTTACGTATGGAATATGTAATCATGTTGGTATTTGGATTCATCTAACGTAATGTTTGTAATTAGCATTAAAAATAGGGGTTTTTTGCGTTACATATGGAAAATTGTAATCATTTTGGTATTTTGATTTATTAAACGTAAAAAAAGTTTGTAATTAGCATTATACCAAATGTGTTATATTCGTTGGTTTTAATGTTTGATTTTGTCTTATTTCCAACTTTAAAAAAAAATCTTTCCCCCAAACTTTCAGCTTTAGGATCCGTTGATATTTTATACACGTATAATATGAGATACATGTGAACACAGCTTTGTCCAGATTTCTTATGTAAATGAATGCAAAAACGTGATCTTTTTTTTTTATTTCAAATTAACGGGGTTTTTGTTTTATTTTGATCACAAAAACAAATGGTTTGCGGCCGTTCTTTAGACGCTTGCGTCAATTTTTTTTTTATCTTGTTATCAGTTGAAATGCACATATCATACATACATGTAGTTAAAATTCATAAAACTCTTCTAATTTTGGGAGGTAGAAACCCACTATAGAATGGTCGAGAGTCTCGTAATGGCCATCAACATATAGTTGATAAATAAACTGGTAATGTGACACAGATTAAAGCTTGAAAAAGCGTTTTTTCAATAGAAAACATACAATTCTGACTAGATCCCTTCTGCTGGAGCCATAGCATGCTTCGGAATGTTATCCATTGTTTAGTAGCAGATATCAATCAGTGACAATGCTTATACTACACAAACATGCAACTACATTGTCGACAGTCGCAAAAGTCAGAAGAAAAAATTCCCTAAATGTTAGTAAACATAATGTGCATACATTGAGCATGTGTGTAATCTTTATAAACCGTTTTTGAACAGAATTATTTATTATTACATTGTGGAACTTATCACGAAGCAGAAGGGATTATATTGCGAACACGGATGACCACTGTTCGTTCTATATAAATTGAGGTTAAAGGTCGTACATGAAATCTGGTCCCCAGACCATAAATTGAGAAGAGACTAAAGATAAGAAATTTATTTTGGATAATATGAATTACTTGACTAAATTAAAAAAAAAAAATTTTTTTGTTTTTTTGTTCGGTGTTTGGATGTTATAATTCGCAGAGGAAATTTTCACTTAATTTGTTTAATTATTTTACAAGTAAAACTATGAATTTGAGTACACTCTCAGTTGATGATCTTGCGACCCATAAGTGTATTTAGATTATTTATTATTTTCAATATAAGATACACGCACAGTACTAGTACAACAAAATTTAGAAGCAAAACAAGGTTTTAAAATTTCTTATTAAGAGGCATTTGATCTTATGTATTGATATTCACTGAACATACAGACTTATGACAAGATGCCGTTTCTTTATTTATTAAAAAAGGGTGATAAAAGTTTGTTTACGTGGAAAATGCTAATAAGATTTTAACGAAAAATCACTAATGTATTCGGCCCGGGAAAGATTTAATCTTATACTAGATGCAAGAAACAACGCTTTTAAAATTATTGATCATGAGATGTATTTTATTGTGCATAAGAGCATCAACAACCGGTTTTATCGATAGGTTAACAAATCTTTTATAAATCTTTATTATAAAATTGCATATGAGTGTAATTTGAGCCAGTCTGTCCGTCTGTTAATCTCTCTCTCTCTCTCTCTCTCTCTCTCTCTCTCTCTCTCTCTCTC
>WFKH01011801.1:25749247-25791424 GCA_016163765.1 Magallana hongkongensis
TCTCTCTCTCTCTCTCTCTCTCTCTCTCTCTCTCTCTCTCTCTCTCAATGTTAATTGGTATTCGACTTGAGTTTGATTACACTCTTAAGGAATTTCTTTCAAGGTCCTTGCCACACCTATGACACACATTATCTTACCAATCAATTTTTTGCAATTAGTCATTTGAAATCGGTCGCTCTTTCTCATCCAGTAAGGAAAAACAATACTTGACGTGACGTCAAAATCTATGGAGCACAATTATATTGAAGGAAAATATCAGGATATGGTGCCAAATATCAATGATTAAGTCATGGAAAGGTTCAATGGTTTCGAAATCTTGGTAAATTTTATCTTTTCATGAGAGAGAGAGAGAGAGAGAGAGAGAGAGAGAGAGATTTTCTTTTCATCATTAACTTCAAAAAACACGTGTTGAAATGGGGAAAATGTAACGATATTCTCGATGTTGTCTTCTCACTTTGTAATTTAAGAACTGAGATGATGCTGATTTTTCTAGAACAAGTTATCGGAATCCTGATGTAAAACTTTAACAATATCGGAAAATGTTGCTTTTCTCCTAGTTTTCCTCAGCAGTGAGATACCTATTAACGTCGTTTTTTGACGACATGTCATTTTTCCGCACGCATCGGAAATAATTTTTACCATTTCAAAGAGATATCAGAGAAAAGTAGCCCCCAGGACAAGCAAATAAAACTGATACGCGGGTTGTAGATTAAGCCGGTGGATTATTCTTAATTACACACCCCATCCATAACGACTTTGGATGCTGAAGCCAAGAGTTTTGATTTTGATTTGCTGCTTTCTGTGCAGCGAATTTCCACAGTCTGTTGGTAGGGCACGTATATCAAAGCACGCTCAGCTGGTATTTTCTGATATTTTGGAATTTCCCCCCAATATTCTTTGAGCAGTGCAACAGGTCTTCCAAGGAATAACTGGACAATCAATACAGATTAATTGTTCCAACCGCGCATGTGCATAACTGGCTGAGCAAAACACCGATAGTTTACTTTCATGTTAACTCTGGGCCTAATTGATTGTGAATCCACTTCAATAAAGTTTGTTTTTCTCTCCGTGGAGCCAACCAGAGATTAAGATCTGCAAAAAGAACATGGCGGTCAACTAAGGCATCGGACATCTAACCCAGGTAAAAAAAAATCTCTGCATACAATGTTTTATAGTTAGCTAAAATGTAATTTGTTGGTTTATGAACATCGCGTCTTGTTTTTTTTTTTATCTCCCGACAGCCTGCTGTGAAGTTGCTCTCGTAACGTTACGTAAAGAATCCCATGTTTTATCACCTGCTTAAACCGCCCATGTTTATTGCAAAATTGATCCAAAGCACGTGTACAAGTCATACATATGTACATGTGAATACATAGTTCATCCCCAAACTTTTTTTAGTGTACTTTTAAAGAATTTGGTGAATATACTTATGGTAGATTCGCCATGTAATGTTATGATTACTACATACCGGTACATGTTCAAAACAAAAAGTGGTGTGTTTTCTTTCAGACGTTGTTTTACTATTAATTGTTTTAATAATCATGAAAACATGTACTTCGAAAACGTCAGAAAAGGCCATTTTCATCGGTTTTGCATTTTTAAAATAATATATGACTTATTCAAGTTTAATGGGATACTGAGATATCGATCCAAATGAAGTATTTCATATTCAAAAACCATTTATTTATTTTTTTTCAATCGACAATATTTTGGATAAACGAAGTAAGCAGTTTAAGCTTAATCATATGCATGTAAGATTAAAAAGCCATATTTTTTAGTTTAGCGGTGTTATGAGAAGTGATAGACAGTACATAACAAAATGGTGGTGTCACGTGTCTCCAATACATAAATGTATATATTTATTGTTACATCTGTTTTAAATGCCATTAATAGACGATTAATGGCAGACACTCCAATAAATGTTTCGATGTTTATACATTTCATTATGTGAATTTTATATGTACATGTAATACTAGTAGTTTAGTACGTAATATATACATGTAATTTACAATTCTTTGAACAAATAAAAACAATCAGGTTAACATATGCAATGCAGGTAGAACTTTTTAATTTTGAATAAGTTAATTGTCATCTCTCTGATAATTTGCTAAAATAATTTTTGGGGTAAAAAAAATCATGTTTCAGCCATATATACTATAATACAAGTGATATCTAAAGTTCTAATGGTTTAATTTAATGTCCTTAATGTAATACATTCATTATTCTTTTTGGATACAATGGCTATTGAAGATGTGTTTGAAGAACAGTTACAGAATCACAAAAGCCAATGCCCGGATGTGTATACACTTAAAAACAGAACACCTTATCTCTCAGATTGTATCGCAAACATGGAACTAATTTGATGTATTTTAGCTCATATTCTATAATGGTGGAAAAGGAAATTGAAATTGAAAGCCCAGACGAATGCAGCGTTAATTTCAGGCACGTGGTTTCGTCGAAGTGTTGGAAATGGTCGCCTGAGTGGCGAACGAAAAGTGATCACTTAAGAATATTCATTACTAATTTGAATACAATTTGTGATTTATTTACCATTGTTTAGACAGACAAATCAAAACTTATGGCATTGATTTTAGAAGTCCAAGGAAAATGGAGTATCTTTTCAATTAGATTTAACATTTAAATGGTGCCTATGATTTCCTTAAACATAGAAAAATGTTTCTTCCTGCAAAATAATCAATTATGATTCAATCTAACTAAGGACATTGTGTCTCCTACGTTAAAAGTGTAAGTAAGTGCATACAAAAAAGAACATTTTCTACTCAGCTTTGGACATGAAATACCAGAAAATAGAAGAAAAAATTTATATTCAACATAGTATGTTTACATACAATAGCTGAAACAATATTTTTTTGCAATGGACATTGTATTTTGAAGAGCAGTTGCTCTAATACTTATGTTCGAAAGTTCAAAGGTTCACTAGAAAACATTATTAGACTTATTGAAAACTTTTTATGGGAGGATTTGCAATCGAACTACTATGTTATGGTTTTAAGGCAGACAGAGCTCAGGTGATTGGGTATGGTAATCTTTTACTTATGTCTTTATAAATACATGCATCTGTCAATGAGTGCATGATTTTATTTCATTTATAATTCAAAAATATCAGGGTTTACCTCGAATTCATCTCTGCGAGGTCCTGACGCAAAAGCTCGAAACGCCTCCTTAATTTCAAGAGAAGGTATATCAATCCGAATATCATTCAGCATTTACTGACTGAGAATTAAGGAATGGTTGATGAGTAAAAGACATCAACGCAATCAGTTAAAATGAATTGAATGCAAACACGGGAAACGGTTACTTATTTAAAAAAAGACACAGTGCACAAAAAGAATAAGCTAGAGTTGATCAGCTTCATTTATAGCTGAAATCCGGTAAGTGATTGATCTTTTTGTCGTTTATTCAAAAATAAGATTGATGTTTTCTAACAAAAAGGGGTATTATTTACAGTGACATGAAACGGTTGTTTCACGAAATCGGTTGTTCATTCTTCGTAATTCCACAATTGTCAGTTTAAATACGAGAGACTAAAGGAAGAAACTCGTAGATATCATTTTCATTATGCAGTTCATGCACTGAACACACCAATAGCAGACAATGACCATGCACGTTTATATGCAAAACATGAGTATTAACGCTTCAACATGAACCAACTCAATATTAAACCAATGACCTACATCTGGAAAATGTCAGGACTACCGTCTACTCATCAAACTCTCGCCAACTTCTCAGGTTCCAGGTACAATAACTGCATTTAATCTAATGCAGGTCCCTGGTGCGTTCAGTTTCTATATGAAATTATATTGGTCTGTTGTATCGCATTTCATTTCAACCAAGATTAACATGGGATTGTATGAACAATGAATTAGCCTCGATTTCAATAGATATTTTTTTTACATCATATTTTGCTCTCTCTCTCTCTCTCTCTCTCTCTCTCTCTCTCTCTCTGTATGCGTATTATACAATATTTCTATAGTAAAAAAACGAACTTGATACAGAAGTTGTTGCTGATTGTAAAAGTTGAGGCAGAGTACAAAGTACATTTGAAGCGAACTAACGATGCCATTTGCGTCACGAGATTTTCGAAAGGACTTTTTATAAACCCGCAGAATTTAATCTCTTTACAATTTTGCCTTCATGCAGAAATACTATTTAATGTCAAATTTATTTTATATACAAATATCAATATATAATATATATAACATATAATAAATGAATGACGTATGATTTTATATAGACATTATCAATATCATTTTGCAACAAGTTTCACATTATGAATATCTAAAATGCCAGTAGTGAGTACTGAAATATTTTCTTTTAACTTTGCGTTCTTGAAAGCAAATTGCATGGTCGGTATCAAAAGGAACGTACTAAATAAATGTCTATAGTATTACCAAAACAAGTATAATAATGACATTTCTCTATCGACTATGTCTAAAGCATGGTTAACCAAAGTTTGACCAAGGTCTTTTGGTTATTATGTTCCCTATATCCAGGCAATAAACAAGCGTTTATACAATTTTTTTGTCTCTGATTGTACGAAAATATCCAATAATACGGACGTCCTTTTGCTGGTCGACTATACATCTTCCATCCAAGTTTGAGTAGATACATGTAAAAGAAGGGGTTGATACTCCTTACATGTAGATATCATTTATACATAATATTTCTTTAAAATTATAATTTTCTTATATATAAATTTACAGATGACTGATCACTGGTATCAACGATAGAGGCATTCGCAATACTGAAATGCCCTTTACGGTTAAATAAACAGGAATATGTACAATTCAATCCCAATTTGGGTCCGGCAAGAGAATGAAGGGTTAATTTTGTGCGCTGATTAATTCCTTTAATGTCTGGTATGGACAGTTGATAAAACCATCCATTAGATAGCTGACGCGTGTATGCGTGTCAGGCTGTCTGCTTCCTTTCTAGATCTGATGCCAGTAGTTTTCAGTAGGATCCCTTTTTATCAAGGTCGATCGCCATAATTAATTTACGGTCCAATCCTTTACTCAACGAAATCCAAGGAGTTTCCCCGTACTGAATACCCCCGAAGGACTGTCCAATCATAGATCTATGTATAAATAACATACACAGCACATGCGGTTGAAGCATGGCTTCAAGATGGAGAAAAATATTTATGAAAATTAATACGTTTTTCATATTTTGATAATCAGTTCATACAGTTTTAAAATACAATATGTTATAGACGTGTATCGAAATGTACTTAAGCCAAATTATCATATATCTTCCAAATCTTCAAAAGACAGACTGCCCTGGCGTGCTAGTTTTTACCGCATTTATGCGTTGTCATTCGAAAGACATGAGAAAATTTCATTTATAACATTGGTGTTATTTAAACTAAGCTTTTTTCTTCATCATCACTGTAGACAGAAACAGTCTTTGTGCTAATACCTTTGTCAACCAGCTCTGATAGATCTTGTCTCTTCCTGGTCGTTTCGTTTGAAAGTAGCTTTCATTATCTAATGCATTGCTATGCGATTATTCAGCAATTTTTACTAGGAGCGACATATTCTGTTGAGTAGCGTTCGTTAAATTCACACAAAACGAAGAAATACAGGCGCTTTACGTGAAACTAATGTACTTTGCTGCGATGTGTAAAAATTACATAACTTGACCGTAATCCTATGCAATAAAATGCTGATTTGAAATTCCTTCAAATTTTTTGTTTGATAAATAACTTTTCTTTAAATGAATTCTCAGAATATTGCCTTAAAATTACATCTCTGTAATTGTTCCATTGATTCGTCCTATGTTTATGGTCCAATCGTGGATGTTTTGAAATGCCGTACAGAAAGAATTAAATTTGGGATCAGGACAAATTATTCGATGAATTCGATGGCAACAGCAAACTTTGGGTGCAAAAAGTGCTCTCAGTCTATTAATTCTTTATTAAGCGATCAATTACTATTTCTGTGTGTCGCAGAAACAAATATTTGAAGTATGTAGTTACATATAGAGACTATTTTTCTTTAATCTGTAATCTTTAAACAAAGAAAAAAAATATTGTTTCATTTCTGTTTTCCAAAAAAAAAATGATTTCTGAAGAGGTTATCAAAAAGGTGTTCATTGGTTGAATGTTCTGTTTATCCATGTCCTATTTTAGTTAATTGCACATTTACGCGAATGTACCAAATACTCTATGATTCCCAAGATGGATCGAAATACTTCCTATTTGAAAGGGTTGCGAAATTAATCGGCAATACCATGTAAGATACATCGTGGAAATTGATGACGGGACAGATCTTTACACTCTGGGTGTTGTTTTGTTGGTCCACAAAGCAATAAAAGTTCTCAGAAAAGTGCAATATCTGACATTCGTTTGCCACACAGCAGTCTCAATTCTAATCAGTTAGTAATGCAAGAAGAAGCAAGAGAAAAATAGGCAACCAAACAAAAATCGCGGCTTGTTTCCTATCTGACAAAAGTCTTCTCAATATAAGATAGTTTATCTTTACATCTTTAACTAATTATTTCGAATATAAAAAGTAATTGATGTTTGTTTACATGAACATTTTCCTATTAAACGACAGATGATTATTTCACAAACTTCGGTTTGCTTGTACTTCTGATCTTACGATGTTCATCGGCCTGTCACAGTCTTTGCCGAACCTAGCACCGATAAAATCCGAGGAATTGAGCAGAAACAAGTTATTATTTACATATCGATCTCGAACATCCTAACATCAAAGACTTTGTCCGACATTTGTACATGTTCTTTTTATTGGATTACGAGAACAGACATAAACCGAATTTCTCATTGGACGAACAAAAAAAATCTGACATGAGAATCGAGAAAGTTCTTGTGACCTTGTTGAGAAAAAACACTGTCCAAAGTGCAAGAGAAAACGGAGACCAAAAGTAAAAGTGCACAACATGATTCAGTGTACTTTACTTGTATTTCAAGTATACACGTGTGTCTGAATTGTCAAAAAATGAAATAGTATTTACTTAAATGACAGAATCCAGTATCCTTTGGCGTAATTCCCAATGATAAATGATAATAAATACAATTACAGGAATAGTATTTTTTTTTTACGAAAAATGTTTTCAAAATCTATTATTGTATATTGAGTATTTATCCCAATGGTATTCTTTTTCAGACATGAAGCGACAGAATGTACGAACGCTTTCACTCATCGTCTGCACATTCACTTATCTTCTGATTGGTGCAGCTGTATTTGATGCTCTCGAGTCCGAAAACGAGATCAACTTTAAGAATGAGCTTTTACAACATGAAAAGGAAATGATAGAGAAATTTAATATCAGCGAAGAAGACTTCGAGAAAATTCGAATCAATGTTTTGCAATCCAAACCATACAAGGCCGGTGTACAGTGGAAATTCTCTGGAGCACTGTACTTCTCTCTTCTGGTTGTGTCCCTTATAGGTATAAATAAAACTAGAACATATTGAATTACAGCTTGACATTTAAAAGTTCACTTATAAAAAATCAGAGTCTTGGAAAGGATATTCAATACTGTCGAATGTTTTGTGCATGGTTGAAATTTATATCAAATTACAAACTTCACTCGGTAGCTACTAATGGAAACAATGACTTATTTGTACTTGGCATCGCTTTCTTTGGGGGAGATTCATAATAGCGCTTTGTATAGCAGACACATCTGTCTTTCTAGAAATTTTAGTACATTTTCTCAACAATTTACCGAAGAAAACTGACAGTTCTGGCCATCAGATGAACTTCGGCAAGATAAACTAACAGATAAACGATAATTCATAGCTTAATATCTTAATTAATATCTTAATCAATATCACTTCTTGACGTCAGTGGGTTGCAGGTTAATTGGTCGTAAGAGAAATCCATCCGCATTCTCCAGTAATTGTTTGGACGCGCATTTTGTCTTGATCCGGCGTTGGTCGGAGGCAGCAACCCCAAGCTGTGTGTGATAAAAGTTTCAGATTGCAAGAACCATTGCAGATACTATCAAACTAATACATGTATATTCCAGTTGTTGTCAGAACGGACAGATCGATAGTTCATAGTCATGAAATGATGTCCCATTGTATCGGCAACGGACGTTTACTACTAGTATACATCATGAATACCAAGTCAAAGATATTTCTTATCTTCTTTATAATGTGCCCCTCACTGACAATTCTGTAATCAGATTTATTTTGAAGGGGCTTTTTATTTTTGGGTTTAAATGAAGACAAAAGAGTAATTAGACGGTGATTCGTCTTTCTTCCGTGCTGAGACGGAATTTAAGAAACAGTTATAATTTTCTTTAAGCTTTTGAGCGGATTAGATCTAACGTGAATAATGAAATTCTAATTTTGGTACTTTAAGTATATGACTTATCGGTAAGACAATATTTGATGGAACATAGTTTTAAAATAGTCCCACTACAAATATCAAACTTCATTGCAGGTTATGGTCACAGCACTCCAAAGACGGTCTTCGGCAAACTCTTCTGTATGGGGTACGCCCTTGCTGGAATCCCTCTTTGTATGATCATGTTTCAAAGTGTTGGTGAAAGACTCAATACATTTGTGACCTATATTCTGAAAAATATCAAAAAGTGTTTCAGGTTTAAGAAAACAGAGGTCTCTCAAACTGACGTTTTATTTATTACTCTAAGTCTGTCGTCCTTGATTTTAACAACCGGGACGTTGCTGTTTTCTGAACTAGAGAACTGGTCCATCATTAACTCCGTGTACTACTGCTTTATCACACTCACGACCATCGGATTCGGAGACTTCGTCGCCATGCAGAAGGATAACATTCTCCAGACACGTCCAGGATACGTATTCTTTGTGTTGCTTTTCATTCTGATTGGATTGACCGTCATCTCCGCAGCCATGAACTTGTTAGTTCTTCGTTGTTTGACGTTAAACAGCGAAGACGAAAAAAGGGACGAAATGGAGGCCGCAGAAGCCGCGCGAAATGCCGTGCGTTTAAATGGTGACGTCATCACCGGAAATGGTGGAGTAGTCTCGAATGCAAATGAGACACCGGAGTACCAAGACACCGTTTCAGTGTGTTCTTGTTCTTGTTACAAATGGCGATCGCCTAACAGCGGAAAAATATACAATTCGAACCCCGCTATTAATCACGTGACGTCATTCAGTGTCGCGAAAGAGGATGAAATGTCGGAGGAAACAGACTCATTTCTTCAATGGCAAAGAGCAAAGCGAGCCTCCTTTTGAAATGAAACATTCAGCAAACACCACTTTGTGCCATTTAAGATATAACTTAAAAGATGTACATGTAACATGCAAAATTCGAGCCTTAAAGTACATGTATAAATGTAGCTATGTTCATGGAAATAAAAAAGCAGAATTATGATGAATGATGAATTATGATATTAGAGTAAAGATTTTTGTCGTTGTTGTGTTGTTTTGTTTCATTTTTTGTAAAATCAGCAAGAAATTACTCTTTTCTTGAGACGAAAGTCAAAGCATAGGAAATTGTATTGAATGAAGTTAAGTCAATAAAATAAAACAAGCTTAGTCAGACTCGCCGGACGATTATAAAAATCGATATCTTCAAGATTTCTTGATTATTATATTTTCTAGAGTCCGTATAGTAATTACATTTAAATTTTTAGAAGGAAAAATCGTGTTTTAATTTGCAATTTTGATCTTTTTATACAAAGAATACTAGACCGACTATATAAAATTTTAAGCGAGACCGAACACTTTATTTAAAGTACAATATATATTTCATAAATAAAATTATTAAGAGAGACAATATTAAAACTCAACTTCGAAGATAAAAATAATAAAATGTTTCGTGTTATATTGCGTAACGAACAAGGTGACGTAAGTAATGTTTTATATCGGTATAAACACTTTCCGTTTTTGTCGTAGTTTGATTAGGATTTTTTTGCCTTTAGTATTTCAGTTCTTTGGAATATTTTGACCCTTGATCATTAATTAACCTTTAGTTCATAGCATTCTTTTAATGGAAACAACGTTTATTTGTTTTCCCACAAACAAATTAATTCTGTGTCGTTCTGCAGCCTCCTGACAGATTGGTGGATTCCGTTTCTGAATTTCTCGTTTCTGACCGACTTAATGTTGAACTGTTGTCTATCGACTTATTGCATTTCCTTGGAGTAAATGGGCGAGATATTGGTGCTCGTCATGCACTGTTAAACATGATGGGTTTTCTCTAGTTCGATTAGACTCTTCTGTTAGATTGACCCTTTTAGCTCCGAAATTTGCTTATCAGAAAACATGCTACACTTTACGAAGGAAAAAAAAATGAAGCATGAATTGATATAATGTTTTTGGACTAACATGAATGAAAATTACATATATATCAAATTCCAACACATAAAGAAATCTAAGATTTTTTTCGAAGTTAAACCATTCGATTTTGTGCGCGCTTCTGTTAAAAATAAAATTGCGAACATTTTTAATGCATTGGAACAAAATTTTTTAATTTACCATTTACTGTAAAAAAGTTATTTAATTCACTTACCTTTTTAATATTTTGGCGCCTTCTTTTAAATGTAGGTTTGTATTGTTCATTTGAAAAAAAAAATGCAGCCAGGGCGACATAAGAAAGAGAAAATTTGTAGGTGGAAGAGGGATAACTCATTAAGCAAAACTAAAACCATGAAATATTAACAGACCAAATAAGAAAAAATAAATATCAAATCAAATAAATAACTAATAATGTAAGTACAATTTTTAATTATTTTATTAACTCTGTTTCGAGCCGTCATTTCATTTTCTTTTTTGTCTATTTTCGGATAAAGATTTTACTATTCTTGTCGATTCACAGATTATTTACATCATATTCATTTACGTGTTATGACCCGCGTCTAGCCAATAGAGAGTTTTATCACTTCCTGCGAAATACACGCTCTAAATTTAAGCTATGTATTTAAAAATAAAAATATACCTAAAACAAATTATGTATTTAAACAAGTGTATGTCAACAACAGCAGTGGTTCATGCAGCGCTAAATAAAAACCAAGAGTATTGATCGAAGCGGCTATTTCCCAATGTGGCTGCCGAATACTTTGCGCGGGAATTAGATTTTCACATTCGTCTTCAGTCTCGTTATCGCCTGCTTCTCTCAATCGATACCGAATGGCTGTCAACATATGCACATGCTTATGTCTAATGAGTGCAAGATTCGTTATCCATCTCTAAATCTTGGACCACACGATGAAGCGGTAGTCTCCATTTACGACATCTTTACTGGGTGAGTAGTAATTTTCCAATGTGTTTTCTGTTTGCTCTCGTCCTTACTCCACCAGCAGTCATGTTTATTGTGCGGTAAATTAGACAGGATTTTTGATTGTGAATATAGATTGTTAATTGAACGCTTCATCTTGTTGAGTTAAATATAGCTGAAGTTAGATTTATAAATATCCCCAAATCGATGTCCAAGATCTTCTTTTGATTGAGAGATGTTTGTTATTAGGGTGCTATGATGAACTGGTAGTCTACTCGCATTGATTTTTCTCTCATATTTATAGAACTTGTAACACACTGTTAACAAGATATCGATTTCTCCCTGTGTTGCGTTAGGTTTATATTCCCCCAGGATTTTCTCACAGCTTCACTCTTTGTTAAACTTGATTACACTTTATATTGTATCAAAGAATTAATTCCATTTGTCTAATGGTATATTTGCATTTTCAGAAAACTTATACAGATGTTAAAATTCGTTTGTACAATTACAATGCTAAAACAGAATAATATAAATGTGAAACTTTACTGTAACAATGCATGTAGAAAATTTCAATGCTTTAGTGCACATGAAATTTCATCTCCTGGCGTTACTATCTATGTTTTTGGGTCATAACATGGACACTTAATCTTTTGTGACCATCTCAGGGAAATAACTTTATTTATCACATCCTTTGGTATATAAAAACATTCACGTAGAGTGAAAATATTAAGGAAAAAACTGAAGTAAAAACATGCTATAAAATTTCATTCAGATAGAATTTTAGAAAAATATTATTACGTGACCATTTCAGATTTCTGTGGAACAATTGAGTTTTGAAAGATGAAGCGACAGAACGTCCGCACGTTGTCGCTGATCGTCTGTACCTTCACTTATCTCCTGATTGGAGCCGCTGTGTTTGATGCTCTGGAATCCGAAAATGAGATAGAAAGGAAGAGGAGTCTACTGAGCTACGAGGAGAAAATCATCGCCCAATACAACATCTCCGATGAAGACTTCGAGAGAATCCGGGAAAACGCACTGCGGTCCAGACAATACAAGGTAGAAAACCAGTGGAAGTTTGTTGGCGCGCTCTACTTTTCCTTGGTCGTCTGCTCAGTAATTGGTAGGTTATTTATTTTTCAACCGCAACCATCATCACGATCCAGTATTAAATCTAGAAAATATTGGGTAAAAATATAAACGAATTCATATGAAGATTTTATATCATTAATAATTTTATTTTTAGGTTATGGCCATAGTACCCCAAAAACTGTTCCAGGGAAGTTATTTTGTATGATATACGCGTTGGTTGGAATCCCTTTATTCCTCATCATGTTTCAAAGTGTTGGCGAGCGTTTAAATACTTTTGTGACATTTTTACTCAAACATATCAAGAAGTGTTTCAGATGGAAAAACACCGAAGTGTCACAGACTGATTTGATAGTGATAACTTTGATATTATCGACGATAATATTGACCACAGGTGCTCTTCTATTCTCCAAATTCGAAGGATGGAAGCTCCTGGACGCTTTATATTATTGTTTTATAACCTTAACAACTATTGGATTCGGAGATTTTGTTGCCATGCAGCGCGACCATAACAACCCTGAGTATATAGTTCTCAGCTTGTTGTTCATCATTATTGGATTGACAGTTATATCTGCAGCCATGAATCTTCTTGTATTACGATTCCTAACCATGAACACCGAGGATGAACGAAGAGACGAAATCGAGGCTGCCGTGGCTGCCCAGAATGCAGTTCGCCTCGAAGGTGACGTCATAACTGGAAATGGCGGTGTTGTGTCGAATGCTCAAGAGCGTCCAGAATTTCAAGAAGTGTTGTCAGTTTGTTCGTGTTCTTGCTACAAATGGCGTTCCCCTAAAGACAAAATTTACAACTCCAATCCTAATTCTAATCACATTTCACCGTTTATACACTCAACCGTCAACATGTCTAATAAGGACGACGAACTGTCAGATGAGATGGAATCGTTTCTGGAATGGCAAAGAAATAAAAGAGCGTCGTTGTAGAATCGTTATTGTAAGGAATGTCTTTACGGTTAAATATCAGACAAATTCGATATACAGTGATTCTAAGTGATTTATAAACACATGTATGCTATACATTACACAAATGTATTTATAACATACACCAGTCTATTTTATGTACGTAAATTGACATTTTTATGCAAATTCACGTACTTATTAACTTAAAAAAGTGCAATATACATTGGAAAAAAATTCCAAGGAGTCGATCATGTATTGTTGGGACGAGGAGAACACTTACTTATTTTTAAGATTATGTTATAATTTTGTAGAAAAGAGAATATACAACTGAGAACAAATATTACAATAAAAGTTAATGAATTTAATTTGAATATAAGTTTTGTAGGGATTTCCTTCACTTGAGGTATTGTCATACATATTTGGTTATACCAATAGTACTTTCTAATATGCAATTTCATGTATTTATGATTGCAATATCATCTCAAAAATGAAATGATAATCATCTTTAACTCTTAAATGACCAAGTAACATAATATATGCGCATTAAAAGCATAAGTTAATTAATATATAATTTGATTTGAATATACATGTACTAGGATGGTATTGATGTTGAAGACACAACTTAGTTGAAAAATGTCTATACAAAAACATTTTGATGATGTTGAAAAAATGCATCACAAAACAATCAACTGATCTTCGTATTAAATGTTTCAAAAATACAACAACAAAAACCACTAAACCGTTAATGAAAGCAGTAAATTTTGTACATCACAATTTGGAATAATTAAAAATACAAGTAAAATAATATCATCAATCGAAACGCATACATGTATTCGTTGGCATATTAACGACTAAAACAATTTTAAACGGTTAAGAGTTTTATTTTTAGGATTTTGTATCATAAGACAATATCACAAATTAAAAAGAAGTATCTTCTTTTAATGTTTTGTGGCTTCAGGCCATCTGAAAGTTCTTTTACTGCTCATATTATCAATGTGATTGTTCAAAATCAATAAATTTGATAATTTGTCGATTATATGAGGATATTTGTTGATTTAGATGTTTTGTTTTTAGTTCTATCAAACCGGTTATCTTAAGTAAACTTTGTGAAACGTGCCACCTTTTATCAGAATAAACGATCTGCTTCATTGCTATGAAGCATTACTTGACTGCTGTTTGTTTCACGAGTGACTTTTTAACAGATAAAATTATCCCTAATGGAGGACCACACATATTCTCCATTTAGTTGTCAACTACAGTTGCATTGTATACGTATTTATGAAAGAAAGTCAATTTTCATAATCAATTATCTAAACATCTCATATAGACTAATTAAAATATATTATGTGCAGGTAAAACAAACAAAATTTATAAATGCAAAAAAAAAAAAAAATAATAAAAAAAAAAAAAAATAAAAAAAATAAATTAAAAAAACCCAATAAATAAATAAAAATACAGATTATATCACACATGTAGATTGCTGTTTTTTTCTATTGAACATGAAAAGGCAGATTCCATAGACTACCCAAAAGTACCCTAAAACAGTGTGCATTTTTTGAAGGGACCTCAAGAATTTCTTGTTATTTTCACAAGCTTGACCTCTGAGGGCTTTGTAGATGATGACACCATATAGCTAGAATCAGAGTTTATATACAGAAACTTACTGAAAAATAATGTTTCTGCAGAATAGAATGCCCTTTTTCTGTAGTATGATTGATCAATTGAATTTTGTTTAAAAAAAATCTGTGCATTTTTATTAGTTTAAATGCTTTTTGTAAGTTTAATTTTAAATCAACTGCTCTATGCAATCGGTCGTTGCGGAAGTGGAGTAGATCTGTGCACTTATAAGATTAATGAATCCGCAACATATAATAGTTCTTTGGAAAAAAAAAAACAAACCCAGAAGATTGTTTCTGTTAATCATTAAAAGCATAGGTATTTAAATTGTATTTTAAAAACAAAAAAATTATCTAAAAAGAATGAAAATAAAATATCTACAGCCTTTATTTATAAGAAGTCTTATCAGCACTTGTAGAAACGGTGTCCTTCCACTTAGCCAACATTTTGAAAAAATACAGGTAAAATACAGGTAGATCTGTGTTGGCTAAGTGGGAATGGGGTGCAGGTGGAGAACAAAAGAATTTAATTACAGGTAAGCTATAGTCTGTTTTCAGATAATAAAAAAAGGAGGATAAATATTTGTTAGCCTACAGAAGAATAAATATGAATTGAGCTTCTGTCCCAGTACTTTATTTTATTTAATAAATTCCGATGAAAATGTAATTTTAAAATTATGATTAACTGTTCTTCCTTACTTTAAGCCTTTAGTTGAGCTATATATATATATCATGTTTTGTCTATTTTCATCATATTTTGATTTAATTATATTTGTTAAGTTAACTTAAACTTAGCCTTGAAAAATAATGTAATTATAAAAATAAATAAAAAAATTATAGCTATGAATCATATGGGTCATATGTCAATTTTTTTCTTCATTTTTCTATGGTTTCTAAAGTTATATCGAATATTTTCAATCTACACAATATATGAAATTAACAAAACACAAAAACGCTTGAGTAAAGTGCTTATATTTTTTAATGTTGTATACTTCACATTTAATCAGATCGATTGTATGATGATGAATACATATTAATCAGTTAAGAAGATAAAATCCTCCTCTGCCGCGTTTTCTAGAAAGTTGACTTGCACCTGAAGATACATGTGACCATTTTGATTTGATTTGATTTTTGATATCTTTCAACTAACAGTCCATAAAGTATCATTCATGCTCAGAGCAAAAACAGGTAGATATCACTCTATGATATTACGTTGAATTCATTCTTAGTAATCAGGGAATGTGTAAGGTCATTTGTAATTTTACTCTTTAATGAAAGTCTATCCTATCAAAGGAACTGAATACAGATAAACACATTAAATTTTACAATCTTTTCTTTTTAACAAATCTTCGAATTACGTGGACTGCTCTAATAATGTCTGGAAAGGCGAACAAAACACCCCACGTCACAAGAATAAGCACTCCAATAGAGCCGATACTATTTGCCGAGGGACGGAAGTCAGGGGCACATATTAGCTTTCTCTTAAAGGCCGACAATTCACGAACGCTTAATTGTAGATCTTGTCTTCTCTCCTCTATGCGTTCTGAAACTGTCAAATCAGATTCCTCACAGGTACAAGTGCAGTACGAAGATATAAAGTCAGAACTTGTGGTTGTTGACGTAGTTGTTTGTAAAGCTGTTGTTTGTTCAGTAGTTTGTAAAGTTGTCGTCTGTTCAGTGGTTTGTTCAGTGATTTGTTCTGTTGTTTGTTCCGTTGTCTGTTCAGTGGTTTGTTCCGTTGTCTGTATCGTGGTTTGTTCCGTTGTTTGTTCCGTTGTCAGTTCAGTGGTTTGTTCCGTTGTCTGTATAGTTGTTTGTTCTGTTGTTCGTTCTGTCGTGTGTTCTGTTGTGATCAGGTGGACTACTGTTGAAGTATAAACTGTTGCGATAGGAACAGTTGTTGTATCCTCCACTGTCACTATTGTTGTTTGTAGTATTGTTGTTGGATTGGTGGTAACCATTTCCGTTGTAGTAATTTCTTCAGTTGTCGGTAATAAAGCTAATAAATCTATAAAACAAATTTTACATGTGAAAGTGGAGTAAAGCCAAAAACTTTCAGATTTTAAATGTATTAAAAAACCAATGCACAAGTAAAATTAGAGAGAAACCAGAATTACATTCATAAACATAAGTAAGATAATTGTAACCTTGTTCATTAATTGTAGCACTAAAGTTTATATCCACAAATACAAATTAACATTCTTTGTATGCACCCTGTATATACCTTCGAGACACATTTTCTCATAGAAACTCCATGAGGGGGTATTGGCGGAGGGATCGTCATTGGCCGACAAGTAACAAGCTAATGTCGCACTGTTGTGGCCATATCCTTTACAGTTAGCTTGGCTCGTACATAATGCCCCACACTCTTCGTTCGTTTTCATAGTGTAAGTTTCAAAAACGCCTGACGTTGTCGAAGAAGGATGTTTGAAGAAGGCAATGACACAACCTGAATGAACACATTTGTAAGGTAAAGAATGTTATAATGATTGCTATTGATTCTGATTATTCTTCCATAGTGATTTGATATCATGAATACTATTACAGGTATTTAATTATATTATTTATTAATAAAAACAGAAGCATGTAGGAAATATGCAACTTGTGCATTTCATTAAAAACATAACCAATGTTTCAGTTTTATGGATGTATATGGAAAAATTTAAAGTTATATGGTTTACAAAGTCAAACGCTTTATATATATTCTACAATGTATATGTATATCTATTCTAAAACAGTTGTCAATACATGTATATATTGTATATTTAACATTTTTCTATTTATAATTTGTACATGTATTTGTATTTAATATATTACAATATTTCATGCACATTTTCGATTTGTGTTCTGCTATACTATATTTGTATTCAAATAATTTCAATATCTTATTACTGTGTTTTTTGGGGTTTTTTTGTTTTTGTTTTTTTTTTTTATAATTTTTCCATTTTGGTTTTAATATTTTTTGTTTATTCTGTTTAATTGTAATTTTTATCAAAATACGATTGAAAAAATCGAATATGCAGCTAATATTTAATTTTTATCATAATCTATAAAATTACTATTATATTAAACATTTGTCCATTTGAAATGCATATTTCGTTGTTCAAATTGAATTACTGTTATTTTTAGTATATAATACTCAGTACATCATTTGTATTCTAAAAAGATTCAATTTGTATGAAAGTGAATTCTATAGGAAGTATAAGGGCTAATTCAGGGCTACATAGCAAATTCCTTTTAACCAATAATCCTGTCTTTACCAATATTAATCGCTCTTTCCCAACTTTGAATCAAAATAAAGCATGTAAATCGAAAATTACAGAATACAAATTGAAAGCTATTGTGATAGCATACAAAGAAAATCTTCAGTTCTAATAGTCCTTGTACAATACAAATAAAAAAACATATCGAATATCACAACTTCTGACACGCTATACTAGTTTATGAGAGCTTTTTATGAAAGTTTTTGAGGGCCCAGCATTGAACAAATGGTCCAATGAAGAGAGTGGGATGAGACAAAAACATATACTAGTATAACACATGGACCAAGTAACTATATATACTCAGCGGCATCAGAAAAGAGTATGTGAGATGTGGTACAAGGTAGGAATCGGACAGGGTTCTAAAATACTTAGATGTCACATTGTAAGTCGCTATCCAGTATGCGCGTGGAATTTGTGTTTAGGGGATACATTTTCGCTACGTTCCTTCTCCTATTCTTTATAAGCTTTTCTTGCCTTTTACCTGTCCTATTTTGCTTAAAAAGTTAATATGCTGTGCATAAATGGCCAACTCTTAAGTTGCAAGGAAATCTTTGAAAAAGCATGTGTTAACTTTCAATGACTATTACATTTAAAAGCTTGAGGGTTTGTGAAATAAGACAGAAGTAAGACAAAACTGTGTACTTTTTTAATGCCGATAGAAGAATTCTTCTTGCGATACCAAAAATATCATGATTTGTTCCCATGGGATCCCAATGACGCAGGATCTCATTTTTTAATCCCACATTTTCGCTATGGCAATACAAATGATAAAGGGTTGCATTTTTCCATTGCTTATAGTAATTATTATTGATTAATATCAATTATAGCTAGTTTTCAATTTTATTGACACAATAAAACGTAATTATTGTATGTAAATGAATGATATTTTAAAAATACTTTAAAAAGCCAATTAATGTAATGTCGAACAACTTTTGAAAATCCAAATTTTGAGATCCCCTCGTCAATGTTCTTGTTTTTTGCCTATTTCATGGACATTTACCAAAAAAAATTTACTGCGTAAGATGTAAATCAATTTTAAATTTGTATATTATATATAAAATTTTAATTACCTGCAGGAGATGAAAGTGGTAAATGATGCAAGATCAACAAAAGTTGGAAGAGTGCTCTCTGAAAGATATTAAAATTGACATAAAAAATTGTTGGATAAGTCGATGACGGTATTTTTGCTGTTCCTGTTGATTTGAGTCTTTGATAAAATCATTATCTACTACAACCTGAAAAATCATCAAAAGTGAATAAATAAATCAATGGACAATTTTATTCATCCCAATTGTTACAACTTCCGTATATAGCTGTGAAGGTGTCGTCAATACGAAGGGCGCTTTTTTCTTAAAAAAAAACTTTTTAAAAAGTAATGCACCCAAAAAATCGTTGTGGCTAGTGACGATGTAAGTTTAAGAGCACTTTAAACAGGAAGTGGATGTTTTCTATGTTTACCGAAGGAGATAAAAAAACGAGCAACTGTCCTGAAGGGCAAGAGAGAAACGGATGTTGTAGATTTTCCGGGTAAACATTGAATGATGCTTCGATTGCTGTTTTAAATCCAGATAAATTTTCAAATGTAATACAAGTGTTGTTCCTTTGATAATGGAATAGAGATGACGATGTCAAGAGATTAGGATCTACAACAGGCTTGGTTAAGTTTTCCGTTCATGCAGATTGCTTTTCAATCCTGGGTTTAAATTTTGTCAATTTAAAACTAAAGAATTTTGATTTTGGAAGGTATCGACATGGACTTTGACGCGTTAAGTTTATTAATATAATTATATATGTCTCGTGAATACAAATCCAGAATGTTTTAAATTAACAGGCTAAGGTATCATTCAAAGATTCAAGACTTAGTATAAGCTTCAGGACTAAAATTACGTGAATGAATATAAGTTTCTTCAAAATAATGATTGAAGTCTGTAATATGATTAATAAATAAATGAATTGTTGAAGTTTTTACACCAATGAAATCGTATTTTACTCCAACGATACCATATTTTACCCCAATGTTACCCTAATGATATCGTTGTTTACCCAATTGATATCGTATTTTATCCAATGATATCGTATTTAACCCCAACGATATAGGTTTTTACCCAAATGATATCGTATTTTACCCAGGTGATATCGTATTTTACCTCATGATATCGTATTTTACTCCAACGATATCGTATTTAACCCCAATGATATAGTTTTTTTTACAAAGTCAAACGCTTTATATATATTCTACAATGTATATGTATATCTATTCTAAAACAGTTGTCAATACATGTATATATTGTATATTTAACATTTTTCTATTTATAATTTGTACATGTATTTGTATTTAATATATTACAATATGTCATGCACATTTTCGATTTGTGTTCTGCTGTACTATATTTGTATTCAAATAATTTCAATATCTTATTACTGGGTTTTTTTTTTTAAATAATTTTTCCATTTTGGTTTTAATAATTTTTGTTTATTCTGTTTAATTGTAATTTTTATCAAAATACGATTGAAAAAATCGAATATGCAGCTAATATTTAATTTTTATCATAATCTATAAAATTACTATTATATCGTATTCTACTCCAACGATACCATATTTTACCCCAATATTACCCTAATGATATCGTTGTTTACCCAATTGATATCGTATTTTATCCCAATGATATCGTATTTAACCCCAACGATATAGGTTTTTACCCAAATGATATCGTATTTTACCCAGGTGATATCGTATTTTACCCCATGATATCGTATTTTACTCCAATGATATCGTATTTAACCCCAATGATATAGTTTTTTTTTACCCCAATGCTATCGTATTTTACATTTTGTACCCCAATGATATCGTATTTTATCAAGATGATATTGTATTTTATCCGAATGATATCGTTCGTTTTCCCCCAAAGATTTCGTGTTTTACCCCAATAATATCGTACTTTACCCAAACGTATCTTTTAGTTAACTGTTTCAATATATTCCTTAGGCTATTATACATATACATGAATGAAAAAAAAAATGATATATTGCTGGGTTTTTGTAACTTGAAAGATAAATGTCTTTGTTACCAGCTCTTTACCCTGCTATAATTTATTTTTTCTTTATTTGCAGGATTTTTAAAAAATAATTAAGTATAATGTTACACTAGTGCCAAAATTTACTAACATCCTTAATAAACTTCATGTGGGCTAGATGGTCGTGGCCATTTCTAGACTGTATAGATCTCCTTTAAAAGAAGAGCTCTATATAGAAAAATAAGAAAAATATCCATATATAAAAGGTACAATACATGGATTTTTTCTTTACTATAATTATGATAGTTTATAGTTAAACAAATCATATATATCTTAAAATTTTAGGTAGATCTGATGAGTTATTTGTTAACCATCCAGTCTCCTTAAGATACCCACAGATACAACTGTGTACATATGAAACCCAAGGACCAATGATACTTAAAAAAATCCCATGTTAATTCGTACGTTACATAAACAATAAGCCAACGTACTTAACATGCTAAAACTTTCAATCAAAACAAAATAAAATCATTTATGTTAAAAGCTTTTTGATCATTTCAATTCATATTTCAGCTGTTTTGTTTTAATATTGCGATATAGTAAGTTGTAAAACATTGTGATCTATTGAAAAAGACGCAAAATTTTATATAGAAATATCATTAAATACATCAGAATATGGCGGTTGACTCGAAAAGCAACTTATAAATGTATCAAAATGGATCTCCCTGCCACAATAAAGCTAAATTAGTACATATGCTAAAAAACTTACAAGATCAAATTATAATGGAAACAAAAGTATTGCATAAAAAATCCATCAATGTGAAATGTTTAATCTCTACTTAAAATGTTTCTTTGTTACAAAGTTCACACAATTCGATGGTTATACTAAAAGTTCAAGCAAAACATGATGAATGATTAACTTAGAAACTTGGCATCTTTTTATATTTTAATGGGTAATACCGATAAAAAAAGAGGCGATACTGATCACTGGAATTTCAGTGGAAACCAACTGTAGTATACTAGTAATACTAAAGTATAATAGATTAAATTCCGAGAGTCTTTTTCAAATTACAGCTTAATATTAATCTAATGTTTCTAAGGATCACAACTTTGAAAAATTTTCCAAAGACATTCTTCCTTAGGTCCCCACCCTTATAGGTTGCTTGATTCTGTTAGCCAAAGGTGGTTGGAAAATTTTTGAAATCAGTATCCATATCTAAACACTACCTGATGGTACTTAAGGATCACAACTTCTGAAAAATTGTCCAAAGACATTCTTCCTTTGGTCCCACCCTCACAGGTTGCTTGGTTCTGTTAGCCAAAGGTGGTTGGAGAATTTTTGAAATCAGTTTCCACATCTTAGCACTACCTGATGGTACTTAGCACCCGAATTCAACAGTGAAAAATAGTTCTGACTCATAGATAAAGGCTTTAAGTTTATTGTAATATCAGATTCATTCGGGTACCTATGTGAGGTTTATTTGGTTTCTTACGGTATAATTAAGGTATAAATGACGTCAAAGTAGTAAATCTTTATGTCTTCTTTTCATTTTATCATCTCAAATACAAATGTACTGCTTTATACGTGTATAGTTCAGGGATGGCAATTGATAACTAGTTAACTGATTATATATACTTGGTGGGAACAATAGTAACTGCTTACAAAATAAATAATCAGTTGTTTTATGAAACAAAAAAGTATATTTAAACGGTTTTTTAATAACTAAAACTTATTGGACTGGATGGAGACTCGTGGATAGAAACTGGTTGACAGGTCTAAATTATACCGGCTGTTAAAACAACATACTTATGCTTTTTCGCCGCTCAGTCTCTTCGGCTTTTTTAAAATATAAATAAATGATAATGAATTCACTGTTGATTACCGTTACAAAAATTATAATTGTACAGTACATTCCAATGTGTATATTTTACACCTTATTTTACATATTTTACACATGTTTTCAAGACATTAATTTGTCTTAATTTGGCACATGCATTCAACAACGATAAAAAAGGTTAATTATTTCAAACGGAAGATCTAGATCTTGTCATAAGCAAACTTTAATTGATTTTGTTGATCACCTAACTAAGAATTTGCGACATTTGATCAGGGGATGAAATCACGACTTTTTGCCTGTTGATTTATTTAATATTCATGATTATTAAATATCATATAATATTCTGATTTACACATAAATGTAATATTTCTTTTGCTTACTTGGGTCTCTATGACAGTTAATAAAATAAAGAATATTATGTCACAAATTTGTGTATTTTGATACGAGTAACCAGTTAATTGATCGGAACGAATTGCGATTAACTGGTTGGAATTCTGTGACTTATTGCCATCCCTAGCTATAATTATGGATTATATCTAACCACTACCCAAAACTGCATGTTCCCAAAACAGATCAAATAGCGAAAATGCAGTTGTCATTATACATTTATGATTTACGATGTACATTTATAACACAAAAATATTTGGTCATTCTTGTTTAAGTCTGAGTAGGTCTCCGGGCAAAAGGATTTGATAAACACGCCAACAGAAGGAACTTCCCTCCTGCTGTATGATTCAGAAGTTATGATGACCAAATTAAAGTTCGGTAGACAGAAAGACAAACGGAAACATAAATATGACAAAAAACCAGTATGCCCCCATCTTTGGGGGCATAAAATCTTAACAAAAGGATACATTTTCATATTAACGTAATTCAAAAATGAAAATGATTTTAAATATAATAATTAAAAAATATTTTTTTCAAGACAGTTTCTTGCTAAAATATTCTTCAACAGCATAAATCAAGTACTTTCAATTTTTGTTCTACATCTCATTGATTTTGTTTTATGATGCTAGTTAATAAATCTAACAATTAAAAATATGATTAAAATTTTTTTAACGCATTTAAAAAGACAGGATTAATTATGATAAATATTTACACATCTTACTTTTCTAGGCATCTTACAATCTTCAAAAAAACCATTCAAGTTGTAAACATCAAAAGTGGCATTAACAGCATTCTCTTTCCTTTCGGGTAGGAGATGAAGAAAGAAGTTAATCCTGGCTTGTTATCAATATCGATTTCATTAACATGCAAATCCAGACGTGGATTACAAGTACGCAAATGAAAAACAGCTAGAAGAGGATGTGTTCGATTTTAAATTCATTTTTGAAAACGTGGACAAATATTTACCAAACATCAGTTTACAATACTGGGGAAAAGCACGTTCGTGTGATAGCATAGATTTAGATCGCGTATAGCACTTAAACTTATTCATACCAAGTTCTTAGGTAAAAGTTACTTTTCCGCCAATTTCTTTTCAGTTCAATTGGAAGAGGGGAAGACCGCATCCAGTGTAACGAAACAAAGCTTGCTATAATCATCTAATGGAACAGAAGACCAAATTTAAAATAAAACTCTATCGTAGAGTATTTACAATATATTATGTATAATCATTAAATACAGTAGCGATTAGTCCATGTCTTTCAGATTGATATTTGACCTTGATCAGTCATTTTTAGCTGTAATGTACATGCTTTTGAGTGTAATATTTTTGAAGCACAGTACAGGGTACACATGAACATGCATGAAGATTATTAAAAATTGCGAATTGTATTGAAATTCTTATCAAAAGTCAACATCAACTCTGATATTGTTTATTAAATACAAAAGCTGAATGTAAGACTTCGCTCAGTTTTGATTTTATAAACCACATTTTTTTTTTAATAATGAATGTTACAACATACCCCACCGTACATTTATTGATGATAAAGTGGAAACTAATGATACGGTTTTTTGTACAGAAATATCTTTGAGATATTAAAGTTTAAATATTATGGAGTTATTCCTATACATTTACATTTTCAAGTGTTTTTATTTGTCTGTGATTACACTACGAATCGATTTTGTAATGTATAGTCCAATACATTTCATCAATGACTATTTTTATATTTAATCGTACAATTGCTGAAAATTATATAAATATAAGTAATAAGGAATCATTCTTTGAATAATATGAGGTGATCAAATACTCAAAGAATGATTCCTTGTTTCTAAAATGAATTATTATTCAATGTTATTTATCAAAACAGGTTATAATTACATATACATTAGTTTCACTCTCATTTTATTTCATATTTGTACAAATCATTTTTATTATCTTAGATCCAACAAAATACGCGTCAAATTGTTTTAAATTTTGCAACTTGACGAAATCTACTGAAACATCCCTGTTTATTTGCAACTAATATTAAAAGTAATTTTATCAATACGATACTGTTTTTGTTTCATCTTTTCGTCCTTGTTTTGACAAGGCTATCTGAATTTGAAGCGAATAAAAAAAATTGTGTTTGTTTGGTTACATGAACTTTGAGTGTAAACAGAAAGTTTGTCACCCGATTATTTTAGATGGATTCACACTTAGTCTATATGCATCGTTTAATAATACAAACTTATTTTTTTGTACACATGGGT
Organism: Magallana hongkongensis; assembly: GCA_016163765.1. Lineage (NCBI taxonomy): Eukaryota > Metazoa > Mollusca > Bivalvia > Ostreida > Ostreidae > Magallana > Magallana hongkongensis. The sequence continues at coordinate 25,774,815 of WFKH01011801.1, forward strand.
TTATTTTTTATTAGCCAAGAACACTTTCAAATGTTTCAAATGTTAATCAGCACTATTTTTTACGAATAGCTACTGTCTAATATAGATAATGAGATGAAACAAATTGGGGCGAATTCGACTGCCACACAAGCTGCAGGTGTGTAGCTCTACGGAAAAATTCGGGTTGACATTCCGTAGAGCTACAGTTCCTCCCATACAAAAACTTATCATCTACAACAGCAAAATAATTAGGGCGAATTCGACTGCTACAAAAGCTGCATGTGTGTAGCTATACGGAAAAATTCGGGTTGACATTCCGTAGAGCTACAGTTCCTCCCATACAAAAAAGACGCTGGCGTGCTTGTGTACAAAACATGTAGTATTGTAATATTGTATGTATTGATATAAATAAATGTACCTTAGTCTTAATGTTAAACAATGTCCAGAATAAGTTCATAATATTAAATTGATAAATCTTTATTTGTTATATATATTAATTTTACAAAAGAGAATAAATGCATATATCACAGTTTGGCTGGTAACATGAAAATAAACAAAACAATTTTGCATACGTAATTATGCATTGTATACATATGATTGAAAATATTCGACAATCTCATTTTGTAAAAAGTACATTTCAACACCCCATTTGTAAATACAATATCACTGGTGACGTTTTTGGATTTTGATGTTTCTGTAAATAGAATTCAATATAATGCAGATGACTAGTCGAGATAATGAAACATTGTGTTTTCATTGTGTCGATGTATAAAGCAAAGGTTTATCAATAAAACCTCTGTTCCATACGATATCTATTTTACTTTAATAGAAATATTGAAAAAAACATCAATATTGTAAACAGGGTAAATGGGTTCAGAGTTCTCTCTCCTAATTCGCTTCTCGTAGAGCTTCCTCGACTTTGTCCCTGTTTTCGGACAACCATCTATCGAATGTCAGTGCGTGAGGATTTAACTTTCTAGTTAATTTAATGTCTCTCACTGCCTGTCCACTTTGATAAAATTCAAACATTGCCGCTAAATCTTTCGAGCCTGGAAATTGAAATTTTTCCATATCTTTGATTCTAATCTGCAATGAAATGAAATCAAAAGTAAATGATCCTTTAAAAAAATTGTGCAATTGTATTTGTAATATATCAGCACAGAAGCAAAAACAAAAATCAAACAAAACTGTCATTATATAACTTTACAATTTAAAGAAGTTTGCCCAATGATGACCATCTCAAGGAAGCACCTTCAACCTGACTGACTTGCTCATGTCTATGGTGTTGTTCAGGGCACGAAAATCTCGATAAATCTTGTGTTCATGTTGAAAGTGTATTCATTTTTATCTAAGGTCAATTTCTTTTTCAGTCTGGTCTACTTACCTTTGGATCGGTAAATTTTCGATTGTCGAAATGTCGATTAAAAGTATCGACAATGTTTTCCATGGACAAAGACTCCACGGACAAATTCAGTGTTTTGCCGTAATACTGACGTGGTCTCCTTAGAATGGATACAACGATCTCACCTACATCTTCCACTGACATAACGTCAAGCTCAGAGCCTTCTAGAGGTAAGGCTACAAGCAAACAATAGATGCTTTACCACATCGCCTTGATCATCTCGACAGGAATACTTGTGAATAAGTTATCAAAGAAAGTTTAAAAATTTTTTTTATAAAGGTCCAAGTTTTTAAATGTTATTTATAATATCAATACATGTATATCATTTCAACTGTGTATTATATTCATAAAAATACAATAGTTACCTTATGGTGTGTTTTTCAAATGAATATCGAAATACTAATCTGTTAATGCTGCTTTAAGAACATGTAATTAAAATATAAATAAAACCACTAACCCACGGCGTATACCGCGTGTTTTAGCTTGTGCGGCTTGAAGACTGAATAAAAGTTTTCCAACCAAAAGGGGAGACGTAAGATTGTAAAATTTATACCTGAAAATTAAAATCAAGTTCTCATTAGCAAATCTAGAAAAAACGTGTTATGTCATTAAAATAATATGGACGGGATGTGGCAAAATGCCCCTGAAAATTTTGTGTTATTAACAAATATGTAAAATTTCACTGAATTCAATGTTAATTACAGTTATCTTTCTTGCAAACAAATTGTGACAAAAATGAAACTAATAATCAAAATGTCAAATATTGTTTAGGTCATGTTAGTAAAATACAGAAACTGAAAAAAATCTACTCTTTTGCAGTCAAATAATAGATTTGAAGATGAAGTAAAGGACAAAGTCAGTATATGGCTATCAAAAGAATAGTAAAGATTAGCTCTATATTGTAATAGTTTATGCTACATAACCTGAATACGATCGATACAACTTAAAAGAAGAAAAAAAGAAAAGGATATTGACCATGCACTAAGTGTAAGGTCAATATGCATTTCTAAGTGTAAGGTCAATATGCATTTCTATGAAGTAGAGATTATCTACCGATTGACCAAATGAAGGGGAAACAGTGTTCATTTTCATTCTTTAGGACAAACAAAGTCGGTATGGTAGAATTTTATAAAAAATATCATTCAGCTTGAATTACTGATTTTAATAATTCAAATCAATTCGCAAAATATAATGAAGCATCTGATACAAAGCAAACCTATCAGACTTTTTTTTTTTTATTAATTCAGCATAAAATATATTTTTGATTATATGTTGTATAGAAAGAACAAAGGAAAATTTAAACATATACACATGCAAGATGGAAATTCAATGTACATGTATTCTACAAGTATTCATGGTAGAGTTGTCGTAACTAAAATTAAAACGTCTAATGATACTGTATTCGGGGAGTAGTAAAAAATGTAAATCGTGCGGGAAAACACATGATAACGTTGACTCTAGTGTACATGTATGGATCAGGTCAGTATTAATACATGAGAACATGGATTTAGTCCTAATACACGAAGTGCCGCGTGCGTTTACCTGCTGTGTTACCTGAAACATACCACAAATCCAATTACTACAGGTAAAGCTTTATTTCACAATGTACATATCATTTTCATCCATTTCACTGTAAACATGTAAAATTACTATGCAAAGTTTCGCAAAAATGAACAAAGTTGAAAAAAGATTGGCAAATATCAACGCTCTTTATCATGAATTTGTCTTGATATCTTTTTTTAAAACAAGGAAAACAGGGGGAAATTTTGTTACGACACTCCACACAGACAGTATTTTGCTGCAGTTTTTGTGCTGAGGAAACGCTTATTATTGCATGTCAGTGAGCCGTTGACAGGAAGGAAACCACAGTGTTTTATAACCACCCCTGGGATGAAGCTACTCTACACACGAACGTCATAGAAAACTATCAACATTTGTATATTAAATTTGACTGCATCCGCTGTAAAATTTTTGTCCAAAGAACTACTTTTACTGATTCATGTAATTTAATGGCCTTCCTACAAAAAGCATTTTGAAACAAAAAAACCCTGATAACTATAATAGCATATACTATATGTAGTATACAGTATACAAAATTCAACTGAGCAAGAATTTATTGATTTATTGAGTTTAAAATATTTTTTTCAGAGTGTGGCTGCAACCAGGGAAGAGTTATTAGGAGCGGGAAAACAGTGTGAAAATTAGTATGATCTTCCCTGCAAGTGCTTCACTAAAATGTACATATAAACAGGACTTAAATCACATTTGAACAAACTTGTAATCATCATATGATTTATGAAAAAAAATAGTAAGTAAATTTCGGGGGGAAACATGATACAGTGCCATTCTTCAAACAAGTGTTGGGAATTGCAGGAATTAATACAACATGTTTCAAAACGTTTTGCGACAGTATTTGAAGTATTGCTATATATTACTTTGGAACGTGAAGTTAATTAGACTCGACTGCACACTTACCAACTAACTGTACTGTTAAGAACATTTCATTTAATTTTATTTCATTCATCAATGGTTAAAAAAAAATTAAAAATTTTGTAATGGTATTTTTTAAATATTTTCACAGAGTTCCTAACATTAAAAATATGTTCTTATAATTGTTTAAAAAAATTTCTCTAAATTTCACCCCCTGACAACTCTTGTCAAGTCAAAGGGTTTCTGAGTGACATTTAGTATATGAATTCAAGACAAATTTTCACTTACCAACTAGATTCTCTGTTAAAACAGATGATTAAGATTTTTTCATGATTAAGCACCTTGTTTCAATCCTTATTTATGTATCAAAAAGGAATCAAAAACGCAAAGAGAATTCAATCATCTGCTGATACACAACTATTGATGGCTTGAAAAAGATATTGTCCTTTAATGCAACAAACGCTAAAAGCGTAAGAAAAGAAATTGTCTACTCTCACTCCACTCTCACAAGTATATATAGTACAGCTATACTAATAAATTCCAAAGCATTATCATGATTAATCTGCAGGTATATTCACCGTAATTTTGCAAAAACACGGTACCAACAAACACTCCTACAAAAGCAAGCAAAGCCAAATGTCGACGGTGTTTCATGCACGTGAACGGTTGTCAAGCATACTAAGAATATTACTTCTCTACTGCAATACTTGATTTGACATGTCAATTTTAAAAGAGGGCTGGAAGGTCGTGGCCATTTTAAAACTATATATGTTTCTTTAAAAAACCATTTCTCTGTATAAAGATTAAGAAAAAAACACATTCAAATTTCAAAGTTAAATTTTCTGGATTTTTTCTTTACCTAAATATAGTTTATTATTAATAGTAAATCAAATCATTTTGAAAAAAAAAATAATTTAAAGCAGATCTTATGGGTAAGCTGTTGACCACCCAGCCTCCTGAAAACCATGTAATGAAAAATATTAATCCTTATACATGACTGTGTTTGTTCGACTGGTCATTAAATTAAAATTGATGTTCTTTAAATATTTGCTTGTAACTTTTGGCATCAAAGATCATTGTATAGTTTGTCGATATACCTGTTAATTTTGAATCGATATGAATCTTAAAGAAGTATGTTTACTTGAATCTTACGGGTATTCTATATTGAGAAACATATTTAAAGCTAAAAACATTCATGTTATTATTAAGCAGTATCAACAGCTACGAACGTTGTTAGAACAGATATACAAAACCCAGTTCCAGGGAATGCAGTATATAGATATATTTCATAACTATATTAATATAACTACTTTCAAATAATTATATTAATATACTTATAATTGCTTGTAAGTATATAGAATATCTGAGCTACAGAGTGTACTCAAGAATATAGTTATATAGTATACATGTTTGAAATGTACATGTATATAAAAGCTTGGTCGCCTTTTTATTACCTATATCGTTTGTTGTTATCTCTGTTATGGGGAAAAAAATAAAAGTTTTGGTAAACAGATTAAACCATTGGCTTATTTGACTTTTACGGTAAAATAAAAGTGAAACATTTATTGATGTTTTTATAGCTATGCAGCAACTGGCAAATGATAACTTGCTTACACAACGATGTCCTAGTATCAAATAATTGACTGTCCATACTTCATGAAAGTATCGGAAAATATTAGAACTTTGAAACCAATAACATATTATTTTACCTTTTTATAAATTAATCTATATTTCATCATGAAATAGGTTGAAGGTATATGTGGCGTATTTTTAGTGAATAACAATAATAAGATCTGATTATTTGCTTCATTTCTTTACTAAAAGATAGGACTTTCACACAAATTACGCTTTACAAGTCAATCGCATATCAAAGATACAAGAAATCAAAAAAATATTTTTTAATTTTTACCGGCACGGTAAAAAAATTCAAAAGATTTGAATAACCCCGCCTTAAATGGGTCACGTGACATCCATCTCGGTCTATCAACAACAATGGCGACGACAAGAAAGATAGGTATACCGTTAAGTTTGACATATTTGGCAATGAAAGAAAAAAGAGACAGACTGACAAGGATAGGAACAAAGGGAAGATTGTCATCGGAGACCATGAAGATTGATGGAATAGGAATTAAAGCCGAATTAAAATTAAGTTTCCATCATGAAGTTGTAGGGGTTTTGCTAGTCAGGTTCGTGCTCCATGTGTTCCATGTCTTTACTTTATAAGTTATAAACCACAAGTGGATTTTCGTTTAGAGGAATTTTTGAATAAAGGATAAATAAACACTCTTAGTACATGCATCCTTCAGGGAGAGGAGGTATTTACTCAGTTTACTGTGTCGATGATCCTAAAATCGTGTTTCATCATTATTACACATAATTAACAATTTATATCGTTCTACATTAATGAATATCGGAATAATAATGCTTCGAGTATCATCTGATATAAGAATTATCTAATTTAAGGAATGCAAAACGTGATTCTAATTTGTAAACAAACTGTTCTTCCGTCGTGTTTTCAATGCTCGGTTTTACCGCACTCATGCGCAGTGGCGTTATAAATAGCGGATCACATTAATATTCATCAGACGTGTAGCAAAGTTTAGAGACAAATTATTATTATTATTATTATAACATTTATATAGCGCTAAATATAATAAAATTACTCTAAAGCGCTTTACATTATAAGTTAAAACTACACAATGAGCATACACAAATAAAATTGATTGAGTTATTATAGGCATATAAATCTATAAAAAGAGGTTTACATATAGAAAATATGCTAAACAGTTTTTAAAATATTCATAAAACATTTCCAGCACAGATTAAAGACTGAAGATCTAATTAAACTGATGAAAGGGTAATAACAAATAACTAAAGACAGAACATGTTTTATGGGCCTAGAGTTTGTGAAACGTCTAATTATAAGAAGCATGATGTATATTTTTACTCAAACTCATGTCAAAAATTTTACTCCAAATACGCCACATATACCTTTAATCAAGTAATAAATTATATAAATATATCTCAAACATGGTCCTAAAGATTATTCCCCTTGTGTTAAAGACTAGATCATACCAACGGTTAAAAGTAATATTGTACATCGATTTGTCCATAACTTGTTTGTTTTTGAAACAATGATTTGCGCATGCATTGCAATTCAAAGTAGCAGTATACGTTGTTACTTATTTTTATATGTATCAAATCTATGACTACTTAAAAACAAGTAGTTGCGTGGAACATAAGAGAAGCGTGACTAACAAAGACAAAATTATACAACTCAATTTTGGCTTGTATTAAATTGGGATGACAATTTCTCAAAGTCGAAAAAACCAGAGATAAAATCATGCAAAAAATAAACGAATGGAGGACGACGATGCGCTTTCTTAACTACTTATATACTCGTTCGCGTGATTCCAACATTAAATATACTTTTGAAATATGCAAACGGTCGTCTTGTTTTCAAAAGTTTAAAAATCCCAAATGAATTTAAGGTTCAGTCTAGACTTAGGACAGTCTGTTGATAGAAACAAACAGCTATTATTTCTTTTTTCCATGTTAATTGTCAATATTTATTGTAAAAATTCAATACAATCAATATAGCAAATGTTTACGTCCATCGCCTGCAATTTTTTCCCGCCAAAACGAACATTTTGCAACTAAGAAAACGCTAAGTACGCCACCTCGCGGATGTGACCTTGGATACTGTCATCCTTTCAAAGGCAGAGCCTAACACTTGAACCAACAGGATCACTTACCCGGCAGCGAGTTATTTAAACCTGTCACGTCCACGGAGGGGTTGTCTTTAGAAAGCAGTAAGCAGAATGGAAATGACAGTTATGATCAAAGAGAGGAATTTTGGCCACAAATTAGTTCTGTATCTTGTGTGATATGATATCGGATAATTTTAACCCTTAAATGATAAGTTTTCTAGATAAGGGGGAAAACTGTTGAATCTTAATTTTTTCTGACATATTTGAATTTTAAATTGACAGAAAGCTAAGTTATTCCTTAAAACATGTTCACCGTCAATTTAGCTTAAGAAAACTGTACAACTCTGTATTTCATTTAAATGATTGTTATGTTTTCGCTCAATGAACAAAAATATTCTCAATAACGATTATTAGGACAATATCAATAATGTGATTATAGCCGATCAAAAACTTTTCAAATGCAATATAACAATTGAAAGACAAGCACCTTACATCGCGCAACAATACTCACCCACTTCTCGGATGTATTCTTCAATGGCGGACTTTGAGTCGAGATGGTTACATTCTTTTCCGATGATCTTTTTGACATTTTCTGAACCATTAAAAATGATGTGCTTGACACCGCATTGAATAGCTGCATCAATGGCATTCAGGCCCTAAAACAAGTATTTAGTATTAAAATAAATATATATTAAGTGTTCTAAAGTACTGTGTTTCCTTTTGTAACCACTAGTATATTTGAGAGATACCAAATAGACTTTCTGAAAGACATTTAGCTCTATTTTCCATATACATGTAGGATTTATCTGGGTCCTACAGAAATTTCCCCACATTAGGCTGTAATTTGAATTTGAATAGTTCCGAAGGCTGGTGCGAATTCTGTTTTAAAAAATAAATGTTTGCTTGTGTGTCTTTTGATTTACATATAGATTTGTATTTCTGATTTTAAAAAAAAATTGAAAACTGTGGAATATGAAATATGTCTGCAGGTTATGCAGGAATAGTTGAGATGTTTTTAAATACCTTAATAATGAAAAAAACTGTTACATGTTAATAGTATAATTATCTAAACGTATGTTTAAAAAGTATCTGTTGCATATTGGCAAACTTTGGTCCATCATAAACGAGCCTCAAAACATACCATCTTTATATATCAAAGCATAGTCGGCAAACGCTTCACCGGCTGTACGTTAATTGCCGCGCATGCTACGGGTTGTAAAAATCTTCTATTGATTAATGTAATTACTTCTCATCTAGATTGATTCCAATTTAGTGAATATTAAATAACGTGTGTCAGTTGTGCAATCTGTTCCTACTTTGCAGGGTAATGTCCTGCAGACTATTATACCCAATAGGTGAATTATTGATGCAGTACTGAGGTCGATAGTTTTGAACTCATGCAATCACTATTATCTGCGGCATTGTCTGGATAGGAGATTACATGATGCAGACCCGAGACAGCCGATTGTTAAATCGATGCGAGTGTATTGCTTTACTTTAATCAAATCAGAATTTAGAGACTTAGACAAAAAGGTAAAATAGATACATATAACCGAGGATTGGTACAAAGTTTTCTCATCTATACATCTAAAATGAAAGATTCAAATATGACAAGACCAATGTGCCCAATTTGATGGACTTTGAGAATGCAAGAACATCGAGTTCTCTTCAGCCACAGCATACCTTAATGACCTCCTTTTCCTTGTTTCTTTCCTCCCAATAATGGGTCGTCAAGAACATGATGTCAGCGCCCTCTAGCGCCTTCTCCAAGCTCTTGGTTTCACCGAGATCAGCGTTAACAATTACAGCCCCTGTAAAATAATAGAAAGCAACTTGTATGTCGTGATTGCGAAATATAATAAAATCTTGATTTGACAATTTAAGAAATAGATTAACGCATTTAATAGGACAATACTTACGTCCTCGACACATTTTAAAATATCTAACTAAATTTATTTTTAAAGATACATGTATGTTTAAATAAAAAATAGGATTGTTGTGATAATTGTTTCCAAAGGGTACATTTTCTATAATATCAAATTCAAGACTAAATTCCATATAAAGGATAACCACCAAACTTAATAATAATCTTTCCGAAAATATATCATGATAATGTTATTATATTTATTAATCTATTCACTTCGAAAGACGTTTAGGAAAAGACTAGCGTTCCTCATACCATGCTCGGCAAGCTCCCGAGCTTTTTCACTGGACGATCTCCTCGTCACACATCGGACTTTATATAAGAAAGGTTCCTGGAGCAGCCGGCGGGCTATAGCGCCCCCTAGAAGTCCTGTAGAACCAAAAACAACCACAGTCCGAGGACCATCGGAGGCATCAAAGCTAGAACCACAGCCCATTCTGTCAATGAAATAGAAACCACATTGAATTATGAGATGGTTGTCTCATGGAATAAAAAAATAACAAAATAGAAACAACATTGACCAATGAGATGGTTGTCTCAAGGAATTAAGAAAAAAAGAAAAAAGAATTGAACCGACTGATTATATTCTCTTGAATTATGTTCACAACTTTTTCATTTTGAGAATTCTTGAATACCAGTAATGACAAATTCCGCGAACAGAGTAATTAATCTTATACATGTACCTGGGATAAAGTCTTATAAAATTGCAGAAATGTTACAAATTTGTGCTTATACAACTTATTGTTGTATTAAACATGTAATAATGATTAAATATTTTTTGCGACAAGAAGGTTGCGCTTATAAAAAGGCTATCAAGCATGATAAATACTTTTGCATGACAGATGCAACACTTATGGAACGATGCTGAGTTAAAAATTGGCTTAAGTGAATTGATAAAATGTTTTTTTAGACAAGGGACATATTGGAAATTAGAGGCACTACAGTCTGACATACTGTCATTGTTTAATTTGACATGAATATCTCTTCAATCTGTCCATGTGTGTATTTGATTGTGTTGGTCAATTTAAAGCCCTGACTTGAGGTTCAAAGAATCACCAGGTCTAATCGAACATATTGTCCAAAAAAAATTTGGTAATGCATTTGGTTTAAATGTACTATTTGGACATATTATTTGCTTTGTGTGCGTTTCATTAGGTTTGTGTCCAGGTTTACGTAGGATTAGTTTTAATCCTAAGCCGATGGTAAGAACAAGTGATTTCCGAATTCAACAAAGGTCAAAAACAAAATTCATTAACCTCAACCACAGAAAGAGAATCCTTTTCTTTCGAACGGTGATTATTTTAAGCATACAATACTGCAAAACTTTTTATTAAATTTGGCTTGATTTAAAAATAATCCTCATTCTTTTTTTTACTCTGAGACACGAGACTCGATCCAGATAATCACCATTATTTTCAATTTATTACAGGAGGAAACATAGTTATATTAATTAACATACAGATTCAATCATCAGAGATGGTGTTTCTGAGATATATGTACCGGTACTATACATTTTTTGATTAATAAAAGGTGTATCTCTCGAATCAGAGTCACTGGCAATAGTGTATTGGGACCCTTAGTAGTTTCCTCCCATACCTAACGCGTTACTTTCACTTCGGTGTTTACATCTGTTGTAACTTACTAATGGCAACAGACATAAAATGTTTAAGAAAATCAATGGGACCCACAGACTCACCTTATAGAAATCAATCCGGCATTTATCCAATTCCCTTATATAGTTTTATAAATTCGGTCATGATGAACAGTTAAGCATTTCCCAATGTCGAAGTATTTAACGGTATAGACACAATGTGTACTGTTTTTTAATGGGTTTTGATTACAATCTTCGGTTCCATAGGTTATTCACCGTCCATGTTGGAATTTTAGAGTTATCGTTCCTGACTTTCAGGCTCCACTGAGCTTCAAAGGGGTTTGTTTGATATATTGCTATGAGATATTAAAAGCCGACCCCTAAACAACGACTGAAGGAGGTACACTGTACATGCCTTTACATTGATTACAATGGGAATTTAAAGTTCTGTCCGGGACTGAAGGTCAGATCGGTCAATTAATGCATATTCGACTGGAAGAATAACGGTATTAAAATTTGTGTACATCTATCTACATGGTTTATATTTAAAATGTTGCAATTGGGTGGTGATTTATTTTATCATGAAATCACGCTTTAGAAAAAAATGTATTCTTAAGGTATTCTACATGTATGTAGATTTAAACTAGTTTCTTTGTTCTCGATTAGAAGATTTGCCGTAGCACAACTAGATCGTGTATCGGAGATTATGCGCTGTAGATAACGTTTAGGAATAATGAGGGCTAATCATATTTTGATTACTTGTTGAAATTATTTAAAAGACAGTGTTTAATTAGGTCATTGACTACCCCCAAATTTAGTCTTCTTGTATTATACTAGTATACAGACAAACGAATAAACGTACTGATTTAAGTTACGAGAGATAATTTTTTTTTGTCATTATACAACATCCATCTAAACATAATCAATATAATTGTATTTTTTTTTCCATTTCATTTTTTTTCTTATAAACTTTAAAGATTTGAAACAATAACTCTTTTGAATATTTTTATCAAGAAATCTTACATTTAAAGCCATTTTAGAGGTACAGTGTATTTTAAAAGTTGTTTTTAGCGTAAATAAAATCAATCGTAAAATTTGTATCAAATGCTTTAATTTGCTTACGCAGTATATTAAAGGAGCTTAACAAATTTGACAATTACAACACTGTAGCTATTTTTATATAAAGAACACCGATTCAAACAGGATATAAGCAACTCTTTTATCTCCATCGCTGTCAACCAATGCAACAATACAAATACGCAAGTACGTCTGCACCTAGAAACTTTACATAAGCGTTACTCACCTGTACTTCTCTGAAGGATCCTTTCTGAACCAATCCAATCTGAACATAACACATCCTTCAGTTCACATTATGCATCCCACAAAAAACCTTTTTGGTCATAAATTAAACAGAAGAAAAAAAATTGCTCTTATACTTTCATTGCATAATAACTTATCAGTCAATATTTTAAGCTCTGAACATATATTTAGACATAATTTCCATTGATTACATGTAAACACGTCTAGGTCTCATCGGCATGCAAGTTTGTAACTATTTTCCACCGAATTCCACCACTTCTATTCGTGTATCGATTTCAGCACAGAGGCTATTTCAAAATAATGAACTGGTCAACGCCACTGCAACAATTGTAAGAGTTTATGCCTGTTTACATTTAGTCAAATATTCAAACATCGAGAGGCAATGACAAAACAAATTTTACTCCGAGTAAGAAAAAAAGATTATGCTTTACTTCATTTGTGGTTGTGGCCTCAGTCTGTCTACAAGATTTTTTTTTAATATATGTTATCGATTCATTGAATTCCATTGAATGGAACAAGTCGTAGTGTGAAAAAAAACTTCTATCAATACAAAGTTAATTGTGTAGAGCACATATTATGAGAATTTTGGCAGCTGTTCGAAATACTGATTGAATTATCTAAAATATTTCCATTAAAGATATTTTGGTTATTTTCCTCTTAAGGCTAAATTCTGATTTCCATATAGATACCCGTGTGTGTGTGTGTGTTAAACCTTAAATTTTCCTTTGAATTGAAAATGTTTTTCTTTACTACTACATCACGGATTGGACAGAAGTTCAAACAGCTATGACCGAAAGTTTTGAACGGCACTAGGGATTCCGTCTAGAACTACATCTGTAGTTTGCAAAACGAACGGGGTGAGGAATATTGGTGTAGGAGGTACTGGGTGGTGCGCTGAGGGCCGTAATGTTAACACAGAAGATATACATGTACTAGTAATTGCCGTATTTTTCTTTTTCCTCTAGTGGTCGATCGAGACAAGGTGTGCATGTGATGAACAGTTTATATACTAGTAACATAGACTTTTTTTTAAATGGGTGCCACTGTAGCTCTCTGGTTCATCCATTTTTTTTTCAGACCAGTGTGCTACATCTCTGTAGCTCGGAGTAAAGAAAATATTTAGAATTTGCATTTCATTTTACCCTTTCTTTTACCAAAAATTTATTGTCTCTGGTGTAGGCGAGAAACAATTAATATATTTCCCTTTCCGTCCAGGCTTCGCACACCAAAATCTGCCAAGATTTGCACAGTAGTTTCAAAAGTATACAGTCAATACAAAATTATAATATAACATGGACGAACAACGGCAAAACTAGTGACCCAGGAAACCAGAATTTTTTTCCTTGATGCACATGCATTAAATTAATGAAAACTGAATTGAAACGTGTCTAAGGTCAATGTCTTTTATGTGACCTAGTATATATTTGAGGCCTTTCTCATAGAAGGCAAAACAGTTCAAGGTTTAGAGTGACAAATTGGATCGTCTATAACATTGACAATGATAATGGCTCGATTTTTGGTGCACTATGAGTATAGGTCATACACGTACACTGTTGGTATTCTGGAATAGATATTGAAAGATTCGCGCTAGGGACTTGAAAGATACGAACTTAATATATATGATTTGTTAGGGTTAGCAATCACCTTGATTTTCAATCAACGATTGGACACTTTAAAATCAAGTTTACTGCATGTAAAAACAAAAAAAGTCTAAATATGTGTATCAATTTACATCTTTATAATATATCTCATCACTCATTTAAAAAAAGAATGATTTTAAATATGACTTGTACAGTAACCGTAATGGCAAACAGGTGAATGTAATAACAAATTTTATCATTAAAGAAGATGAATTCATACATCTACAACTAAACAGTGAGTAACACAAATGCAAAGATTTCAATTTAATCAAGATACAATGTATATTCATATATACTAGAATGATTTTATTCTTATAGTCCCAATAAACTAATAATGAAAATAAGTGTAACTTGAAATCATCACGGTTGTGGCATCGTAAATGACCTGGTTAAACTGCAATACGATCACGCCTTCCTCACAATTTTCTGAGATAAGATCTTTGACAACCTCGTGGTATTGAGATAACCTTTTATCTTTTGGTTTTCATAAGGATGACACATCCCTCTAAAGCATGATCGAATTGTCTCAAGGGTTTTGCCCACAGTCGACGTACAATTTGTATATTCGAAACTAAGGGGTAAGGGGCAGAGGATTTGAGGAAAAAAACTTTACGCAGCTTGATATTTTTCAATTCCTCTTTTTTCGTCATCTGGCAAACCACTATTAATAGGGAACATCTTAACAGTTTGTTATGACTTTTGACCATTTTAAAGTGTAAGCTACATTTGTCGATATTATTGGATAAAGAACGTTTCGGCTTAGATATTAAGAATAAATTCTCAATTATTCAAATCCAAATTAATTCCCGTGAAAATCAATTTGTTTTGATTCCACAGTAATAGTATTTTTCAGCCATTATCGTTCTTTACTCGTTTTACCAAAAACGAATCGTCTTTCAATCTTAGTAAAACATTTGAAATTTCAGTTACGTAGTTCCGTTTTATTTTAATCCACATGTTTGCAAAGAAAAGAAGATGTAAAAACCTAAAAGTAAATCGGTAAACATGACTTAGCGGATAATGTAATATTTTTCTTAAATAATCGCTACTTTCATCACCCGTATGAACCACCAAAGAAAGCACTTCATTGTATTTCTGAATTTTTTTTCTATTATCCATAAAAAAATAAGTGCAAATAAGAGAATTATAAGTAATCGTTTATGTCCATTAGCACGTTACACAGAAGTAACAGCCAGTTCTTCCATCTCTTTGGAGGTTACAGTGCTTACTAAAAGTACTTGGAAGTCTGAGGTCAGCCCGTGCAAGTCCGTAGAGTTCGTGCTCTTAACGTAGCTAAAGTAAAGTTTCGATTGATCACAAAATAATCTACACATTGTTACCGTCGAAAGTATAAAATAAAACATAAATTAAAGGAACGATGTTAACATTCTTTAAATAAACGTCGAGATTTCATGAGCTAAAGAATACATTTGAAAACAGTTTTAAAAATTTAAAGGAATTTGTATACATGTACTACCGGTAATAAGTGGACGTATTACTGTAAACTATTGAGATTGTGATGTGGTCTTTTCATGGCTATTCATTTACCTCCTTTGTTTTTTAAAGAAAATCGATCGTTATTAATATGGAAACTGACAAAACTGATTTCAGAAATCTACACAATCCAGTAATAACCGATGTGCGAGTACACTGTATAGGCATTCCCTTAACTCTTTAAAACTGCATTCAAATGAATTGTTTATCTAATTAATTATATATAAACTTTAAATCAATTCAAATAGCTAAATTAAATAATGCTTATTGGATAATATGTTCATTGCAGAAAAAATTACACAACCTGCAAACGTTGGTTATGTATTTTTTCTGCGAAGCTTGCAACCTTCATTGCCTCATAAAACACCTAATTAACTAAAGTATTTTATTGTTTAATCGGATTTTTAAAAAGATATTGTAGTTAAAATATTCAGTGGATGCATATTGTTGTAATGTTTCCCATTCTCTGTATGTCTATAGCCTTTGTAGATTATTAAGAAACGTCATTAATAGTACTATTTGACGGAATTATTTTCGCTCACTTTCGTTCTTTCGTATATTGTCAAAATGTTTGAAAGAAATATCAAGTCAGTTTAGGACTGGTCCAATATATATATATATATATATATATATATATATATATATATATATATAAAGCACTGAATAGAATCAACAACACTAGGCTTCTTTAAAGTGTCGGATCTAATATATAGATACTAAGCCAGTAAACTGAATATATAAAGCACTAAAAATGGCTAACGACACGAACAATTGATATTGTCAAATTTTCGGGACAACCATTCCCTTCTTCAGGACAAAAGAAATAAACTACATGGGTAAAAACAAAGAAAACAAAATCTAGCGCTACTACTAAAACTACTAAAGAAACTATTAGAAAGAACTACTACATTATAAACAGTTTTAGTTTACATTCTTAAAGAAGGTACTGATAATGCGGCCGATCGCTCTAAAGTAATCAATCGACTGCCAACTTCACGCCTGATTGAGCTTATTAGCTAATTAAAATTGACGTCCGAGTTACTAAATGAAAATTTGAACCCCCGTTGTTAACTCGTACAACTGTAACGACGAAAAGTGACCCCCGTAGAATATTGACCGA
>WFKH01011801.1:25803214-25848025 GCA_016163765.1 Magallana hongkongensis
ATTTCAGAGATTGCATTAATTAAAACTGTCACATAGAGGACGTCATAGAGAACCGGTAGCGTAAAACAGACTATTTTTAAAAGTGGCCTAATTAAAAGAATTGTGACAGAAAAACTGTAAATGAATAAACAAGAAAACATTGTTAGCGTTGTATTTCTTAAACATGTTAAAATCTTCTGGATAAATTAATCTTAATTATTTTTATGCCGGTTTGTAATCGGGACAGATATAATAAAACACTGTATAAGACATAATTGGATGAAATCTTATCATAATACGTATCTTATACCTTAGTCTTCATGTGAATACCATATACAGATAGAACCTTGACGGAGCTAGTACGAGCTTCCTTTGTAACTCTGTAAAAGTAATATCTAAAGTGGCCGAGTGATAGAACCATTTTAACAAGAGCTTGGACTTTGGGTAGTTGTGTCAAACAGCAATGTGACGTAGGTCTGTCTATTTCATCGCTGGCCACTCAGCCATGGCTCTTTGAAATCAACAAGATTTGTCTGGCCTTTGAGCTAAGACTACGCAATCGGTGCATATTTCGCTTGAAACCGCGTCATATTTAACTTGTTTTGACGCAAGGAATAGATAGCTACACCCTACTGAAAGTCCAAGGTCTTGTTAAAATGGTTCTAAGTTCAATCGTGCCATGAAATAAACACAATTTTCTAGAAAGAATATCCTGCTTCTGAGTTGAATGTCCAAGTCTGCAATAAATCTTCACATTGTAATTTGCGAGAGATGAATAACCATGCGTCAAATTTAGTTTTGGACATGACAAACATCAGAGAATTGTTGTCTTTATTTCAAATATATTCAAATAAAGTTATCGACGAGCTTATTAGAAGTCGCACATGATAACGCTAAAATCTGTAATCTGTGTGCAGATTAGTTTTGCTCTGTTGGTAGTTGCCAAGGCAATTACTTTCTCTACTCCATATTATAAGATATTTCTTGTTTCAATAACAGCTTTAAGCCCATACATGCCATGATGGTATGAACTATCACTGGTTTTGCATAATTTGACCATAAGGTTAGAACTGTAGGATGGACAAGTAAATCTTTGAACGTCTTAAATTTTTCTAGAGCAATATTTTTTTCATTTCCAAGATAGCTACACATCTTTCTCTTTCATTTCCTAATTGTACTGTGTCTCTTTAAAAAAAAAGACTGAACGCATTGAGAATATTTATTAGGAACCTGCTGTGATAACCCGGAAATCCCGAAAAAATGATGAAAATTATGGACGTTCTTTTGGAATTCCGAGTCCTTAACTGCTGAAAACTCCAGAGAATCGGCAGTTTCCAAAATGAGTAGAATATATATGATGGAATAGAAATGCTGTCTTGAACTTGTCTCTTATGCAACAGTAATTTTCCAATACCTTGAACGAAAGTCAATTTAAAAGAAATTTATCATTATAACTTAACACATTTTATACCATATCATCAAATCTAGGAAGCATGTAGTTTTTGTGTCTTAGAATTGAAAATTTTGTGAAGATACGAGCTTCAAAAGCTTTCTTTCTTAAAAGTTTATGTACATCATTCGAAGGAAAGTTAGTGTCTGATTCTCTAAATAAATTACTACTGCTTTTAGTTTATCAATGATGTTTGGCGATTAAAATAAAAAAGACATCCAATAAATTTGAACAATTGTGCTCATTATTTACATTCTAATGCCCTAAGTAGAGTAAACAATATAAATACCAGGAATTGTCAATCAGAATATGCAACATTTCTGCTACATGTAAGTACATTAACATTTGACTAAAATCAGAAGATTGTTAAGTTAGGTTAAGAGAGAATGACTGTATATCAGAACCTTTCAGAATATTATGGCAGTCTGTGTCCTGTTACTTATGATGTGATTAATCAAGAAATAATTCACGCAAAGTCAACATCAAAAAGCATTTTTTTTGCAATGCTTGCTACCTCTCGAGCTCACCAACGTGACCCCCCCCCCCCCCCCCCCCCCCCCCCCCCCACCCGCCCCCCCCCCCCCCCCCCCCCCCCAAAAAAAAAGGATTCATTGCTTAAACGTCCTCCTGTCACACAAACATACATAGGGATTGATAGTCAAATGAATTAAATAAACGATACACTTCTAGTTGCTAAACAAAAGGCAATTAAAAGAAATAAAGCTTTCAATGATAAACACACTCACCTTACGAAACCTTTGAACTAATAATTGTGACTGGTACATAAAGGGTTTACGACATCTTGCTTTTAATAGGACGACATAAAAGAATATAATAATTTCCGCTAATTTTCATTCCTTCAAATACTTTTAAAGTTTAAAAAAATATCGTTATTTCAGCGCTGACAAATTCTTTTTCGGAAAATAAATTTCACATTTTTGAGATTAAAACTCCAACAAAATACAAAGTTCTTCTTTTTTTTAATTTTTTTGTGTAGATTCAGTTCGTCTGCAAAATATTTTCAACAGAAAATTCGAATTTCGATTAAATAATTTATTATAAAAGTACACACAACAGGAATAGGATTCAATTCAACCCACGCAAGCTTGTCCATGACACCCACATGTAAAAGCTTTAGAGGCACAAGGTCCAGATCCAATAGGCTCGCAAATGCCTAAAAAAGCAAAAGAAAGAAGTAAGAAATTTACCTAAACTTAAATGGTTTTTCTTTGTTAAAACAAATATTTGGGTACATTGAATGTATGTAAATATTGAGATTGATGAAAAATAATGTACTAATAAATAATTATTACGCCAGTTCCAAGGAAGCTAAATAATTTCGAAAGAAAATCAATTTTTGAGGAGTTTAGATCTAGGAAAGTTGCGCCTTAGACAGCAGCAAAAATAACACCTCGCACTGATCAACTACAGTGTATCCAGTACAATATAAAACAATGCTATATATTTGGCCATGATTCATTTCTCCTGGGGAGATATCTTACCAGGGTGACCTGTGGATGAACGTTCAGGTGTAGCTCCTACGGTCCAGACACAATTCGGGTCTCCTAACTCCTCGCCATTTGATCTGCCGTCTCCGTCAGAGTCTGCGCGACAGAGGTCAGGGATCCATACGTGCCCAGCAGCGGCAAAGGCCTACCAAAGAACCAACGAAATTTACAGTTATTTTTTCTGTATGTACTATTTTATTGTATTTTTAGAACCTTTTGTGAACTTGCATTTATAAGTTTCGATTCATTAGGGTCTTCCGTTTCCAACGGAAGACCCTATTGTTTTTGTTAGGTTTCTTTTTCTCTATTTTTCACTATTATTATTATTATTCTTTTTTTTCTTAACATTTTTCTTAAAACTCAAATATCTCAAATATGCTACAATGGATTTTTATAAAATTTTCACTAATAATACAAAGTATCAAGGTCTTTTATAATATACATTTTTGTTGATGACGTCACTTCCGGTCGGCCGTTATATTCGTTTTTCTTTTTGTAAAAAGTGATCTTGTCCTCCCTTTTTCTTAAAAACGATTAAAGATAGAAAATTGAAAGTTTCAGGAATGATAGATTTTTGAATTTCTAGGGCCGATCAGGTAAAACCACGATCGTCCTTCACTTCCGGTCCGCTCAAACAGCATTTTAAGAAAATTGTGTTTTAAAAATTTTTCAAATTAAATAATTTACAATTTTTTTTCATCAGAATATGTTTTAAACTCATCAAATTTTAATATGAGCAGGTCGTCCGTCACTTCCGGTCGTCACCGGAAGTGATTCCAAAATTTCGATTTTTGGAATTTTAAAGCATATACGTTTTGTAGATATTTTTGTACTGAATACAAAACTAAAAACCGTTTTGAAATCAGACAACGCATTGCAGAGATAATGAAGTTTAAAAATGGCCATTTCCGGAAATCTTAATTTTGCAGTGTAGGTCCAAAAATTAGTTTAAAAGGGAGTTAATATAGTAACTCGTACCAAACGTCAACATTTTAATTCAACACTATCATTAATTCATAATCAAACGGAAGACCCACTCGTTGCTCGCAACGAGATCGTGTCTAGTTTTATTACTTTTTATACCTATTTTCTATTCATGTAAAGTTTTCATTTTTCTTTTAAATATATCTTGTATTTACCCTGAATGTAACTGTTGCACTTATATTAAATATAAGTTATAGCGGTATATTTCGTATTTAATGGATTTTTTTCCAAAAGGAAAGAATACATGTGTTTTGTTTTTTCATGAAGCTATATAAGTTATAAACTCTGAAAACATTTTAAATAAAAAAAAACATTTTAAAGTATTGAAGATATTGATTTCAATTTGAGTATTTACTGTCCGATACGGACAGTTATTGTCGCAGTATGAAATATTCATCGTCACGTGATGCCGCAAGCTGTTTCAGCATGATACAAGATGGCAACGCGAAAGCCTGGTTTGCATGTTGATAGTTAGATAATGCTTTCCGAGACAAAAGAAAACAAAAAGACAGATGTTTTCCGTTAAGGGGTCCAGAAAGAAGTAATATTGATGTTCTATTTATCTATTTTTTTTATCTGGTGTGATATGATTGATATTGTTGACATTAATCGTTTGCAAGGAAAATTCTGAAGAAAAAAATTAATATTTTGTCAACGTCATAAAAGTATTCTATACAATATGAAATACCGTTTATAATAACTCAAAGCTTTTTAAGAAAACTTTTCTACCAGAGCGAATGGATTTTTCTCTGTTGTGTGATGATCGGGATCATAGTGTCCCACGGCTTCCCAGTATGAGGACCCACATGGATTGAACACTGTGTAACCGTTGGGGATAGCGTCCCTGTAAGACGAGTGAGAGGACACAACTACTAATCCAAACAGACAAATAACCAATTTGATCATTTTGGGTTCCTTTCACTCGACGAGACAGGAGTTGTCTAATTTAGGTCACACACAATCCTTATATATACGCTGATCCATTCTTTCGTCTTCACACGTGGCGATATTGTAATCTCAAGTCATAGCTAGAGCCTACATATGCATGTTGGGTCATATTTTGACACATTTGTCAGACAATGGTTTTGTTGACCATTATGCTTCCCGATTTCTCAACCGACAGTTTTTCGTGTATCATTGACAGAGATCATGGAAGCAAACTACGTCCAATATGTGATACTATTACGCGAGATTTCCTAACTGTCTTCAAAGTATTGACCAATGCAAATAAAAT
Source organism: Magallana hongkongensis (assembly GCA_016163765.1). Classification (NCBI taxonomy): domain Eukaryota; kingdom Metazoa; phylum Mollusca; class Bivalvia; order Ostreida; family Ostreidae; genus Magallana; species Magallana hongkongensis. The sequence goes on from WFKH01011801.1 coordinate 25,808,370, forward strand.
ATAAATTTTAGTCCGAGATTGACCCAGTCGTAGTTTTAATAAAAGGTGTTGTTTATTGCTGATGCAGTCAAAACGCATGGGTTGTGGAATTCAAACAAGTTCAAAATTAAGATTAAAATTTTGATGATACATGCTGCTATAATTACGGCGAAATACATTACCTTATTTCCATGTTTATACGTTATGCAGCGCATTGTAGAGGAGTAAAATAAGGGACTATTGTCATTATCGTTTTCAGCAATGATTTGATGAAATAACGGTTTGAAAATAAAAATAAAAATATTTTACCATTTAACGGTATCGGCCCATATTGCTCGCTGGCATTTCTTGTTACATAAGAAAAAAAAATTTGCTTTAAAAAACTAAAAAGGTGTTAATTAAAATCTTATCATAATACGTATACCATAAGTCTCCTTTAATATTATTTAATGTGAATACCTTTACGGCTGCACGAGTATCTAAAGTCGCCGAGTGATATTACGAGAGTTTTGAGTTTTGTCATAAATAAACAAGATTTCAAAGAAAGATCGTCTGCATATGAGCTAAATGTTTGGGTATGCAATTAATCCTTAAATTGTAGTTTGCAAGAGCTGTTATGATTTTAAATTAATTTCAATAACAGGTATCATAGATACAGTATATCAGAGTTGGCACACCAGAATGCTAAAAAACTTGAGTCTGCTGTTTGCAGAACTTTTTTACTCTGGTGGTTGTTTAACCTAGTTGCCAAGGCAATCACTTTCTCTACCCTAGTGGGAATTTTATAATCTTGACAAATATGAATTTAATAATTGTAACAAATAAAAACATGCATAACTGTATAAAAATATATAGTTTATTGAGTATTCAACCTACACACTGATGACCGTGACATCCGCAAGAAAAGGCTACAGATGCACAAACCCCAGAACCAATGGGTTCACATATACCTACAAAAATGGAACATTGAAAAGAAACAAAATATTACAGATGTCTGTATATACAGCGAAACTGTTGAAATCACGATATACTACAAATTACGGTTTTTTTTTCTGCAGTTATTTTACACTGAACTTCGAAACGGAAAACAAATTTTCTTTATGTAATTTCACGAATGGTTTTAAAATGAAAGGCTAGTTATCATTTAATTGTTTTTAAAAACCAACATCTTTATCAACATTAAGAAATTGTAAATGTGTGTATGAGAGAGAGAGAGAGAGATATTACCTGGTTGTCCCGTTGATTTGCCTGATGGGGTGGATCCTGCTATCCATGTACAGTTCGGGTCCCCTAGCTCCTCACCATTAGTTTTCCCATCTCCGTCAGAGTCTTTTTGACAGAGATCAACAGTCCACATTCGTCCAGCAGCAGCGAAGTCCTTAATAAAACAGAATTAATCGGAATATTATGATCAGCTGAAGATTGTCTAAAGTTTGTTGTTACGTTGATCGTAACATTTCAAGTTTCTAAACCTACGAGGGAGAGCGATAAAGATAAGAAACAAAACATTTTCAGACACGTAAAGTTTATAAATTTTTTTTCCAGAAATACTCTGAATATTCAAGTTGCATGTAAACTAATTGTTTAATTATCTGCCCTGTAAGTTTAAAAGACAGCATTAGTGGGTATATCCGATAAACAGTTCATTATGGGCCCGAAATATTTTTATTTCTTCAGATACTTTTTTTAGTTGCAACAAGTGAAACCTAACATGAAAAATAAAAATGCATGTATTTACAAATTTCCCTAAACTTAATTGATTCTTTCATTAAAAAAAAAAACAATGAAAATAAAAATGTACAACCTTACAAGAGCATTTATAAGTCATTCTTCTTCCTTGTAGGATTTTGTTCGTTTTTGGTTTTATACATGTCTATGCGAGTCAGAATTAATTTTTAGTGTACATATTTTTGGTATAATTTGCCAAATTGTCATGCCTATAAATGTTTAGGTGAGTGAATCCCCCCACTAATTCACACAGTTTTGGGTGTAATACTTTACTCTAAACTGAAGTTTTACTCTAAATATGACAATACACTTTTGTTAAATAATGAATGTAAACTCAGTTTTAAAACATCGGACTCATTAGTATCATTATTTTTGTCTGTAATTGAAAAAAAATCAACAATTCTTATTTCTTGTTTTGTATAATTATCGCTTAAAATATACTTTTCTGAAAATTATTTTGACACAACAGGGTCGGTCCTTCTCGTCATTTTAAGTGGACTTTACTTTAACCAAAACGAACAGCTAACTGTATTTAATTAGTTACTAGCAACTCCTTAGCAAGTTAAATAGTTTGGTATTCATACATTTTGATTTAAGGTAGCTCACTACGGTAAGACATACTTAATTAGACACAACTTCATAAGATGGCAATATCGATGTTTTGTTAATTTGTTTGTATCAATAGAGTTGGTTGAATATGATCATAGCTCATTGATTAAAGTATCAGTCTTGTGAACTGCAAATCCAAAGTTCGATTCCGCCGGGGGAAAAGGGAAGCTTATATTTAATTAATAAAATGTTTGAAAATCATAATTTTTTTTTATCCAAATTGCCTTTGCCTTTTTTTTTTTTTCGCCTTTTTGATTTGAAGTTGTATATAGTTTATGCATCATGCTATCTTTCATAATAGAGTGATTTTCTGCTGATTTGAAAATATTTCAAGGTGTAGTGATCCATTTTAAATCTAAAATAAAAAGAAGCTGTTCATACATAACCGTTTTCTTCGGTTTTACCTTTCCAAATGGGTTTTTGTCAATGGTGTGGTGAACGTCATTATAATGACCTACAGCCTCCCAAAAGTTCGCTCCACATGGATTAAACACTTGGTAGCCATTAGGAATCATATCCCTATATTGCGGAGCGGAAAATACACAAGTTATTCCGACAACACACAGGATTAGTCGAATCATTTTGGTTATGAACAGTTACTGTTAATAAGAGGGAAATCGCTGAAAGTCTTTATATACGGTGTCCAGATTTTATCTGACGGCTTGACCTATCAGTATTCTCCGGCCTGATCGGGGGATCAAACGTGACCCACTGGTTACCTCTAATTACATAATTTCAGAATCCATTTATTTGGCATGATTGAGATATAATGGTATTTTCAATGATAATTACTAAGAAGGTAAAGATACTTGTGGCAGTGAGAGAAGTACGGGAAAAAACCTTAAAATGCCTGGTATTCCCTTGTTTTTAAGTGTATGCTCTCCTAGCTGCAGGTCGGTAGCTCCCGGTCTGAAAAAATTCGGATGGACCTGGGAGCTACAGTGCCTCCCATAGTAAAAATCTGTAATTTACGGCGCACAAAAAAATTGCGCTAGTTTTGGACCGATTAACCTTATTTACACACAAAAAATTAGTACCATTAAACTCTTCAGTCAATTTACTACTGATATCGGTACTTTACTTGCCCAAATCTTTCTCTTAAACACGCTAACTGACCTCGGAAATTGACGTATGTTAAATTCACGTCGAGATCGAGAGTCGCCATTTTTACCTGTAAACAAACTGCACCACTTCAATTTACGGGGCTGGTGATGGTGTTTAAAAGAATATCAGAGGCAAGTAAAGTGGTGATATCTATAGTAAAATGTCTGAGAAATTTTTTGGAATCAAATATTTGTATAAAATGTGTTTGAAAATAAGGTTAATTAGTCCAAAACTAGCGCAGTTTTTTGTGCGCCGTAAATTGCAGATTTTTACTATGGGAGGCACTGTAGCTCCCGGGTTGTCCATCCGAATTTTTTTCAGACCGGGAGCTACAGACCTGCAGCTAATGCTCTCCAAGATTTTCGGTTACAAACTTGAAATATACACATGTAGAAAGCACAAAGAATAACAATTATAAATTAAAATTATGTGTGTTCTAATAAATATATTAGAATCTATAAATCAATAAACAGCCAACAATGTACGAGACAATTGTATAAATGATCGTTTTTGCGAATTTGAATCGTAATAAATCTAATGTTTGCTAGAAGTCCAAATATATGTGCAAAAATATATGCATGACGTTTATAGATGAGTATCGTCCTTTACTATGTATATGATTTATACTATATGTGTATTATTTAAAACAAAATAATCACCTCAATGATCTGAAGGCAACGCTGACGACTTATATCAAGCGTTCGATAAGAACAACAATTGAGTTGTCTTTCTTCCAATACATAACACAACGCAATTATAGCTTAGTTTCATAAAGAATAATAACATTTACAATGTTGTAATGGTATTCAAGTAAACAAAAAATATTTTAAAACGCAATTTGCCCCCAGAGAAACATTGAAAATGGTACACCTTTTGCAGAGTACTATGTGGACAAGCTATGGGTTGTTTATATTATTATTCGGACCGTATCTTTATTTGTCTACAATAGTATGACTGTGACTTAAAGAATAAAAGAGGTTATGTTCTTCCTAAAATCGATTCTATATAGAAACTAAAATTCTATACAAGGGTCCTGGTAATCATTGTGTCGTCATTAAAAATTTCACACATAATTAAACGTTTTCGCTAATCCATAGGTTCATATAAGGAAGAATATTTAGTAATCTAAATATTTAAAAAAAATATAGATGTTAAAAGCAACAATATACTAGATGTATTAATTGATTTCTAGGAGTATCCGATGCCATGGTCACACAGACATAAGATTTGAAGACATAAAGTAAGGTTTTATCCACATATATAAGCTTTTAAAGATAAAAATACATCTTAAGAGGGATGGCTTGGAAAGGCGACGTTTAAGATCAACTGTTTAATTGACTACTGTTCCTTGATTGAGAGATGAATAAAGTTTTACATACAAGAATGAAACAACAAAAGAGAACCTTTGATAGCAGAATATCAAAAGGAACAAAGAACTTACAACATCAAGGAAACCATGATGGCGTATATTTTGTTTAGATTTTTTAAAATCCATTAGTACAGGGTTTGTTTTGTATGCATGCTTTGAGTGTGTGAAAATTAAAAGGCAGTTGCCTATAATATTTTAATAATTGACTGCGTTCAAAACTAAATTTAAGTCAAAGCAAATTTGGAAAATCATATGGTAATTTCCTTAAGAATAGAAAAGATTATAAAAATCTAACGGACTTACATTGAAACAACTGGCAAATTCTATTTTAAGCATTTTACTGCCCTAGATGAGTAATTATCAATTTGATAATACAAAACACATCACTATTATTAATAATTATTGCTTATTACCTTGTTTCCGGGTGATAATTGGCCAAAAATGAACAAAACATTGTAAACAAGTAATTAAGATAATGAGCCCATAACAAAGTAAAGGCATTTTACCAAAGTGACTACACGTGTTGTTAAAATAATTAGAAAAATAGTTGGTCAACAAACTCAGTAAAGTGTCGTTCGGTTTCTTCGTCTTCTTAAAATGAAAATCTAAAAAGACATCTAAAAGTATCTTTAGCTATTTTTATTGATTATCTAGTTTCCGGATAATGATTGTAGAAATTACATGTACCATCAGAACAATACAAAGTATAAATGAGTTATAATTATGTAATAAGGGAATCGAGCTTTATACAAAAAAAGTCAGGTCTGTTTACCATCTTTAGTTAAGTTCGTTTTCAAACTGTTGAGGACAAAAATACAACGAATTCATTTTGACAGCGAGTTTCTTCTTTCAAAGGAAAGCTCGAACTTTATAATCTTCAATAAAGATTTTTTAAACAACTTCTGGCATATCTGTAACATTATCATGCATAAATACACAATCATTTTGGTATAAATTAAATTCTTTTTTAAAGTTTTAATGTTTGTAAATTTAAAAAAGTGTTGACAACACAAGTTTTGAAAAGACATGTTATATCAGTAGTTTTAACACTATCTAAAAGCAAACAATACCCAGTTAATGTTCAATGTGGTAATGAGGGACAACGATGATTGAATATTAAGATACGTGACAATTGTACATGCACTACATGCTTTTATACACACCTGATACAGAAAAATACATGGATTTCATTATTATTGATAATGACCTAAAAAGAGGAGATAAGATAAAAAAAAAAAGTAAAAATGGATTTAGATACAACTATTTTCTAAACAAAGCTCTAAATTTGTACATGGATAATCATAAGATTAAGATTTGTTTAGGGAAAATGGCACAACTTTACAATTATTGACATATATGAAATGTAAAAAAAAAAACCAAAGCAAACGCTTTGTTGGTACATGTACCTAATATGTACCAGACAGAGCAATGGACAATTCTAAGTTTACATCTCCAAACAGCATAGTCTTGGCTCTGTGCCAGATACAGTAAATATAAGTTAGGAGTAAAGTATTTGAATGAGTTGTTTCTCTTTGAATATGCAAATGTTGACAAACATACATTCTAAATCCCGTAAGCATAAACAAAAACTTTAATTTGTTAAAGGATGAAAAGCCTGATTTTAGAAGATTTTGAAAAACTGTATAAAAATGGTTGAAGATTTGTTTATTCACATTGTTACGTAAAGATAGGAGTGTCCGTTATGTTTATCTGTATGTGTAATACAGGAAACAGTTGTTAAGGGTGAGACAACAATGCATGTACATCAACAATATTAATGCATTTACTTTTCGTGAAATTAAACTGACTTAATTCTCATACATACCTAGTTAAAGGAGTGCGAAAATTATCCTTGTTGAGAAATAAATTGCATGGCTTCCAGGATCGGTACAATGGACCATTATGTGTTTCTTTTATTTTAATCATTTTTTAAAAGAGAGAAAAAGTACGTCATTTAATAGAATGCCCTATTACCTCATTGAAATAAGAATTGTTAAAATTGTATCTATAAAAATGCACTGAAAGTAAAAAAAAAATTTAGTGATAAATTAGACTTGATTTAATTTCAAACATATTTAAACCTGAGAAAACATACAACTGTTTCGGGCAAAACATTGTTCAAACTTTCTATTACATGTACATTTTATCCTTTTAGGTAGACATTTCACACATTATATAACAAGTCTAGTATTTTTATGGGACTTTTTCTGTTATAATATAATATCAATCTGATAGTACACAATATAGTAATATGGTTATATAATTTGTTTTAATGATAAAACTCTTATATATACACCCTGTGTTTTTCTTCTCCCTCCATAAGTATAACATCATTAATTGTACAATTGCACGTAAGGCCTATGAACCAAATCATTTTAGAACTTTTATCCTAAAGGCCAACCATTTAGTATTTTGCCAGATTGTCGGTTAAGTTTGTTTAATCAAACGAATAGTCAACTATTCTATGATAACGTAAAGGTTAAATTGATAAAAAAAACTTGAGTTAATACTTCATGAAGATGTTAGATATATGTATACAAACATACAAAAAAAGATGTTGAAACTAATTCATGAAGAGCAAAATAATTCATATAGATGCACACTGCTACACACAAGAATATGAAGTTGGCCAGAAATCCTTGCTTCCACATTTTGCGTGGTTTTCTAGTAGACATGTTCCAAAAATCAAAAAAAGGTAACAGGAGAGAACAATATCTATGTAATGTTATAAGTAAATTAACAAGACAAACTCTAAAAAGAACACATTTTAGTTAAAAGATGATGTAATACTTATGTGTACTCCTTTATTTTGTGCCCATCCTGTTGGTATGAGTAATTTTTAGTGTAGAAATTATTAAGTAATGAAATAAGAATATATATTTATATAGAACTTTAAATACATTTTTTTTAAATATAGAATTTATATTAATAAAATATTTGTGAACAGAATAAAAATTTATGTCATTAGTTGAAATGTTCCGATTATTAAAAGATTATTAAAATTAAATTTCAGATATTGCACCTACCTGTTAAGAATCAATCATTCTGATTGATTTACAATTAATTCATGGAAGTCAACAGCTCTTATAGTTGATTTGTCCAACCATAACTCCCTATACCCATTAAATTTATATGCAACAAGTTTATGGGATGATATAATATGTATTCAAATATTATTAATTTTGCAAACATGTACTTTGCGTTTTCTTTAATATGTTTGTGACAAGATAACATTTCGTTGTTAAGTGCACGAGTGTCGTAAATACCATACTGCAACATCCGAGTCCAGACATGACATTGACCAGACTTTGAACGTAATATCAGTCTCAATTTGTTAATAATTATGTGTTCACATACTCGGTAAGCATCATTTAAATCTTAATTTTTCATTGAAGAATGGTGTTATTGCATTCTAACCTTAAATTACATTGTGGGAGGAAAAAAATCAATACGTCTTAATTGATTAATTCTGCCATGTTTAAAAAAATGTTTTTATACATGAGTTTATCTAACTCATACTAAAATGCTCCGATGTTTCTCCATATCGGAGGAAAGGGACATTTTCCTCCGACCACTTTTTTTGACTTGGCTTATTTTTTTTCACTATGAATTCACATCCAAGCAGCCAAAGTATGTTTCTATGTTGAAAAAAACGTTGGATATAAATTTCGTGTTTAAGAGTGGTTTTTTGGGTCGTTTTTTAATATATGAAGTTAAATGGTGTTTTTCTGTTGTAGACAGGTTGACAAGTCGATGAACTGACAGGTCAGCATGCTGACAGATTGACTGGTCGACAGGACAATTTTGTTGGCAAGATACATGTAACACCTTTACCTGTCGACTTATTAACCTTTCATCTTGTAAACCTGTCCCCCACCCCGTCTAAATCAATGTATAAAAATTTTTCATCCCTTGATTTAAAAAATCCTACAAGTTCCATTTTTGTCTGTCGGAAGAAGTCGAAGTTTGAAATAATGCATATTAAAATTATTCTAGGCATGTTACCTAATTACCTAGAAATGTTAACTATTTATGAAAATAGTAAGCGAGAATTTTAAACTTTAATCTTCCGACTAAGAGCAAGAGCTTGTAATGGTGGGATATTTTAGGCTTGATTTGATAGGGATGCAGATTTTTATTTTCAATCGTTTAGATACGGTCTTTGGAACACGGCCCTTTACAATTGCCTTTTGTGAGGTCTTACAATGTATGTATATTTACCATTATTTAAACTTTTTTTGCAGATTTTGATGTTCACTCATTTAATTTTAATTATGGTCTTTGGAATACAATCCTTTACAATTGCTTTTTGTGAAAGATGTCCGTTGAAGATTAACGAAAACTGCAATATATATATCTATACTTTTTTTTGCAAATGACTGATTAAGCAAATTCAGACGTTGTTACAATGGTGTTAAAACAAGGCTGAAAAAAACCCCCACATGTTGAAAGTTTATCAACATCGCCACTAAATATTATGGAAATCTACCAAACTAACACTTAATGTGTGAGTTCTGGCACATATAGTCACGTTTTTTTTTAAATTATGTTTTATACATGAAAACACATAAATGAATCTGTATAAGGTAGCAAGTTTGCTGGATTCAATCAAAAGATGTTATCACTAAAATATATCAGATAATTTTACAGATGATATTCAACTTGATTCGAGTTCTAACCCAGAACAACATTGCTCGGAATTGGTTAATTGTTTGGGATTGTCGGTATATATATAAAGATATAATTTTTCATCCAATATAATTCCAGTTACAATATGTGAAAACAAATACGGATTCTTACACAAGAGTTGTTTTCATTCATTTATAATAGTTATGAGTAATCACTAGTAACATCAAAAAACATGCGACAGAGCAAATACAGATGTTTTTATGCATGTCTGCCTCGAACTTTTAAAACCTAAGATTTGTAATTTACTTGAATATATTAGACCTATGCACCAAGATACATGAAGCTTACTGCAATTCGAAACTTTTAATGCTGTGATTTCTGTAAATTTATATGTACAAATAGATGGTAAAGCGCATGCACTACAAAACAGGGTAACTTTAGGTTTAACATAGTCGATCCTGTACACGCCTGTGGGTTCATGTGTCTGTATATAATAAAAGGATATGAGGTGCAACATTAATAAATTATCATTGCAATAAACATTTCTATTATTATTAATTCTTGATAAACGAACCAACGAAGTAAAAGTATTCCGGAAGGAAATGAATTGATAAATATAATGTTTTGTGATAAACTTGAAAAGTGCTTCAAAAGCTGACTGAAACACATGTGTTACATGAAGATGGGATTTATCATCCTTGATTTAACAAACAGTTTGCCGACAACACGTGGGGTATAGATTAACCACAGACAAGGGGGTCTTACCGTCTAATTATTATGAAAAATTGATTGGTGTTGGCCATTTATTTTTTTCTAAACTGAAAGTGTTCTCTGAGTGTACTTACAAATATATTCAGCTTTGAGGTGACTGTATACTAATGAAACAAATTGTTCATATGTTTCGATATTCGATAAACACTCAATGTCACCTCCCGGGTCACCTGCCGAGTAATTCTAAATATTACAATGTGAGACTGACCGTCCAGAAAGATAAAAACGACTAACCAAACTCTTGACCCAATTTACTGATCGTCAGAGCAACATGTGATAGACGTCAAATTCCGAAATCAGGGGATAAAATGCTATGTCACAAAAAATCCTTCTTTTTTTATAATTTATTGCGTAAAATCGCGTTAATAAAATTCATTGAATTCATTATTGTAGGATCTAGGTTTGCAGCCTGTTTCCACGGCCTACTCATAATGCTTTGCAAATGTATGTCCTACATTTGCGGAGAGTTATGGGAAGGCCAGAGAAACAGGCTATTCATATTTGTGGCATGCGGGGGAGTGAAGACAATGAAGCTATAAGTATGTTACTCGGACTAACTTCCCTATGTTTTGCGCATGAATTTTACGTCAGTTGCTAGGTAAAATAAAAGCCCACAATGGGACGCATTTTGTTAAGTTCCATTGCAACGAAGCAAATGCCTATTTGTTCAATTGTAAAATACAATTTTAAATTATTTTTTTTCATTAAAATCTATTTTTCATGATATAATAACTAATATAATTTTGTCAAAGCACAATTTCAAACAATGGTCAGTATAAAAACCTTATACGAAGAAAAACAATTATAATTGCATCAAACCATATATCGAACCATTAACCTAAAAAGTTTAGTTTTATAAGGTTACCTAATGTTAAAGGTGTTTTTACAAACGAGCCATTTTATTTATAATTAATTGGTGTATTTAATACAGCATTATTGTAAATAATAGCATTTATGTAATTTGTGATATGTTTTGTCCAAACGATATTTTAGGCATTTTGAATTTTTAGAAAAATTAATCCATGCATTAGCAATATTTTGTTGTATGCATATGTTGTATATAAATTATACATTTTAGTTGTGTGCAGGGGAGTTCACATTTCGTACTCTATTTGATCTTACATCCAATGTCGGATGATCTTACTATTGTTAAGACCTCCCCTTTAGTCTATTTTTCCTTATTGTCAAATAAATTGACAATATTCACTCAAACATGTTTTATGTTCTTGATAGTACCAGCCAGATCACCAATATTACATAAATTCTATATGCGAATTTGGCCACGAGCTTACGGACTTCTATTATTTTCCTGAAATGTTAAATTTTTGAGACCCAAATGATACTTCTTGTGTATAGTGGGTCTTTACTCCAATTTTTTGATTGAAATTTGTTAGTTTTTCATTAAATCTTAGTTAGACTTTGACAAAAATATGGAACACAGACCAACTTTATAAATTAAAAGTCATTGAAGTTCTAAAAAGTGACGCTATTTGAAATTTTGGTACGTATACACTAGTTCAAATCAACATATTCCAAGTATTGAAACTTTTTAAGGGTATAAATCGATTTTATGTGAAATATATACCATTGGAGCAAATTTTTGAAAGAATAAGATATGGTGATTTTTTTTTCAGTAGCTTTTTTGTCCTAATATAGGCATTTTATCTGCCTTAAGCTTATTCCTCCATAAAAATTAAGATTAAAAGATAAGATGTAACTAATAACCCGCTCCAAAAAAACCCCCACAACAACAACACCCCCTCCCAGATAAAAACATCTTTACTGAAATAAAATTATCGTTTAATATTGTAACAGCTCGCCTTTCATAATTGTATAAAAGATGATATGTTTCAGCTATATGTATTTTAATTCTTAGTCGTTAAATATTAAAACCCCTATGTTTAAAACATGAATTATTTGATACATAAATTATTAGATTCTTTGGGTGTGTTTTTTAAAAAGACGAATAGAAAGTTTGATATACTGACAAATACTGCAGTGTTTTTGTATAATCGTGGATATTTGTGTAAGCATATTGGCGCCTCACACTCTTGGTCCCTTTTACAATTGGTGCAACCAGTAGAACCACATCTTTAAATCTCTTTTAGAACCCCCCCCCCCCCCCCCCAAAAAAAAAAAATATAAACACATAAAATATAAGATGATTACAAAAATATGTTAAAATCACAGCATGAATAATTAGCAGGTTTTTATATAATTAAATTGTGTTTAATATACGTATTGATCGATAGAGGGGCTTTCTTAGATTTAGAATTAATAACCATTTATTGTTGGGAAATATGAGGGATGGATGGTCGTGGCCGTTTTTTAAACTATATTTACCTCCTTCAGAAAACGAACTTCGTATGACTGTATAGGAAATTAATCAAATTTCAATTGTAAAATATCAGAAATTTTTCTTTACTAAATTATAAAAGTTTATGGCTTAAGGAGTTATGTTTAAAATTTTAAGGTAGATCTGACGGTTAATTTGTTGACTATCCGGCCTCTTTAAGGTACACGTGAAATTAAAGCTTAAAAATGTTTAAATCTCATTACATTATCAACAGAAACATTTTTAAATTTATAATCACAGAGCATTTATCTTAATTAACACTACACATGAAATAAGTATCAATTAGAGCAAATTCATATTATATATGTGTACTTTTTTGGTGAAAACAATGGGATTTATATAACCTCTTCAAAGGGTTTTAGCATATTTCATTTATTAAAATTGATAAAATAATGAATATTAATTAATTTTTTATTTAATAGCTTTATTAGTAAGGGTAAATTTTAATTAAATGAAAAAAATCAGGTTGCACTTGAACACCACATATTGTATTTTCGTGTCAGTTCCGTAAATACAATTGCGGAAACACAAAGTACAAATCTACACGTAAAAGTACTACCTGATTAATACACATGAAAAATTGAATGCGAAAAATGCATTAAAGAATATTTGAATAAAAATGCTATAAATCTATCAGGACCGATTTTGCTGCTTCACTTTAATGAGTAACATGAAAGTGTGATATATGATGTGTTCCAAAAACACCGTCTAGGACAGACTAGTTTACGCATGAGTAAACATAGGTCGTGGCGGGGACTTCTAGAGCAGACACTAACATGCTTTTTGGTGGATGCTATCTTGGCCAATGAAATCCAAGTACAAAACAGTAATTAACTAATCAGAAGACACTACCGTGAGAAATATTCAAATAGTTTTAAGGATATTACATGTTAATCTTATTCATTATCAACGAAGAGTGACAGATTTATCGCTCTGTTATGTTGGTCTATTAGACTGATAAGCATTTCCCAAAAATAATTATCAAAAGCTTAGCTACGGCTGAGGAAGTGTCTTAAAACGCCTTGATAGATAATGCACGACTATGTTTAGAATGCATTGCATGTTGAATTTTCTGCACCGTTCTGTGTTCATTTTAATTTTAATTTTCTGTCACCATTAGCAAAACATTTCTTCATTAAAATTCTGAAAGCAGTGCTCAAACTTGACGAAAAAGAAATCAAACTGAAAAATAAAATCACGAAAAATTTAATTGCGGTAACAATTTCTATTAAATGTTGAGTTATCAAGTCAGCATGATTGATGCATGGTGGTCCACTTCATTCAATCAAACATTTTGTTAATTCGAAGGATTGCCATGGAAATTATATCCAGGAGTCTATTCCTCTTAAAGTTATTTTGTTATTTTTTAAAATCAAAAGTTTTTTATTTAATCTGTTTTTTTTTTTTACTAGAGTGGTTGGTTTATATAATATGTGCTCTGAAAAATTGGGAGTTCTTAATGATAATTATCACTGAGAATGTGTATAATGCATCGTTTATTACAACTTTTTGAAACAATAAAGTGATGGACGTTGTAATACCCCAAAATGCATGCGATAGTTTCATGACGTCATGTACCGGTCTAGTCAACAATTTTGTTATGTTATGATTTTAAAATATAACAATTTCTTATTTTATACCCTCATGGTGGTCTGTGTTTGGTACATATTTTCCATTGTTTTAGTGATTAATGATACTTATGCATTATTTACCGAGATACAGAATTACAGGTATGCCGTTAATTTATTACGTTTAAAAAATAAATAAGGGAACATTCAATTATCAGCTGAAATATCATGACTTTCCTTATATTTAAAATATTACTGATCCTATTACCGACGTGCATTATCTTTTCTCAAATTTCACTTTTTGAAATATTTTTATCCGTAAGCAAGAACCTGTGAGTTTTCGAAGCTTAACAATTATATCTGATTGTACAGTTGTACATAGTGTAGTTCTTGTTTTCAATTCACCACATGTTTAACCAAATTTAACGAATAAAACATGGCAGTATAACGGTAACGGTAATGGTGCATTAAAAAACTGTTGTGTTATATGTACATCCCAATTAATCATTAACTTATTTTCAGAACCTTCTTTTTATGATAACATTGGTGATAATCTCAACCACAAAAAGCACACATGCATGTTTTTATATTTCAATACGGATATTTAAAGAAAACTGATTGCAAACTTCAGCAACTGGGTCAGTTGGAAATCAAATCTGCCAATTTAGCATTTAACAATTAGCACTGGTCATGAATATTTATATATTTAGCAACATCTTTAGTGAACGGCATCGTTTTAAGGCTGGGGATTTATATTTTGGTCTCGTTATAATATCAGTGTCTTAAAATAGCTGGCAAAGATGTATTGTAAAACGGTAGCTATGAAGAAGTAAAGGGTAATTCAAGAATTATTTTTAGAAATGTCATGCGTATCGTCACTGAAAAAAAAAATAACAAAACATGCTTATGAAAATAAAGTTTCTAACATGCTTAAAGAAACGAGGTCAAACTCTAAACACTATTTCCTGATCTACTAATTATTGTCTGTCTAGAATTTGAAGATTATTTTTTTCTTTTTCTGAAATTAAACATATGAACTAAGGTTTCTGCAATCTGATTGGTTAAACAAGCAGTGACTAATGAAACCGTACCTGTGTTTTAAGTGGACGATCGTAATTCTAAACATAAATACTAGAGCTATGCATAATTCATGACATTTGAACTTTCAACAGTGGAGTCTCACACACAAATATCTCCCGCGTGCTTCTCAGACATATAGAAACAGTTCATGATTCCTATGGGACTAATAACCCCTGATATTGTTAGAACGATAGTCATCTAATATTTCCAATTAGTATTTTATCATTCGTATTCATTTTATAGCAATAATGAATTATATAACAAATTCAAGTGAATGTTTTCGTCGATAAAGACAGGTATGCATTAAATTGACAGATGGTATTCGATGCTTCTATCGATTGGAATATTAACGTCGGTTCATACCGGCTTGTGGGTGGTAGTTCGTAATATCATTGTAAACTGTCAGATTACCATGCCATCTCCTCTTCCTAGTAGGAAATAAAGAATGGACGGTTAGATTGATTGGACAAATAGTTTATACGAATAAAATTAGATGCACATGTACTTGAGTTTATTGGTTTGTATTGATTAAATTTATTAGGAGATGATGACTTTGGTGATTTCAAAGTCGGGACTTCAAGAGACAACTTGACTTTTATGCATGAGACAACTTGAAGCAGATTTCGTAGTTCCTTTGAAAAAAGACTTTTAAAAAAGTTTAAAAAAAATAAAATAAAAAAACCACCAAACATTTCCTTACTCCTTTGGTCAGTTTATTGTGCATATACATGTACAAGGTTACACGTTTAGATCTTCATTATAATTGTTTACAAAAAGATTTTCAAAAATACAGAATCTATAATTGCACTCCATTAACAAATCTTCATTTAAGGAAACAAAAACATGAGCTATTGTCGGAACGGAAATTCTCATATACGATTCTCTTGATGTACAAACGCATACATTGATTGTAACGTTAAGTTTTTCCCGTTAAAGAATTATACTAGCAAGAAAAGCAATCTTTTTACCAAGAATTTACAATTATCCCATACTAAAAAATTATTTTAGTCAAAATTAATAAATAAAATCAATAGCATTTTTTGAAACAATAATTGCTATTATCAACCCTTTTTGCAAAATAAGTTTTCCGATTATTCTATTTGCAATATACTTTCGAATGGGTAATTCGTAACAGGTACATGTAATGTTTGCACAAAAACTAAAGTCATTCAACGGAAATGACGACAGTAATTAAATACAGCTTGATCAAATACAACTTCGCTATTGCATGTTCTATATATTTCATTTGCAAATTTACTTAGTGATGTACTGTGTGATTGGTAAAATATTTCTCCAGTTCACAATGTTATAACAACCATATTCTTTATGCTAGATTGCTATGTATGTCAATAAAATAATAAAAACATTCTAAACTACATGTTGTCATTGTATTTAAAACCCGTTGCAGCTGTAGGTTCCCGAGACAATTTAGAACGCTTCCTATGTGTGACGTCGATGTTCGAATCCTTTCTATGTCATGTTAAAGTCAGAAAATTTATCCGCAGTGAGTCTGACAGTAGGTGCTTGTGACTCCATACCGTGTTTGTTCTGGCACGATTAAGATCCGTCATTGTTCTTTAACATTCCAAACGGGACGCAAAACAACATTCAATTAATCAATCAATCAATCGTGGGGCGGAAAACTATGCATGACAATATATACTGTAGTCATGTTTAGATTTAATGAATTCGCTTCTTTTATAACCTTGTTTAACTGGAGAAGAAACAGTTTAAAATATCTCCCAAGTAACTAAAAAACAACATGCTGACGACTTATAAATTACTTTTGCATTATTTTCTGATGTGACCCATTTTTCATACAACTTTGCTGTAAGTATAGAAATTATAGCATGCAAGAGAGCATAAGGATATTTTTCATAATATTTTTCGGGTCGACTGCTTTCTTCTTTTTTCTAATGACATAGGTATAATGTTGTAACAATTTCCTTCAGTTTGTTTTCGATTCCCAGTTTGAACCCATGGTTTTAGATGCAGTAGAGGAAGAGCCATTCTTATGTGAGTAAACTTTTATATCAAACACGTTTTCTATATTTTTCAATAAGAAAATCATTTAGTTTCTTTTAACAGAAAGAAAGGTTATATGAACACAGATTTTCGTAAGCATTTTTGCTTGTTTTATTTATTAAAAAGATAAAAATTTAACGAGAAAAGCGAACCCTTGGTATCACAGTAGAAATATTCTTAAAAAGACTACTACTAATAATAATAACAAGACTGATTAAACATTTTTTTTTGATGGTGAAAAAAAAGCATTTTAACACATGCTTATCACATTAAATTTTTTTGGCCAAACTATTTATGTTGTTTTTAATTGATAAAATTCATATCATACATGTAAGCATTGGTAAAGAACTGAAAATGGTCCAATTGTACCTACAAGAAGAAATAGCGTGTAAATTAAAACTTTATATTTGAATTCGAAAAATTATTAATTTTACTTATCTCTAAGGTTTTCTGTTTTTATTCTTGTTCGAAGTGCATAGCCATAGATGACAGTAAAATTTGATAAAATAAAAAGTAAGAAAATTAAATTTCATTTCACATGCGAGTCAATCTCTCATCTCTTTCTCTCTCAGGCAAGGTGGTTTGACTATAATTATTTTTATGTGCTTCAATGGAGAAAAAATTAAATCTTACAGTTTCCTCTATGTGTTTTTTATATTTCTTGTCAAAAAATCAAGAAAACGATGTATATAAATACTCATTTATTACCAAGACCTTAAGGCATTGTAAGTCGTCTTGATAGAAAATATTATTGAAGACCACGTGTCCTTAAATAAGTGGGGTTGTGATGTTTGTGTGTGTGTGTGTGTGTGTGTGTATATATATAATATGGTAATGTGACATACTAAATTGTCAAACTATCTGAATCATTGCAGAATTATCTTCATTCTTGATCAATTTCACACAATGATACATGCACATGCATGTTTTGTTTTTCATTTATAATGTATAAAATCATAAAACTCACAAGTTGAATATCCCTATATAAAGAGAATGAATTCTGGCTTTATCACTTTGTGAAAAAATGTTTTATTATATGATTTTTTTTCTCAACATCTGTTTGATATTGATGTTACTAGACGTAAGGTTTTTCTCTCTGTCTCTCTTTATCATAAATACACAATAATGTTTGATACGATTGTGTTGTCTGCAACATTTGAATAAACCCAATGATTTTTATTATACGTCAATATCAGTTATATTCAAACAAACATTTTGCATTTCGAAATTTCGAGATTTGAATAATAAATGTTATTGCTTTGCATTATTTTCATTATCAATATTTAAAAAAGTAATATTTATAAACGTATTACGTATATAGACAGTGATCCAATGCTATTGTACGCAAGTTTCGTTCTGAGACTAGGAAGTAATGTCTTACGGTAGAGGAAACTGGCGCTTGGAGTTCTTTGTACTCGGAAACACTTCAACATAGGAAATATCACAACAATGAATTGTTTTTGCAATGTTTTTGAAAAAGGGATTTAAGTCGAGACAACAAATGGTTTTCTTCTTATTGTTTTTTTTTTCTGCATAATTATAGTAGTCTTACGATTTGATCAATCTATGAATTCAGAAAATATTTAGGTTATTTATGAATATTGATATTCCATGAATATGAAATTCATGTCTTGCAAATAGTTTTTAACTAGAAGCTTTACATGAAGGTTCGATAATGGATTCTGCTAAGTGATTCGGTCTTGCATTATTTGATTTTCTTCCAGAGGAATTGCTTAATCTTATGGAATGTTAAGTAAGTATTTTTATGATTATTTTACAACGATTGGTCGTTTGTTTAATATGCATGAAAAAATCATTATCAATTGTTCTATGTTACAATTTTATATTTTGTGCATTTTTCAGACGACATACTTGTAAAACTCAGATTTGGAGTTTCGGTATATAAAATTAAACAAAAAATAATTCAATATGATATTCAAAATAATAATGAAAAATAATTTAACTTAGACCTACAAATTAAAAAAAATACATATATCAGAAAACAGAAATACCAATACCATGATTATAACTGATTTAGTGATAATAACATGACAAAAGTATACAAGTTACAACTTATAAATGATAATAACGACAATGCATTTTAGCTGCAGTATAATTTTACATTTCCATACCTTATCTGATGTGTGAATCATTTTTTTTAAAAGTATGATATCATTTTGTGTTTCATGTATTCAACATACCGATAAATACCGGTACTTAATGGACATGATTTTAAAGATAGTCGAATTATTTTTATTGCTTAATATATACAGTCAATATGGGTTTTTAGATTTAATAATTTTGCTGCAAAATTTAGGTCTGAAAATTCATATTTATGTAAACTATTGGGTTCATAACCTGTCCGTAAATGATATAAAACATAGAAGTAATAACTAGGTTCAAAACATTATAATGATGTTAATTAGTGAACTGGCAATCAATAAAATATTATATTTTTGCTTGAATCGAACAACTTTGTCAAAAGAATGTGCCGTTGTTATGTGCATTTACATGAAATATTCAGCTTAAAAACATCTTTACTGATAGAAGTGAAAACTTTTAACAGCTATACCTCAATATCGATACTCTATACTTTGACATCAGAGGAATGCATATTAAAATAACCTATATCTGAAACACATATGTTCCATTTAGAATAAAGTAAACAGTCGTAATAATTGCAATTGTTTTGCGACTGTTCTAGCCGCGTACTGCTTCAATACTCCTTATTATATCTCAGTGTTTTGATTGTTTTAAGCCAATTTTAAATAAGTAGTTCCTTCTCGTACTGTTATCTGCGAGATTTTTATTGTTTTTAGTCAGATACGTTCCCAAAGCGACTGTCGGATGGTACATATATGAATGGTATCCGGTAACCCTAGCTAATGAATGGGTTGGCACCGACGACTTCCCATCTTCTCAATAAGTGGGCTAAACTTATTATATGAATGAGAATTAAAAAAAAAAGAAACCGCTTACAAAACAGATGGCCTGTACATTTTTAGCAATCGTAAAATGGTCATTTTTTAAAGTAACTTTTAAAGCTGTATCTGTGATGAACACAATCTTCGTGTTTATATATATATATATATATATATATATATATATATATATATATATATATATATATATATAACACGAACGTTGAACGATTCTAGTTCAGTTCCTTGTAATATTTATCGTGCTACGTTTGATGCTTTATGTTTGCAAAATATGTGTTGAAGGCCGTGTAGACTACATATACATATATAAACGTTTATCAAGCGATTTTCAAATCCCCCTTTAACTGTTTAAGCCATAAAATGGTATTAGTATAGGAAGATTAAAAATTTAACTTATCTGTTTATTTCTGTTGAGCTCGAAAGCTCCATTTTTCATTGAGACTTAATAAATAAGAAAAATTATTGTTACATGTAATGCCAACCACCCATTTTAATAAATCTTGAAGTTCTCTTTTGAAGTTGTTCGGCTTCCAACTCTGTTGCATTAGTGTTTAAATGATGAAATTTCTTAAAGCAAACACCCTTTTATCCTATTTAAAACTATTATTTAGAATTTATTAGTACCGCGTTACATTTTGTTAATAATTTAAATAGTTTAAACAAAACTCGAAATTCATGTACTGGACTATCAGTGACATTTATTTATGTTCATTAAGTCCACGCTATGTCAGTCATTATTTCTTGTTCAGTAGGGTCCTCAAAATGATGTGATACGATTACGGAAAGACACGCGCTTGACATGCGCACCTGGGGTTTGGTGTTCGTTTCAGATATGCAACGTCGAAAGAAAAAGAAGTTCTGTTGAAATCTCTTTTTCATGAGATATTAACAGTGAAATAAAGTGTATTAACTTAAAGAAAATTGTGAAGAATAATCTAATGATTATTTTTCTAAAAAGCGTATAACTACATTGACATTGTGAAGCAATGCAATACATCAAACACCAAACATATGCATGAGTATGCGCCGACTAGAAAGTGAAAGTAAACATTCCTGATTGATATCGTTCCAGATTAATGTTTAATAACTTTCTTTTAATGCCAATAGAAGGCATGGATATAAAACTTGAAAAATGATATTAAAAGACTAATTTTTATGCGTACAATGATGCTATGATAAAAATGCTAAAGCGTATCAGGACTTAGATATACTGTACCAAACATATGGAATACGATCTTTTCCAATGTCGGACAAGTTTCAATGGTAACTTAAGTAATAAATTGCAATGTCGAAAATTTTTATAACTGAATGCTCAATACTCACATTTTTATAAATGTTCCTTTTCTCGTAAAACGCTTTTTTACATCAGTAATACCGCGGATGTGTTGAAATATATATAACAATCATACATGGACATACTTCTAAAACACTCCATAACGTGCAATTCAAGGCATACCACGACAGCGGAGTTTAGTAAAACCGTTGTATTAAAACGCCACAAAGTGAATAGGACATATCCCTTGTAATCAACTAATGTTATAAGATCATTTTTGAGGAAAAGGAAAGGGGGAAAAGACACTATTTTCCTTGAAGTAAGCACGGTGTATAATTAATCAGTGTTTCTGTCTTACGTACATATACATTCACATCATACTAGGCACATCAAGTCGTATTTGATGGCAATTACGTTAACTGTGATTTTTCCAAATATTTTTACTTAGTTAATCATATAACATTGTATCATCAACGAAATGTATATTGCATTTAATTTATCAATTGAAATATACAAATATCCCTTTTCCGCATTTCTCTTCGTTTCCAACATGTCTAGCGTATGCAAATATTTGTACATGATGGAGATTTTTTTTTTTTATAAATGGGGGCACTCCTTTTTAATACATGATGGATGTTTAGTGTAGAATTTTTTGTATTAACACAGTTTTTTTATTTTAAAAAAAGGTCACCTAATTACAATTTGAAAAATAAATGAAACCTACATTATTCATGTTACATGCAATTCACAGGGACGAATGGAAATATGCTATGTTGCTTGTCCTGAAGAAAGTATCACTACTTTAAATATTACTTCACGTGTCTGTCACAATTTGATAAAAGGTCTATTATTACTTGCACTTTCATTTATTATAAACTATTCTCTTTAGACAAAGCAAATTTAAAAAAAAAAGAGGAGGCGCTGAAAGAGATCAAAATAAAAAATAAAAATTTAGTGACTGTTTCACACTCTAAAGATAAGGTCAATTGCTTCCGTCAAAACCAATTCAAATGATCCAAATCGCAATAAATGTCATTTAATATCAGGTACAGAGGCCAAAACTAAGGACTTGAAGTATCGTAGAAACCTTATGGTACCAATAATCATATGACACTCAATATCTGTATCTCTTATATATCTTTTTCAACTTTACTTTTTCTGTTAAATGAATCAGCTTTTTGAAGCATTTGAAATTGGGGCTTTTTTGGGGTATCAGAGTGCATATTGGTACAAGTACATGCATACTTCTAATTAGCGATTCAATCATTTAAAATCTTATGTCGAATTTGGAGTTTTTCTAAAACAGTGCCTTTTATCACGCACAATGAACAAAGCCCTGTTTGATTTAGAGTATTCCCAAAAATATCAAAAGAATACGATTCCATGATGCCCCTGCCAAAGACTTTTCTCTATAAATGTAAATATTTTCGCAATCAAATGTAAATATAGAACATGGCGTTGTCAGTTACACGGAAAAAACGCCATTATAACAATAAGGGGTATGATTAATAATTGTATTTTTATTTCACTTTATGACAACCAATACCATCACCCTCATTACAATGTTTTTGTTATATAGATATGGTAATTCTCATGTCTGTTCCTGTATTGAACTTGATTGGTTATTTTCACTTTCAAATTCTCTGGTTCAGGTCCTAGTGTTTAAAAGCATGGATTTCCCGGTTGAGTTGGTGCCTTACTCAAAGCTAAATCTAAGACTCTTATATTAACAATTGTCTGTTAAATATTCGTTTTCTGGACGAGCATTATCTTACGTAATACATTGAAAAATGTATTACGCTGTATAATTACACACTTAAATTTCAGTCAATTTATATATTTTTTTACCTTACACAAAAATTAAATTTACATGAAACAAATTCATGATTTTGCATCTTTCATATAGTTTTTTGTTGTCTGGTTATTCTTTTATTTTAGTTCGATCGACATTTTTACCATCTATTTAATAATATTACTTTCATGCATCTTTTTAGAGTGAATAATGTATAGCTTTTATTCATTTTCACAGCATAAATAGTTTGTTTTTGTTATGGTTATTCATTGGCTCTCGGCCAAAAATATGTTTTAATGCGTTTGGTGAAATCGAGACGGATTAATGAAATTTTAAAATGATGAAACATCAAAATAACTATCCAAGTTTTTCACTACAAGACTTAGTACATTTTGCATTGTCCGAGTTCGCAAATATACTTTTTTTCCTTTTGAAAATCTTTATTTTTCAATTCAATTTCAACATATACAGTAACATTTAAAACATTAGATAAAGTGTTTTTACAATTTGATTTAAAGATCACAACCGTAAGATGAATATTGAAAAAAATAATATGATATGCATAGAATAGAAAGGCATTTACATGTAGTATTTAGTAAGAATCGGTTAAACCTAACAACGGTATTTCCGGTTTCGCATGTCTAAGAGCCTTAGATGCAAAGAAAATGGAGCATTAAACGCACATGCACAATTTTTTTTTTCTACTAGGATTGAAGTTCATGAAAGTGAAGGCGCTTATGAACTTGCGCGATTAAATAGCACCACACCAATTGAGCCGGATTTCCTCAAAAACTTTGTATTTTATCTATTGTTTCAGAATTCACTTCTCTGTAGTAATCTGGGGGCACAAGGGTTAATGTCGGAAATGGACAACAACGATAAAACTGGACGTAAGTAGAAACTTTGTTTAGAAGGTTTTTATTAATAAAAGTTTTAATGTTCTGAGTTTTCTAACATGAAAGTTTCCTCTTTCATGTTAATTATTTTTTTTCATTTCAAATTAATCAACATAAACTTAATATGAAATTTTAAACAAATATTAAAGAAAAAATTACTTATTTTGAGAAGTTAAAAAATGTTCATATTTTTATTACTATGATCATATTTTTTGTCACTTATTTGGCAATATGGTATCTTAATTTGGTGGGCAAATTCTTGATTCTTTTAAATAATAAAACATTCGATATAAGGTTAAGTAACGTAAATGAGTGAAATGCTATCGTAATAGTGCATTTGTAATTTCCTTGAACGACAAAGGTCGCCTTATGCAAATCGACTGCAACATACTTTATCAAACTTTTTTTCTAAACTTCTTACGACTAATGATATGAATAAAAGCGAAATCATATCTTTTGATACCATGACTGGTAAATTTAGATACAAATGTCAAGTTTTCCATCACAGATATTTAATTTAAAGATTTCAAAATCCTAATTACCTCGCCCTGTCAAAGTGTTAATTTGCGTTAAATGAGAATGTGATTTTTTTAACGTGAAGGAAGCTGATTAAAATGTGCATTCATGCGTTTCTTAACGATGACGTAACATTGATCTTGCCCTTGTACAGAATTTGCTGAGAATGTCTAGTGCTAAAAATAACATAGAGTACGTGTAGTCGAAAACCGGGGAAATTTTGGGTAAAAATGAAGCAACATCTAGCGCCAATTAATTGTTTTGGTAAATAAAAAGTTTTAAAAAACAAAAGAACTCATTATTTGTCATACGTTATCTGTGTAGTAACATAGCACGATGCATGATTCTAATTCAGAGTGGGAATTTAAAACAGGTCCTAGAATATACGGTAAGTTTGTTTTTAATTAATTGACCCAAGCACCCTTAAACACTTTTCAGTTGGGTATCTTGAACTCCTACTAGTATTATAAAGTGTGCGAGTTTTCGAGATTTATTATTTTGTTGAATTTTGTTCAAGGAAAAAAACAACTGAAAGCAAATGCATTATGTTTAGAAAATTAATCCTTGGACGATGATGATGCATACTATATTCATCATTTATTCAATTTTCATCATTATTAGTTTTACTTAAAGATTGTTTCTTTTATTTCATCGATTTGTGCAGTTAAAATTTTATATTATGCTACATATCGATTAACATCTTGCTATTCTTAAATATCTACATGTACATGATCATTACTTTTCGTGCTCATGTTTATATATACTCGAGCAAATAAGACAAAATAGGAGATGCAACTTATCCTAAGTAATACAATTTTATACATAATCTTATATGGATATCAGAATGAAATAGTGGCGTTTTATGTATGGTTTAAGAAGTATGTCTATATCATTGCGGAGGTGGCATTTTTGCACCTATCCTTGTGCATTTTCCGTAAAACAATATTATGTCACAAGGTTGACTTTCGACTACAGACTATATAACCACCTCTAGTAAAAGTTGTATATCACCTGTCAGGTGAATTTTTGAAAACGAAATCACAAAAAAATTCTGTTTTTAACACCAATTAATCTAACGTTTATTAAGATGAAATTTTGCATTTTGTACATTTCAATATTATCTCTGCAAAAATTATTAGCCCACAAAGATTGAATTTTGTTTTTGCACTGTCTTTACTTCTTTTTATTTGTAAGAACTTTTAATTAATTTATCTAATTTTTAACCATTGCAGATTTGCATGCATATAAACTTTATTTATTTAGCTATTTGCAATCAACCGAAATTGAAAAACTTCTGTTACGTATACGTTTTTTGCCAGCGCTAAATATATAACAGACGCATTTTTTTTTTATTATTTCCATATCAATATTTGCAACTCCCATAAAAACAAATACGTATTTAGTATGTGCAATTTTACTTCTTTGTTAAGAATGTGTAGCTTCCTCCCTATCTTTTAGATACCAATTTAGGGAAATAAACAACCTTCCCTCTTTTTTCCTTTTCCCCCTTTTTTACACTTTCATCAGTGTATTTTAAAAAAAATTGGAGGCTATTGGAACAAACTATATTGATTTTTTTACAGTTGTAATTAACTTCATAAGAAATTAAATCAAAATCAAAACAAAAGATTTCAAATAAAATGTTCAATGATCAAACAAAAGATGTACATGTACATATAATTAATTTCTTCAATTGCCCATGTAGTTTCTTTCTTGCTTCATATGACTGATTTTTTTAAAATAAATAGTGCATAAGTCCTAAAATACTACAAGAAATAAGAATTACGTTCCCTTTTATTAAACATAATTCTAAATACACATCAACACATGATATGCATGTATTTCGATTTACACAGTAGTGCAGTTTTGAACACAAAATATTAATCCTGAAGCTATAAATCATTTCTTTGATCAATTAGCCATCACTCGTTTCCTTATATTATGTATTCAACAAAACACCGATTTCTAGTCAGTAAACCATGCAAACTCTGACACCTTTATCACCCAGCCGTGTTTGTACTTTAAGCATAATCTCATAAGGTGTCAATGTGGCATTAACATGTAAAGCAGCTGAAATATAGGTCTTGTGCCGAACTCAACGTATAAATTGTTTTAATGACTAGATATATTTACATATTTGATTAAGATTCCTTTTTTCTATTATTCATTCATCACTGAGTTCATTTATTAGTATTGGGAGTTTACATGATACCGATGACATTGTATACAGTGAAGCCTGTCTAAACCGACATTCGCTGGTAGAGCAATTTTATGTCCGAATAAAGACAGGGTTTCTGTTATCACAGTACCAAGTACTAAAAAAAATATAGTA
This sequence comes from Magallana hongkongensis, assembly GCA_016163765.1. NCBI lineage: Eukaryota > Metazoa > Mollusca > Bivalvia > Ostreida > Ostreidae > Magallana > Magallana hongkongensis. The sequence goes on from WFKH01011801.1 coordinate 25,835,339, forward strand.
AAGTGGCGATAAATATAATAAGGGTAGAAAATCCTAGTATAATTTTAAAAAGAATATGATATGTGTGTTGGATTATAGTTTTTATTGATCACATATCTTTTCATTTCTTTTATTTACATTTGTATATATTATATTGCAAACGAGACTTACCTCAAGTTAACGAAGTCATTGCAAAAGCAATATATTGAATACCCCTGTTATTTTCAGTATATAGACCTAGTAATAATCTTATAAGATTTGTGTATTTATTTGTGATTTGTGTACTTTTTGAGGGTTTTTTTTTTAAATAATAACACTTTCATATATTGATGTATGTGTTTCAAAATTAAAATATTTAGAAGTTTTTAGGCTGAACTATAACATGTTTTTGGCGATTGCTGAAAATACTTCAAAAAAAAATTATTACATAAGTTCTCTCAGATTTCAAATTATGCTTCAAAGACCTTTTTATGTTCATACTTCAATTATCAAAAAGTAAATTAAACTGCCAAGAGTACTCGCATTAAAAATTCATCCAAATGTTTAAATATAATAACCGTATGAAGGAAATAGGATAAAAACTATGAAGTGACAATATCTTGGCGGAAAAAAGGGTAAATGTTTCACGGAAAAGGGGAAATAGAAATTATAGAAATGTTTGTTAAGTTCCAATATCACGTTGGACTAGAGGAAACAAACCTATCGGGCGCACTTTGAACCATCCACGTTAATGCTATAAGTAGTATGCAGGAGACGGAGTCGTGAAAAAGAAAAAAAAAATCCTTTATTGATGTGTATTTTGGAAATTCTGATGGGAATCAAATAAATCATTAGAATTTTGGGGGGATTTTTTCTCCCCAAATTCTAGGCTTTGTCTAAATTGTTGACATGTGCTCAGCTTCAATATGAATTTATAATTTTTATTTTACTAGTAAAAAGTTAGTTTCGACAAAAAATGATATGTCTTGTTATTTTGTTATTCTTCTTGTATACAATGTTTTAGCCTGTTTTCGTTGAGAAATGGAATTCATTAAAGGAACTGATATGCTTCCTAGTTTGATATGTGCTTTACTATGAACAAATACTACACGTATTTAGTAATACAGTAAACGCCAGACAGCACTTGATTAAAACATTTATTTAGTTGAGTTGTTATTATAAATTTCCTACAAATAATTAATTAGTAAAAGCAGCCGATACATATAAAAAACCTGTGTAGTCTATAGAATAAAATATTTCTGTTAATCATTTCACCGTACACGTGCAGTGACTGTACATATTTTATTTTCTCCATATAAAGTAATATGATTTAATATATGAAAATATTATAATACCCTTGATATCAAAGTCACCATACCTAATAGTTTAAGCATTCAATTTAAACTTACTTTATTGATGGGACAATAAGCCAGCCTATAAAATCCTTCTGTCAAATACAAAATCAAGTTGTAGAAATCTTGTACAAGATGTATAATTGAGTTATTTGACTTATAAAAATAAATAATTTTATTTAATTAGCATAGTCCATATTGTCTAAATGAATTATGAAAATGTTTCTCGTGACACCAATATCGGTGTACAAGATTCATATCTTGAGGGGGGGGGGGGGGGATGGGGTTTGAAAAGTAATCAAATTTTGGGTACTTTCATCGAAAATAAAAGTATTTTCAACACTTATTCTGATAATTGGGTGTGTTTTTTTCACGCTGAGAATTTAGGATAACAATAAATTTGTTACACGATATTACTAAGTGTAATTTAAAAACACCCTAAAAATTGAAAAATCTCTGTTTTACTTAATATACATACGTAATGACAATTATGTAGAGCAGTTGTCGAGTTGCTTCCTTATTGATTTACAAGGGCCTACTTACAAACCAAATGGAATAATTGCTTACTAATTGATTAGTAAGAGAAGGCATTGCGTTGTGCGGGTACATTTAGTACTTGTACATCTATTTTATTCTTAGTGTCCATAAATTTTGATTTCTTGCAAAACAACGTGTAGATTGATTACTTAATTTTCGAATATATTTTTTCGTTTTGTTTAAGCCTTTGTATTAATAATCTACAATCAGTTGAAGAACTTAAGTAAATTTTAGGGAGAAAAAAATTGTGTCAAATTCATTCTTAAGACGGAATAATTTGAGTTGTGTGCCGGTTAGTAGATTTTCCCGCTGGAAATGGTTAAGAGAGCGTTCGATCGGTAATCGAAGTTTGCAGATTCAATATTTGGCCGCAGCTCACTTATGTAGTATCTGTTCCTTTACAACCCCAAGCGGCTTGTCTACAGGTTGAAACTTATTAAATGAAGTCTCGAGTCACAGTATTAGGTGTTGGCACGATAAAGAATCATTTTTGCTAAAAGGCCAACGTTAAAAGTGTCATCAGTATGTGGTCGCGAGTTGGTCCTCAATATAAAATTAAAATGTTGAAAAGATGAATGGCGAAAAGCAAGTTATCAATCAAATGTGGTATGTGCATCAAAATTTATTACATTACATTTACATCTTCATCTGTCGTTAGATTTAGCTTGAAGATGGTCTCGATGTGATTAGGTTAAAAAAAATAAATCCAAATTTGTCTTGCAACCAAACAAGGAAGAAATATGGACCACCAATTAGACAAAATTTGACGATGTGCTTATCAATTTGTTTTATTTCACGTGCAAAAATTTATTTAAAGAATTAGTGTTACAAACGACAGCTTTTAAGTACTACCTAGTCTATAACATACCAGCCCTAATTATTCATTTATTTAATTGGCCTACCGTGATGGTATGGTGATAGTGTTGTAGTTGTTATTCGTGGTGCTTATTTATAGTATACAGATTGTAACGTTCGGAAGGAAAACTGCGCAAAGTTGGAATGCAATGCTCTTGCATAATCAAACATTAACATTTCTTAATTTTCTTTTTTGCATCTCAAAATAAAAAAAAACAACTTTGATATCATCAGGCACGACAGACTGGAAAATAAAAACCCCCGAAAGTAAGTAAAAAAGGAAGAAAGAAAAGATCAACACACATATTTTTCTCGTTCAGCAAAAGCTTTCTGTCAATGTTTTAACAAAGTGAAGGTTAACTAGGGCCAATACCAGCACTTATTGCACAAAAACCTTCAATACGGAAGAGAAAGCCATCTTATGAATGAAGAGTTGGTCCTTAAAAGGAACACCACAAAAGATCGCGGTGGGTTTTTTTTTTACATAGATTTACAAAGTCTATCAAATCTGGATTCATAAGTTAAAATGGTATTATTAGAAGATATGGAATCTTCGATAGGTATGTAAATTTTAGATGATACTTATTACAAGGTGTTCAGAGAACAGGGTCACTTGATGCAATTTAACCAATTTTAGAGCTTTTTGTCTTCTTCAAATGATTTTTATATTATACCATGAATTCTAATCTTATCTGCAAGCAACTAATATTGCTTCTTGAGATAATTGAAATATCTGTGGAATCTGTGATGGAATTACAAATACCACGCATTAAGTTTTAGTTAAACGTGTTTCAATAGCTTTTGCAAACAAACCAAAAAAAAACCAAAAAAAAAAAAACAACTATCAAATCGCCGCAGAACAAAAATTTGAACACGAAAGATAAAAGTGTAGATTTCTCCTCAAATATTTGTGGGTGAAATGCATGACGGCAGTTAAAATCAACATGTTGTGAATTTTTCAGGCATGTTAACATTCAGTATCAGACGGTCAATTTCCACTTAACAATTAGTTAGTTTGCGTGTTCGATGTATAAACAGGTGATCACGACCTCCGGTGTTAGACGCATAGCACAGACAGGCACTGTGACCTCTCCTATATTCAAAGAAAAATACAGTGATTATTTTTATGCTTAAAATTATTTTTGTTTCACGCATCTGCTGATTTTTTCTCTCGTTAAAATGAAACTTGCTATTTAAGTTAACAATGCGGAAGACCATTCATAGCACTCCAGTCAAAGTGGTGTATGCTCCATGCAACACGTGCAATGGAGTCTTCTTATCCTTATGTCACAATAACCTACTCACATTTCGAAAAAAAAAATGAATTAATAATGCCATCTGAACAAATAATCTACAATCGTGTAATAATAAAAAAAATAATTCTGCAAAATTGTCAAAGAAACTATGCGCGAGGTATTCATATTTTAAATTGTCGAACTTTACCTAAATGTGATATCATAATGCTACCACTACAAGAAAAAAGCATTTTTTTTGTACAATTCAAGTATCTGTACTTGTGACTGATAAAATTAACAATTATTTTTCGATAGAACTGAGTTAACTTTTTTGAAAATGATGATCGAGAAACCCAGTGTTATGCATTGGTTATGGATTTAAGTGTGTTGGCTGGTTACCTCTTAAATACATACATGTATAGATCGTTAAAAGCGCATGCGTTTGGTGCGAGGGGGATACTATGGACTGTAAATCTTTTGTTGGTGGTAAAATTGCTGTTTAATAGCTTTTTATTATCTCAATAAATACTAAGTTATAACATTTCAGGCTTTTACAGGAAATAAATACTACTGATATTAAGTACTCTAATGATTGAAGCGATAAACGTGAAGGGACTTTGATTTAAGTATATGATCTTCATATATACATAAGAATATAATGATTTGGAAGATGTCACATTATCCTTTTCAAGGTTTTTTTGTTTTGGCTTTTTTTTTTGTTTGGTACATTGATGTTTGTGTTCTGAGGGCTGGTAACATACTACTCGGCTTTCTGTGATTCCTTTTTGTGTTTGTATATTAATATATGAAGCAAAGTGAGCCATACTATTATTTTTTGTTTACTACCTTTAATGAATATAGTGTGTTTCAAATTTTGCAATCCCATATACACATCGGTTTTTCTTCTTCGTAGTCGTTGAAAGTCCTTTAATTTCTCATCCTTTTTGTCCTAACAATAACAGTTTTAAGATTTCAAGTTTAGGAATATTGCATCGTTCTAAATTTACAACATCTTAACTATTGTCTTGAGCGATATTGTCCTATTGCTGTAAATTTTGGTACATAACAAGGTACATGAACGCGGAAGTATCCTAGCCTGTTGAAGTGCGGGCGTTTGATCGAGAGAGATAACCCCGTATCTATATACAAGGACTAACCCATTCACACCGAAATGTCCATAATAGTAGACTAACAGACTCTAATCGTTGGATTTGAGGTTTACCTTGATGTCCTCAAATCTCTCTGACCCACGCTAAGAAACCTGTCAACCTTAACTGCCCACTATCTCCCTTACCCTCTCATAACAAAATTAAAAACAATACAATAAAAAAGGAAAAGGTGTTTTGAACTAAACAGGGTAGGTAGATTGTATACAGGGAGATAGCACGTACAACAGAAATTGAAAAGATATTAAGATAACGAACTATCCAAAGGTATCTATTTGAACAGCGAACTTTGTTACCCGGAAACTCTTGAAAAACCGGCATTTAAACAATCGATATCTGCCGTTTTACTTATTGGAGGAGTTTCTCTCATCTATAGATAAAAATACGATCGTGCAGAATTTAGTGTTTTTAACTTATCAAAAGTCTAAGACTTTGAAGCAAATTGCGTCTTAAAATTTTGGCTACTGTACATGTATATAGTAACAAAAAACAGGATTATTTCATCATTTTGACTAAATAGTATGCTTCTTTGTATATATATATATATAAACTAATACATGGACACTTAGCGGCATTAAAAGTAGTTAAAAATTTAGTTTTGGTAGATATTAATTTATATATTGCTGATTGGCTCTTTTGTATTGAACAGTAGGACTCAAAAGAAACTAATCCTTTTTAATTTTCGTTTTTTTTGATGTTCTTCAGAAACTTGTAAATTTGCTTAAGTAGGTTTGATGATCGTGCCCATTTCTCGTGAAGAAGTAGGTTTTATGTGGAGATATAAGGAAATATTTTAAAGCTATTATGTAATATTTGGAATTTTTCTTTGCTAAATTATAGTTTATAGCAAAAGAAACCTCATATCCATAAATATTAGGTTGATTTGAGGGTTAATTTGTTGATTACCTAGCCTCCTAAACGGAATATTCCCTTTCACGGTATGTGCGGTACTGCTCTCTTGCAGGGCAAATTGATATACTTTGCCCAAGTTTTAGTAGGTAGATAATTAAATGACGTAAACGAAACAATTGACGTTACGTCATATTTCACCAAAGTGTGTCATTTTGCCCTGCAAAAGAACAGTACCGCAGTTACCGTGAAAGGGTCTATTATTCAGACCAGGGATTTTAGCGATTTAAAGTATATTCCGCCTTATCGTTTTTGTTTTAGTCCCTAATATCAATATACTACTGTATTTCAGTACTTCCTTGTACCTAATAGAGAAGTCGACGCTATTTTAGATGACATATACATAATGTCAATCTATTTCTGTCATGTTATCGCTGATTGTACATAATACGTTGTATGCGTACATGATTTAAACACATTTCAAGTAATATATATTTTACTATTATGGTCTATTGTCGACAATAGTATGGGCATTTAAATTGAAAAATGTTTATTACTTAAATCTTCTGTTTCCTTATAAATATATTTCATATCATATATATTTTACTGTTATGCTCTATTGTCTACAATATTATAGACATTTAAATTGAAAAAATGTATATAATTTACATCTTTTGTGTCCTTATAAATATATTTCATATCATATGAGTATATCTTATAGCATCTTTAGTAGTTATTGTACAGTTGGAACGCTGCAATGAATCCTTTGTTTCTTTTTACATACAGATGGCTTTAGATGTCAAATAGTAGTAAAAACGTCTTTTTGTGTATGAAAAGTTTCTTCTTCATCAATAATCTGTATTACGAGCTAACGACAATGTTTAACTTCTTCATACATACATTGTAATTATAATTATTATAATAATAATAATAATCCAATTTTTTCAGAAAAAAATCACCACGTAATCATTATTTGGTATTTCCAATCCTCCGATATCTTTTAAAAGAAGAATCGTTGACCGAATTTTGCGGTGTCAGATATATACAGATTAACATGAGTTTGATAAGCTCTGAGCGGGAACACAATGCCGTAAAGTGGGCTCTTCCATCTGTAACTTTAGGTATGACAAGTAGTCACCGAGACACAGAGTCCTTGACAGAATTATTTCATCTTTGTATCTCTCATTTAAACAAATTAAAACTACAAGTAGGCTCTGGAGCGTCAAACTGTCAACTGCCACTTATAGCACTCTAAACGTCATCGTAGCGTGGTACCCCCTTAATTCTTTTTTATATACTTTATTTAAAGCGATACCGCAGATACTGAAGGTATCATTAGCAAGCGAAGATTTCTATCTGTCTATTGCAATACAGTTTGTGTTTAGGCGATAAAGATAACGAGTAAATTACGTCATCGAACGAAATTATTATTTTAAAGGCAAGGTTTAAATTCATTGCCGCTGGTATAGAAATATTTGAGGCAAGTTTTCTTTTCTTTTTTTTATGGCCTGTTCGTCGTTACTTTATTTCTGTCAGTCTCCATAAATGTGTAGCTAATGTTAACGATTCATTTTTTACCGAGTTTTACTACAAGCATTAATTCTTATCGATTTTGATTATTATTTTACACTCTATACAATATTACGATGGAGATAAAAGAATACAACGTCATGGTAATGGTTTTTAATAATAATTTATTTCACAACGGGTGCACACTGTGAGTACCTCAGGTGATTTAATAAGGACTTTTTGTTCCATCACTCAACATTTCCTTGTAGATATGGCACTAAAGCGATTTAATTCTCTTTGAAATTTAAACCATGAAAATGACATCACGGACTGTGTTTGCTAATCGGTTGATATTTCTTGTGTAAAAGAAGATGATTCGAATCCCCTGACTTTTGGTGATGTCGTGTTTATTAATAAGGAAATGTATATTGAATTTCTCAATAAAACCGCATTAAGTATTAATCAAAGCTAACTATACTTTCCCTCCAGCATTTCTCTATTTCGTGTACTCTGAAAGAGAGAGGAACAAAAAAAAAACCACGTCAAAATATGCGATAGAAATATTTTTCTATCATCTGAAATTAACCGCAGGCCAGTTCTTGTTGTTTGATGAACACGGCTAGAGTTCAAAGATATAAGGAGGTCTTGGAATGCATAGCCATTGATCTATAGGTAGAATCAAGTACATTTGTGTAAAGACTTCAAGACAAGAATTAAGCACTGCAAACATTTATATACAACAATTTACATTCCAAAATGGAGTCTTATCTCAGCCAAACATTTTTCAATATATACGAGACGAAAACGTGTTGGCTACGTACTTTTAATCAATATTGCATCCATTTAAGTTGAGTTTAGGATTGACTTATACATACTGCTGAGTTATTGATGCTTCAAATGAGTATATTCAGGACTCAGTTGTGATTGGTCAATCTAGGCCAATCGCTGAAACGGGAAGTATGTGAGTAGATCCGTGTGTTACAGAAGCAGTATTGATCCGCGCGTCACTGAATCCTATACCATGTGTGTCTCTGCTTTTTTCAATAAACTTTTAACTCTTTTATCTAAAGTTTGTCTTGATTCAACTATTTCATTATTAATCGATGAACATAAATTTTTGCCAGCCTGTAAGAGAGACTCAATTCAAAAGTACTAGCTCCGTCGCTCACACTACGGTAAGTTATCTGATCAACAAGCTATAGTTTTTAAAATAAATTTACTTTATATCCAATTTAAAATTAGAATTGAGTTAGATTGAGACGATGTTTTAAACTGTTTCAGGTTATTCGAGTAGTGGCATTATCAGTACTGAATGTTGGGTAGTGTTTTAATTTAAATTTCTGTCACAACAATAGAGTAGAATCATTTTCAAACATGCAATATTCTAAATGATTTTATATACGTTATCAATTATATAATACCTAGTGTATTTAAAGTTAATTGTTTTTTTTATTTGGCTTTTGAGGCTGGGGCATATCCATAAAATCTTAAAAAGCAAAATCGTTTCCAATAAAGAAAAAAAAGATCAATTTTTCCAAACAGCAGTTTTTATAACGCGGGATAGGGTTCGTTTTAATATAACTTTTATACTAAAATAACGTTGGAGGAAGGATGAATTGTCTTTCCAAAGTTTTTATTCATAGTATAGAAGAAACATTGTTGCAAATACATTTCAAAAAAGTGGAGGATACAGCCTTCCCGCCCCTTTGCTACTTGTACATGCCTGCATTTTATCTCCAACATCATAACAGAAGAATATGTGTTTTTCAAACACAAATGCGACCGAATTCGGACAAGTTATGATGTTGAAACTTTTATCAATCCCTTCCACAGATCGCGGATGTATTGTAATCCCGATTCTGGGGTTTTATTTATTTGAATATAAATTACGAGCAAACTACGAATACATGACGTTAACTCAGAGTAAATATAATTTGAAAGGGATTTACTAGCTAAACATGCATGTCAAACTGGAGTTGAACCTAAGTTCATCCGCTATAGTTCAAATGTTGAAAAACAAAATGATAAGAAGGACAAGACAAAGGACTATATGATCATCGTACAACACATGAACATGTTCGTATCCACAACATATAACACTTGCTTAACTTGTTTTCTTTATTCCTTGGGACAAACATCTACAGTGTAGAAAAACAAGTTACGTAAGCAAACTTCAGTGACGTAATAAGAAAACATTCTTGAATTTTACACTGTTGTGAAATACAACAGTGTTATGTTTTACTGTTTATAACAACATCACTCCCGGTTTCAGTAATAACATGATAATTAATAATTATTCTTACGGACGACGAATCAAGTAAGATGTATGCCATAAAAGTCTTATCATGGTGCGATATTCCTTTTTCCTTTCAAACTACCGTATTAAGGTCTAGAGGCTGTATAAACTGCGAGTCAAACAAATGATAAACACTATCATGTTTCCAAAAGGTTAATTGATATTTTACGTCATTTGATGCATATCACAGTTTTCCTTAGGATCGCCATCTTCGTACCAACACCAGCAATAAGAATATTATGCTTGTGTCCTCATTCTCTTTCACTGGAAGATGAAACTACCTCTACTTAGCCTACATTGTTTTTGAAATTGTTATAAAATAGACTGACGGAGAAAGCAGTAAAAAGCTGAACTCATTTATTTTTAGAGATATTGTTTAAAAATTAGGCCATGTTGATCATTTTCTTTTTTCCACCTATGTTTTCGCTGTCAGGGGAGTTGTTTTCACCAATCAAATCAAAGTCAACATAAACCGTAAATGTTTATTGAAACAATACCGTTAAAAAGCATTTGAACAACAAAATGTTTAACACGCTGATAATAAGACAATGTTTTATTGAAACGAGTTCTTTTCCCGGGGAAGGGGATCTTCTTGTGAATCTATTGCAGATTGAGTCAATTTATTATTGATTAGAAAATATGGGGTCAAAATAATAGCGTGTGCATTATGCGCGCATGCGCCGTAAAATGAACCTCATTTCAAAAGGAAAATATCGTGTATATATGTTTAATCCGTATCCGGAAAAAGCAGATCCTGTAAAAATAAGGCGTTCAAAAGATGTTGCAAAATGGTTTGTAATATGTAATTGAAATAGATTAGACTTGCTACTATTAAATTAAAACAAAATGAATGCCACTGCACCGTATGCTATGAATTATGTGGCAGGTGGCAGTATCTGGTGATAACAAAAGTTTCATTTTTCGTACTATTGCGGGTATACTGGTATCAAATGCATTGAAATCGTTTGAAATTGATATCGTTTGAATTAATCTATGAATATTATGACAAAAGATATCTTGTAAATTAGGTGCCTATACCAAGTACATGTACATATATCAGTGAACTGTTTATTCATTGACGATGATTGTGATCATAATCATCAAGATGAGGCGTGGTATCTGAATGAGAGATACATGTTTAAGTAGTGTTAATTGATTACAAATAATGCACTGCGTATTGTTCTATACATCGTAACATTAAAAACGGTTAAGTATTAAAACTGAATGATGTTTGCTCTATCAACACCTGTTGTTTGAGACATGCGTAAATTAGAATAAGATTACTCACTCAGTCTCTATCCTATGCATAGTCTAGAACATCTAGTACATGAAATAACAATTAACGTTAACAATCTGTTTATTACAATTATAGTGACTATTCGAATCTGCTTAGAAATAGACATATAAGGTTATTTATTACAATACTGTTATTGCATTGGGAAACTGCCGTGAAAAATACTATAATTGTTTATAAAACTAATATCTTAAATTATAGTTTTTATTCTTTTGTTGAATATTTTTATTCATTTTACCAGAAAAGCTTCATTTTACAATTTGTTCCAATATTTTTTTTTATTTTATACTGCAAACTTTTCATATATGTCATTGTGTGATACCCTCAAAACATGATTAGAAATGCATGTGCTACTATAAATTGGTATACATGTACATGTACTAGCATGCACATTGTACATTGTAAATACAAGAGAACTTATTTCGTTAGTATTAAATTACTTCAAAGCTTTTTTTTTTAATAAAGTGCATAGTCACTAAGAGCAAAACAAAGTAATGAAAGACGGGGGAAAGTGTGAGTAAAGTCTATTTTGAAAATCTCAATATTGTAGGTAGTAAAATTCTTCTCTTTTATTTTGGGAATAAAGAATTCCTGCAGATAAGAAAAAAGGTGTGCCGAGCCAAAGACACCATTGATAAACATACTTGACATAATATTTACTCTTCATTCAATGGCTTGAGCTGATTGCGTTGGCGTTGGGTGACCAGCAGAATAAGACATATATAATCACATTGTATTTCTACTTCATCCTATTTGTCGCTTGCTTGCCAGTTGAGTTTGCGATATAATATTCCAATAATCCAATAATACATTGGTTCAAAGAGCTGGGTAGGTTTGCTATAATTTCATTTTAATTTATGCATGCAAATTTTACAATAATTGAAATTAAGATAATGTTTATTTATTTTCAATTTATACATCATAATTTTATTGCTAGTTTTACTTCGCATCTTCTTTCTAAAATATACTAAAAGCTAGTAAGTAAGATGCAAAAATATGTATGAACGAATGTTTTATAAATTTTGGGCATATTGTACTATTTATAAGGTTCGAATTCATTCATTTGAAAATTCGAATTAGTTTCCAAGTGGTGATGAATCTACGTTTTTCTAAAGACTAGCAATAGACTGGTCATTTAAAATTAACATGTAAATACCATTTTGATTAAACGCACAAAACTTGCTACTTTAACATTTGTAAGCAAAAACCTGAGAAATAAACGATACATTTTTTTTTAAATATGATGCGATTTTTCGTTTTGTAAAAATAATTTAACTTCGTGAAATTGTAAATTTGAAGCAACTCATTAAGATGAAGGTTAATTTGACTATAATCATCAACCGTCGCTCGTTTTTTAAAGGTTAGAATTCGTAGAAAGACATTGATGTGCATGTAGTTAATCTGATCATGTAAAATTATAGTCTTTTGTGGCTCTTATATTTTGTTTACCTTTAAATCTATTACATATATGCAAAAACTTTCATAAATACTTAATTATGATACATGTACATGCATGCATGATAAAAATATTTTGTATAATTGGTGGTGACAATAATGAAAAGTCAACTTTTGGTTTCTAAAGATTACCAACCATTTAAAATAACTGTTTGAATATCCTAAAAAGAAGGGAAAAAAA
>WFKH01011801.1:25848035-25864482 GCA_016163765.1 Magallana hongkongensis
GGACACAAACCCCGTGGTTTGCGACGATGAAAATACATAAGCAGTTATGTTTGGTGAAAAGAATCCTTTTGCACTAAACAAAACTTTGCCTAAAAGCACATGCAGACAACGTTAAATTAGTCTTTTGTTGGTCTTAAAAGACTACTAGTAATTTAAAACTATATTATATAACGGTTTATCTGACCTACTTTTGGTTCAACCCGGAAGTAATTACTAGTATTAATGATAAACCATATCCGGTTTAAGTTAGCACATTAAGTCAACCTTATAATAATAGGTGCATTATTGAAAGGCAATATAAGAATATTGTAAGAAATAAGTAATAGTTAAATGATTCTAAGTTGATAAATAAAACAAAATGTGTGCCGACATATCAAAATTGTAGACTTTTTAATTAAATAAGGGATTGTTTAAAAGAAAGATATGAGTATCAAAAAATTTCAATACCAATCAAATAAAAAGAATATCTTCCATCTGATAATTGCAATTAGTTTAAGAATTGTTTTATTCATGATATATACATAAGTATGTAAAGTGAATATGGATTAAACAGTTTTTGAGCAAACAGCTAAAAATAAACTCTTACGCCGCTAATAGTAATATATATATATATTTGTGTAACTGCGTTGTGTGAGCGCGCGGTTTATTGCATTTTGTAATATCGTTTTGTTTGCGGGTTATTTCTTTCTGTTTTCTTGTTATTTTGTTTAGTTTTATGTGTTGTTTTTTATCATTTAAAAAAAAGGGAGGGGTGGATAAATGTTACGTATAATTTATTTTGACAAACAGTCCTAGGTCTGTGCGAGTGATTAAGCAAATGAAAACAGATCATCAGTCTCAATAAATAGTCTTTTAATAAATCGGTCCCTTTCTTATATTATAAGAACAGCCTTTCAGATAATCGAGTGCATATGTCCAATCCTAACAGAATTTGTGGAACCTTCCATAAAATGTAAATAATTCCAATTCATCAAATAATGATTTTTTTTTCCAAAAAGTTCCCTTGTTCATCACATAGAATATTAACTTTTTTATTACATAAACCAATTTTTTAGATTTGTTTCTATCTTAGAAATGAATGGCATTTAGTTCAGTGAATTCAATAAATACAAAGTAAAATTTGAACCCCATGTTAACATTGTGTACTCAACACATAATTACAACACATATATCGGTATTTACGCACAAAGTCATCTACGTATACGTATATAAAACGGCCTGGACTGTCAGCTACCTGCGAATACCCACCCAAATTATTAGTTAATTCTAGCCCCGGGACAAGATCTTCTGGGTAATCAATCATAGCAAATTATGAGCTTTATGCAATACACCCCTTCAGTCACGACTGCGCAGACAGTGTATTTGAAAACTTATATCTCGGACTTATTCTATGTACGGGTAAGAATAATTCAATTTGTCCCTATAACACAAGGTCATCGATTGTTATTTCTGATTGATTTTTCGAGTAAACTTTAATTATCATTAATTGCAAGGTGCATTCTGGGTTTTTTTTCTTCTCTTCACATTCCCTTATCTACAGTTCGTTGTAAATGTTTACCTCCTAGAATTTGTAATGAGAGGTCCTTCGAGTTGATTTGAAATCTTTATGATAAATATTGCATATTATATTATATATGTGGGGTCTTTTCAATGGAATGTGAGTTTTATTATTATACTGTTCGTTCCTATTGTTTGTTTATATTGATACCATTTTAGTTATTTATTTCCGTTACATACTGGCGCTCGTATATTATTCATTTTGTTGGTGGTTTGGTAAATACTAGTGACAATAGTCGCCAACAATCTTTACAAAATCATGCAACACATTTATTAACTGAAGTTTTAAAAAAAAACTTAAATTCCATAGCAGCCTTCATTTTATTTGTTTGATTGGGTAACATATCAAATTATTTTCTCAACAGTATCTTATAAAAAAAAAAAAAAAGTTCAATTTGCAGTATTTTGTTTTATTTTCATCAGCATGTTTGTTTTGCAAAGCCAATATTTATACGTATCTATGATCAATAGTAATATTGTAGCCGTATTCCACATGCTGTAGTCTTTACCAAATTTGAGTATGAGCATAAACATGTACTTGACTCATGTAACTACATGCACAAAGCCTCTCCTTTCCCCCGGATTGTCATTATCTTAGCGAATTTTCCTATCGTCATTGCAATCTTTTATTCCATTTTGTTTAATTTTTCTACTGTAAAACATCACACAATTGATTTCATAATACTCTATATGAAAAAGACACATCCTGCCATGAGATAGATATGGCGTGTAATTTAAGTTAATAAATTTACATCCACTAAGTATGATTCCCTCTATTTCTTACTGAAAATGGTTGTAATTCATAGCTCCATAGAAATTGACAGGACTTAATTCTACACGATCCAGTTCTAACCAGTTTATTGATCGGTCGAAACCTTTAGCAACCTAAAAAAAAAAGTCACGGACTGCACGCTACCCGCATGAATCACCAAAGAAAGCATCTTATTGTTTAAATCAAGTGTGAACTCATGGAACTCATGAAACATGTACAAGTAGACTAAAATCTATTCTTAGAATAAAATTTTGTTCCGAATTAAAGCTTTATTTGATAATTTTACGGTAGATTTCACTATCAGGCAGATATTGATAATATATAAACATGTTTTTATTTGGTAACAGTGTAATAATCAGTGATGATAAACAAACAAAGAAGCACATAATCTGTCTATCAATTTGTAAGATATAATAATGTGTATGTATACACACATGTATATTGGTATTTTACCCCGCAGTACTACTGAGGTTACGTCACAACTCCTAATAAGAAGTAGAGTGTGGATGTAATAGATCGAGATCTATTTTAGTTGCTCCTGTACCATGCCGTTCCATACGTACATGTGCTTAATAGGACACAGATAAAAAAAAAGTCCGATATATATATATTTAGACCCGAATAAATAAACGGAGCGGACTATATAAGGTGTAGAACTTCGAATTCTGTTTAATCCCTTTGGCTTTTGTCAAAAATCTCGTGTTCGATGAATTCATTTTAATAAACGTCGGTCTTTCGAGTTTTTGTACTGGGTACACTAGTGTTTATACTGTTTTTAAAAATGGCATCAATTATTGGAAAGATAAAATTGATAAAATTACGTTGTTCTGAGACTGCCACTTGATTTTTCCGGAAAAGCTGGTTGTATCTTTGTAATGACCATGAAGTTTTGGATTTTACATTTTGGTAAAGCGCTATACTAGACTTTAATTTAACTATATCCAATACTTGCATGTCAATAACTTTACAATTCGTTTCCCTTTTTTCAAATTTTAATTAGTATATAGAAATATCCAATTACGATAGGAGTTACCATATATTTACTTTGAAACACTCAAGCCAATGATAACTGAATAAAATCAGTTCCACGTGTCCACGGCATTCAAAATGCCCAAAAGTGAGTGTTTTTTGTGTTTTTTTGATTTGTGATTATTTTCGATTTAGTTTTCTTTTCGGAGTAATTTGTGAAATTTTTATACATTGTATTTGTTAAGATTTTTCTTGATTTGTTTTATTTTATTTTAAGCGAGTCTTTTTTTTTGGTGGTGATGAGAGAGGGAGTTCTACGTGTACAAGAATACATAATATTTTTCATTTTTGACAAAGTTTCAAATATTTATGTTTGTTTAAGAATCTTTTAATGCTGAAATCTGATACTGCTTTTTTAAAATAACCAGTTGGGGGAGGGGGGGCGTGTTCTTCAGACTAATTCCTTCACAAACGAAAAATCTGTGTGGAATTGATACGTAATTCGGATCTTAAAATTTATTATATCGTGTTATTTCCTAGTGATGTAACAGGGGTTTTATATGACATTTAAAACGAGCTTAGAGTTTGAAGATAGTCCAAACTTGAGACATCTTCAAGGACGAAAAAATTCAGGAGAAAAAAACCCATAAACATCCCGCAAAGGTTCATGTATGAAGGTCCTTAGTAATTTTCTAGGAAAGCAAAAGTACACCTCCGGTGAACAGGTGTCTCGGTGGGCAGTCTTTGTTTTTATGCGTTCTTTAACAGAAAAGAACGGCGATGTGCGTGCTAATTGTTCTGATCTGCTTAAGGTTAAGCGTCAAGTACGAGTCATTTAGCTGCGATACAAATTGTATATGCCTTATTTGATTCTTTCAGATGCTTTTGCTCCAGTCGAGTCGCAGAATCCTCAAGGTAAATTCTATCACAATTATTGATTCATTATTCTGAGAAAAAAATGCTTTTCTTTTAAAGGTCACTTGTCTAATTGCAGTTAGCAAGAGTAATGAACTCATTTTGTCTATCTCTGTTTAGAGATAGTTTGATGTTGTCTGTTTGAATTCGTCTAACTTTATTCTTCGATCGTTCAACATATCAATATCATCTTTCGGAGATATTATCGCATCGAGAGATAAAATATTTGATGTTTGCCTTCGGTTGGAAACGGGTGTTGGTACATATCCCACTGTACCATAAATTACACACATTGACTGAATTAATTTTCGGAGGCAAACAAAATTGCCAAAATTATTTCATGTTCGTAATTTTTATTTATTCGGTTAATGTTAATCACAATTTAAACCTATTGTTTATCATAGGTGCGTGCGCCAGTTTGTAACATAAGTTACAATACAGGAAAACTGAAAATTGCAGAGAAAAATTTCTTATTGTACATTCGGTGTATATAACGGATGAGTCAGAGTATTAAAGAGTATGTGAGCTGTGGTAACCAGTGTTTGATTTCATATCTAAAATAAATTCAGACGAAACTTCCAATGTTAAAAGGACATGAAAAGAATGACCAAGATCCTGTTATAATTATTTTTTAAATCGCAGATTCTAAAATGGAATTGACATCCAAGGTGAAACCAAGCTCAACTCTGTAAATGAAATTTGATAGATACTAACTTTTAAATACTCGATATTATGCAATATAATCTAACAAGTAATGTGTTGATGTTAATGCAATGTAATAGAATGATTCAAAATCTTCCAGGATAAACGTAGATGGCGCATTTAATAGAGAATTTTAAATCAGCAAGAAATTCATATTTTTCTTGTTTTGAGAAATATAAATGAACTTGAAATTGAACTTTTCATTTTTCCCTTATTATGTTTTGCCTAAAAAGTGCAATATAATGCACTTTAATAATTACACAATTTTTTTTATATTTTGCAAATGACAAGACCCTACACGTGACACATGCAAAGAAAAACAAGCGCACGCGCACCTGCGGGGTTTGTACACGAATCTGTCGTGATGAACTAAAAAAATATTTGTTTTGAAGATTGGCAATTAACAGGATAATCATATAATATGAGATTTGACAATTCGCAATTTATTTCATATTTGATTGAGAAGATATTAAAAAAACATTTCAGAATCACCTTAAAAAGGCGCCCTTGCCGCTTGATATCATTCGTTGGCCTCTTGGCGAAAGATATAATTTTCGGATCATTAAATCATGCTGGATTTATTAAACAACACAACCGAAAATTAACTTACTGAATTTATGAATCTTATTTCTATCTTGAATTTATGATGTTTAATTTAGTGTAACTCAACCCCCCCCCCCCCTTCCCCCCCCCCCCCCCACCAAAAAAAACACAACAAAAACCCAGTTTGTTTAAACGGTGAACTCTAGAAATATGTATGGACTTTTTAATTGCATGTGTGCGAGTCGCTTAATGTCGAAAATGCTTTTATTCCCCACATAAGCCATTTGTTCAATAACCGTTTAAGTGAAAGTCAAACTGCATAGATTTTTCGCTTCGGGACAGAAGTCGATAGTTTTACAACAACAAAAAAATATTACCATAACACCCAACTCCATCAAAGTATATACAAACGAAGTGCCATTTCTGTTAAGTTCCCTGCAGAGAGAGCGACTCCTGGCTTTGAAGTTGGTACCTTCACCCTCCCCCGCTTTCAGACACGCGAAGGTCGGGCTACTAGCTGAAGGGGGCGACATTTGATTTCGATGACAACACTCCGGATCTGCCTTTGTGTGGCAATGAAATACTAGGTGTAATTGTTTCAATAAAATTGTGGGAGGCAATTTGGAATGTACACCGGAAGCTTTTAGAAGCCTATTCTTTTTAGATTGAAAAAAAAAAAAAACATTCGTCACTGGCAACACACCGTTTTTGACAGGGATTTTTTTTCCACGCTGATCACACCACTTGATGAGTTTTAAAATGTGCATCTACCTGAATTTTTTTACACAAAAGAAAAAACCTATTAAGATGAAATATAATTTTTAAAAGGATTACATAAACTTCAACTGAAATTAATAGAAGGAACTCATTCAGATATACTAGAAGTCATTTATCTATTAAAACACATTGCCTTTATTTTTGAGTCAGGAACTAACATACAAAAGCATCTATTATTTTCAAAAACTGAATTAAGAAAAAAAAAGGTTCACCTTGACAATAACAAAGATTTCAAAATACAACGGAGTCTTCCGACAAACGCCTGATAAATCCTTGACAGTAAATTATTCATTTATCTTATGAATGTATATCCGCATTGTCACGTGATTGCTGTTGCTTGGAGAGATAATAACATTAATTCGTCCTCTCGAACTTTGGAAATAATATTGTTCTCTATAATATTTACAACAAAGTGAAGCTTTTAATTACTACTGAAATGAAAATCGGTATGCAATTATGTAAGCATGTTAATTAGTGCATCGTCGTCAGCAATATATACTTAAAATACGTGAGACCCGATGTACAATTAATTTTTTTTTTGCTAAATACAAAGCATTGTAATTTTCAAAAAATGTGATAATATCGGTAAAAGCAAATATTTGCAAGGCACCCACCCCCCATTTCTGTAATCCTCTTATCATCCCCACACTGTATAATAAAACTCAAAACGTGTATTCCACTAATCTCCACTCATTGTTTTCCCCTTAAATAAACCGCTAAAATCACGCAATGCAGACTGCAGGCTAATATGTGTAGAAGCATTGATAACCTAACAGTGTTTCTATATTATATCATTATTACAGTTTCGAACAACACCTGTTTATTTTAAAAGGAAAATCGATTGACTTTTCGTAATTTGCCACGATGTCTGTCTTTTTTTTCGGTCTCCCTCGTCAACGCTTATTAATTTCAATATACCTGTTTCCCCTTGCATGCTATGTCACCTGCCCGTGTGTATTTACAACTAATGCATTAAACAGGTCAAGTGCTCTACGACTGTCTCATGCTTTTCATTGGCTACTTGTTTTTTTACCTGTATTGTCAACGCTAAATGATTGTAGTTGTGACACACATTTGTGAATGAAATAGTTCGATGGCTATGCAAGCAACCAATCAAATTACCTGGCTGCCTTCATTGGCACAGAGCGTCGTTTATTTATATCTAGCTACACGTGTCTGATTATCCAATTGTATTGTTCTGTTTTACAGGAAGTGACGTAGTTTTCCCTGTTGGCCATGTGACATCCAATTTGACAATGCCGTCTGTTAGCCCATCTCAATATGTATGTATCTAAGATACTAGATGCACTTGTTTTTTCTTAGCTGATTCAAAATGATTATTTCTGCGCCACAATGTGTGAAGGTGATAAGGAAGCTCATTTATCGTGTGCATTCGTTAATCTAAATTGCAGTTTTCGAAAAATAATAAGATTTTATTTCGATATTCTCTTAAATATCCGACAATTAAATTCTTTGGTCATTTTGCATTTGCAGATTTGCGATATGCTTGATCCATTCCCATTTGAGGAGACATACATAGAAGGCACCGACTACTCGGGACAGCAGCAGCAAAATCACTTTGAAAATATCGTGGAGCCTATATTTTGTTCCAGTAGCAATAACAACACAACGGATCCTGCCAAGATGCGCGGAGAATCTCCGGACACAGCGTGCAAAGTTCCGGACTCTACAGACTTTTACCAGGGGTACCCTGCCCAATCCTACCCCACAGACTACTCGGAAAGTCACGAGAGACTGACACAACCGGGAAATTATGAAGTGCCTTACTGTGCTAAATTAATGGATAGTAGTCCTGTGTGTGAAGACAGAAACGCAAGTTATGACAGACAATATCCACCAAATAAAAGAGCGAAAATGTCAGGTATGCAGGCGTTTTTTGTTTTTCAATTTATTTACTCTTTAATTTTATCATCAAATTACGTGTAACCATCATGGAAACTTTGTTCGGTGGGGTTGATTTTTTTTTTTAAAATACAGTTTTCATACTTTAAAGTAATTGCAAATTTGGTACTTTTTACGAAAGTGATTTCTTGTACATATAGCAAGTGAATATAGCGATTGCACTCTTAATCGAGAAAAATTGCAAGTGAAAGCAACGCCAAACTAAAGATCATTTGAATTTTAATATTCACGAAACTGTTGCGCAGACCATTGTTCAATAGTGAATTTTCGGCTCAAGCGCCCAACGAATCAGAGTTAAGTTGGCTCGTTAATTAAGAATGTGGCAACTTCAATGCATTGTACATTGTATCAGTCAATAATTATCTATTGTAAATTGTGAAAATAGTAAAATCATCCGTGTCAATTCGATGTCATTAATTTTGCACGACCAAGTTAAAGTGACTCAAGGGGGGGAATCATTGTACTATATTTTTAGTTCATTGTACGTAGCTTGGCGTTTTTATGTAATATTCAATGCATTAATTCAAAGAAAAACAAGAGCTTTTTGTTGCTAGGATTTTGTAACATATTTTGTATTAAAATATTAATATAGAATGAAAAGAATTCTAAGTCGTGTCGAGTTAGTAAGGGCAATACCATATTAATCGCTCGTGTAAGGTTTCTTTGAGTACTAGTGTACCATTTCATAAAAGTATCACAATTGTAAATTCATGCAACATAAAAAAATTTAAAAAAAAAGTCGATGTGATAATAATCGCTAATTTAAGTTGTATTTAGCGATAAATTTAATCATATTGCACACATTTATAGGTGGTAGTAATTACATCGTAATGTACGTTTTAAGAAGGAACCCAAAAATTTTAAGAACGCTTGTATTTTAATTTTAACTCCAATACATTAGATCAAAATTGATTCGACCTGGCTTTAACTTGTTTAAGCTCTAAAACGTACCGTTTTCACCCTGAAAAAGTATTGTGATATTAAAACAAAGGATAAAAAGAGTTCACAAAAGAAAAAAACCCGTGTCTGAAGTTGTTAACACAAATCTGTCTCTTGTCCAACATGCCCATAACCCGTTGATCGTAGAATACTGCCTATCATTGCGTCTAATCATCACTTGTTTTCACCAATCATTTTTTCAATAAAATTTTCTTTTATTTCGGTATAATCATTAATTTGATTGATTTTAGACAACGTTCAAAATTCCCACAAAACCCGTTAAAAAATAAGTAATTGCACTTATGTGACAAATGTTAAGATCATTTAGTTTATATCTTACATTATTTTTATTTCTTCATTTATTTTTTGATTTAACAGATTCCAATGAATTCGCTCGCTGGTCAAATAAGCACCCAGAACACTGGTCGTCTCAAGAAGTTCTGGACTGGGTCTTTTACGCCGCCGAGAAGAATGGAATTGACTGCGAACACTTGTACGCGGAGAATTTCCGTAACATTGCCGGAATCAACCTCTGTAAAATGGGTCTGGAGGGATTCTTACGACTAGAGCCTACCTACGGCCGCCTGTTTTATAAAATGTTCAGGGATTTGTGTGATGGATGTAAGTCTCTCTCTCTTTGTCTCTCTCTCTCTCTCTCTCTCTCTCTCTCTCTCTCTCTCTCTAACGTTATTTTTCAAATGTTTCTTTTTGATTTAATAACTAATTAATTGTTTTTGCTTCAGTGTACTATCAACAAAGAAGCGAAAATCCCGGGCACCTCAGTCCAAAGGCTAACGATCTAAGTTTCTCCCCGGCAAAGCCAAGGGAACACATAGCTATGAATTCCGATTCCACGCCTCTCGCTCCATCGTACTATTCCGTCCAAGGTAAATTTTAGCCCTCAAAGGGATTTTTTATTCATCATAATTATAACGACTAAAATTAAAACAACAACTACTCATTTTATATTTTTTTTGTAACACATATTGTAATTTTTATTTAAATCTAGATATGGGGAAAATGGAGTCCGCCCCATCCCAATATATGTACGAAGTTCCGGGAATGACCCAATACAAATGCCAAAACATGCCACCGATGCCAAATCCATTCCAAGGTAAAGCATAAATCATAATTAAAAAATTTGAAACATTTCTAGAACTTCAACTTTTTTTCTCTCATTTTCTCGTGACTTTGATAGGTAACGCTTGCGGTTTTTTTCTTCCAGCTGCACAACTAAAGCATCACCCCCTACCCCCATACGGACACATTCCCTCCCAAATCATGTATTCCAACTTCAACATGGCCAGACGCCTCCCCTACATACACGAGGAACACATTCACCAGCCCATCCGTCGGCGCCCGGGCCGTCCACGAATCAAGAGTCAACCCCATGACGAGGACAACGCAAGAGAGAAGAAAGGTAACTTTTACTCTAGGCCAACCTTGATGTATTTAGCCTGACTTTTAATGTGTTTTCTAAGCAGACAATCAGTAACTCTTTTTCTTCTTCCGTGTGTTGTAGCGAAGAACCAGCATCTGTGGGAGTTCATCTACGAGATTTTGATGAACCCTATGTACAACCCACAGTTCCTTAGGTGGGAGAATCAGAGGGAAGGTGTTTTCCGTTTTGTTCAATCCGAGGCAGTAGCTCAGTTATGGGGAGGCCTGAAAAACAACGAAAATATGACCTACGAAAAACTTAGCCGAGCAATGAGGTAACTAGTACATTACAAATCTGACTAATTATAGTAAAAAAGGGTTATTTCTGTTCATTCATGCCATTACGAGACACGCATGAATAGACCTGATTCATTACAAACCATTGCTGACCATTTCCTTATGTTGTCTACTCACTGTCTCGGTTCAGGGCAATTCTCATAAGTTCGATATAAAAAGTAGATGATCGAATCGATCTACACAATGATTAACAAATAATATGAATGAATCGAACTGTTGGGCGTACGGCTGACTCATAATTATGTCTTTATCGTGCATGTCCCCCCACGCTGTATTGACCGTGCAAGTAGTGTTATCTAAAAAAAACAAATCTACTACACATCCTCTTCTAAATCAGACAGTAAATCCGCTTGTTGCGATTATTGAAAATCTAGGCTAGGGTATTTTTTCATGAAGCAAACAGAAGGTGATTGTCGTAAATCGACATGACAACTTCGTCACAATTTTCTACTGTCGTAAACTTCCCCTGAAAGCATGTTTAGTCAGTGTTAGTTAGAATCGTGCAATTTCTTAATAATGACGTAAATAAATTCGATAAGAAGTTTCCAGGACTGTAAAGCAAACATTCTAAGAAAACGTTATTCATATTTGTCTCCAAAATGTTCTTTTCACCACTGTTGGTTGTTTTACAAAACATTTATCGATTTTTACCTTGTTGTTATCATGTATTGCAGACACTACTACAAGAGGGGAATTTTGGAAAGAGTTGAAGGCAGAAGACTTGTGTATAAATTCTCGAGGGTTGCAATGGAGAGAGTGAGGGAAAAACGGCACTCGATCTGACTATCGAAGACTTGCAAGAATCAAGTACTGTATTAAATGACGTTTGCTAATCAGCAAACAATTTCACGCAGACCATCCAGAGAAAAGTCACGGCTGTTTTTCTAACAGTTTCCATCGATTCTCGGATGCTGACAAATTTCTGGACGTTTGACTAGCAGTCTCTAGTCAGTTTTGTGTGTTCAAGTCCCAAACTGTTTGGAATCACGTGCGCATGCGCTTACACGTAGATTCTATCTCTCCAGAATGGCGAAAAATGCGCATAGGGAGAAAAGACAAAGACAAGCAAGAGTAATAAAAGGAAGAATTCTTTCCTCACAATTTTGTTTATATTATATTATATGATTGTGATTATTTATTGTAACTGAAGACTGTGGTGAGAGAGACTACAAATTTTGAAAAAAAAATATCGTTTTGTACATTATGCAAAGCTGTGTTTAAAATGATTTCCTTTACTGTACATACTGAGGATTAAAATGCATATGATTATGTGAGAGGGAAACCTACTTAATTTATTTTTTTGATATTTTATGTCTTCT
The DNA here is from genome assembly GCA_016163765.1 of Magallana hongkongensis. Taxonomy (NCBI): domain Eukaryota; kingdom Metazoa; phylum Mollusca; class Bivalvia; order Ostreida; family Ostreidae; genus Magallana; species Magallana hongkongensis. The sequence continues at coordinate 25,860,189 of WFKH01011801.1, forward strand.
TAATTTGGTAATAACAAAGGTGATTTTGGTTCGGGGAGGGGGGGGGTGGTGAAAATATGTTTTAGTTTTGTATTCGAAGTAATGGTTGGTAGCTTGTTCTTCAGAGCGTTACCATTAAACTTTTAAGCAAGAGAACTCGGAGTACATGTAAATTAGCAAGCTCTTTTACATTGTCAATTGATTTTTTAAAACTCCATTGGCGATATGACGTGCTCGGAAAAAAAAACATATTAATTGAGCATATTTGTGTTCTAGATTCTTTGAACATTTGAATTGATTTTGTATTTTGTTTAACTTATGAATGTCTCTTTTTTTGAATCTCATTTATGTGCTTTTGTTGTTGTAAGTTATTTTTGTATGTTATTTATACAAATCAAAAAGATTTTTTTCTGCTTCTGTGTCAATGAGCAACACAGCAGCGCCGCAGCAATTTGATATGCTCTGTTGGTATTTATTTCTTGTAAAATAAACTACAAAACGCTTGAAATTCTTGATCTTATTGACATCACAATAATAAGCAATATTAATGAAAAAAAATGTAGCGCGTAAAGGAACTATATGAGCAAATAAAACAATGCATGACGTCAGACTTTGACATGTTATACGACTATATGATTATTTCTAAAATCGCTGACATATTTTAAATTTGAGAAAGAAAACGATTGGATTTCACTCGGCATTTCAAGTGTTCCTGTAGACGTGATAGAAAACATCGTTTTGAAACCCAGACAGCCAAATTCTTTAGAATTGGAACAACACATTTTAAGGGAAGGAAATACATTAAAGGACACATTTTTTTAAATAGTTATCTGAATAAATTATTGGTATTTGTTATAAATCACACAGATGCAATGTGTACATACAATGTACATGTAATTAGATAGTCGCCATGTTGTAATTTTTTTTAAGTTCCTGTGTGAAACACGTAGTTTATTACAGCATTTCAACTACATTGCACCTTTCGTAAATATAAAACTGCATTACATTTTATATAACCGTAGGATGAATCTCTTTCCCGGTCCGTCCCTTGATTTGGTGTACGCCCTTGAGCTTCGATTTTGGGTTTAAACCTGTTGAAAAACTGTAATTACATCACATTATAATTTTATTTATAAAATCATACAAAATGTACGGTTAAAGTGAAAATAGCAATATACATGCAAAAGATGGGATGGTTGTGGTCTAAGCTTAAGTACATATGTAAAAGACGAATAACATACGTACATAACATTCCGAAAAGGGGAACCCCCCGTGGGTCACAGAATCAATGATGACGTTTGAGACACTGTTTACGATCATAGAATTTCACATCAAACTGTTACACAGAATTAGGATAAACTGCCACATTCTGCGTTCTGGAAATAAGAAATATAAAGAAAACATACAGATTTATTTTTATTATCATGTTATCTATGATAAACTTGCTTTATATGAAGAAAGCCCATCTTATAAAGGGAATTGTGTTATATATATATATATATATATATATATATATATATATATATATATATAGATAAAAATTAAAAAAAGAAAACACGAAAAACGTTCAATATAGCTTAAGCGCTTTCATTTTAAAATCTTCAGAAGCTATATATATATATATATACACACACACACACACACACAGCATATTTTAATAAAAAGGGGGTTTCACATCGTGAACAATTTTTAATTTACACGCACGATATAAATAAAAAAAACAAAATGTGATGTGAAAATCTATGTTAGACAATTTTTTTTACCATGCTACACATGTATGCACATGTATAGACATATGTACTTATCTGAAAATTTAAAATTCCTTGTACGCATTTAAATGACTTTCAAGCATGAAACAAATTTATTTAGCAATTTAGCATATACATTGTATTAATACTGTCCTAGTACATGTACTGGACTTTTATCAATTGTAACGTCGTTAGTGTGTTTAGATTTGAGTGCAAACTTTTATATTTGCATGTAATACAAACATACAATTATAATATTTTTGAAAACATCAATAAATCAAATTTTGATTCAATCCAAGTCAGTCGAGCTTCATTTTCGTCGTGTAATTTTTAAAAATGCATACGTATGATTATGGAGACTAGCATACATAAAAAGGTAAAACTCGTACACAGCGAAAAAAAAATTGTCAACAACTTAATAATAGGAAAAACACACATGACCACACCAATGCAAAAATAGCATTTCATTGTATACACATGTTTCTAAATTACTCGCCATTCTATTTTTATTTTTGATTTGGACAATAATGGGTTCAGGTGCTAATAAGGGGAGTAGACAGCGTCGAAATTATTTGAGATTGACAGTTACGATTGACCTGAGTTCAGAGAACTTTAAAACATTTGATTTTCTACAGTATTATACTAAGATTTGATTTTTTACAGTATTATTCTAAGATTTGATTTTTTACAGCATTATATTAAGATTTGATTTATTACAGTATTACACTAACATTATGAATTATTCATTTCGTGAAATTGATCTTTAAATTAATTGTCAAATAAAGTTGATAAGCGCACTAAATACTATATAGCATACAACACAGTGCCTTTACAAATATCACTAGGTTAATTATCAATTATACTTTTTTCTCCCCCCCCCCCCCCCCTTTTCACCCTTCAACGCATGTATTGTACTATATGTATTATTGTTTATTGGATTTTTTTTCAATACTGTAAATTATGCAGTTAAGAGAATAAAAGAAATTGTCATTGTCAATTTTAAACGGTTTTATTAATAGTTTAAATGGCAATACAGGAATTCAAATTACACGATTACTTTCTAAACTTCTCTTAATTGTACTAAACGTCATTGATTAAATTCACATGTGGAAAATTGATGATAAAATGTTGAAAAGATTTGAACTAGATATTCCGGATTGAATTATGTTCATTACGCCATTCTCTCTCTTTTCAACTGATACATGTAGCCTTTTCTTGAAGTTTCTTGAAGTTATCATGGAGCTCTCAGTGTGTATACGAAACTTCCGGAGCAGGCAAACACCATCAAAGAGAGATAACTCAAGTTACATTTTCCGGAGCAAGCCATTGTTGTTTATCTTTGAATTGAGGTGATATACACATCATGCATGTGTACAAAGTCTTAAATGAGGTTTAAAAATTGTTGTTTAGAGATGCAAGTGAAAAATATTGTCAGTAATTGACCCATCACTCACCTTCAGAATGGCTTAATGTACTTGTATACAATCATGAAGTTAATTATGCTATTCTATATCTATACTTGTAAATTACATTCAAAGTTATGAAAAATCATAAATTTAAACTTATCCATTGACAAGATTGAAAAGATAAGTTTAACTTGATAAATTTTCAAAAATTGAATGAATGAATAACTAACTTGTTAATATACCAACGCACCAAAACTGCATAACGATAAATTAAAACTAATTGTTATCTAAAAATCAATATCGTCTTCGTCTCAAGCCAAGGTTGGAAGTCCGCATAGTTCGCTTCATGAGAGAGAATCATACATGTACATATTGGCCGTGGTTTGCGACGATGTAGTATCGTATTAACTTTGGAATTAGATATTTAACATTCACTAACGATACAATGGCGTATCAAGGAATGACCCGATTGGAAAATATTTCAGAAAAGGACCTCCATGCTCCATGAACCCTGAAATATTACAGTAAGATGCGTTCCATTGGTTACATAAATTTCAAATTATAGTTTTGTGTGAAAGATTTTTGTAATTTGAGTGTCCATTCAAGTAATTTCATAGCTTTGACCAGTTATATACTAACTGTTCACCGTGTATTCATGAATTTAGCCAAATTGAGGTACATGTATCTGCTTCATAGTAACTATACGGGACATAGTCAAATACCTACGAACAGTCTCTCATTCGTGATCATATTCACTGAACTGTTAATAATAAGATATCAGTGACATTATTTTCAATGCATCAGCGAAAAAAAACCCCAAACTCTATAGAATAGATAAGATTGATCTTGTTATTATATATATTACATGTATATGAAAAACCACACTATACACTGTTTACCCGAATGGAGAGATTTCCTCCATTAATTAACTTGCATGGCGGCATTTCGAAATATGGCAATACTAATTATTAATGAAAGCGAGAAAAGTTGAATGAATTGGCGCAGAATCAGTGAGCGCATTCGGGACTGACCGTGGGTTTCCGAAGATCTTTCGACGAGAAAGCCGCAACTCTGACACGATCTATAGCTACTGCCAACGCAAAACTCCTGCACCATCAGTCCGCTTGTGTTAACTCCTAAAATATCAAAGGTAACGCCAAG
>WFKH01011801.1:25870263-25886958 GCA_016163765.1 Magallana hongkongensis
AGAGAGAGAGAGAGAGAGAGAGAGAGAGAGAGAGAGAGAGAGAGAGAAAGAGAGGGGGGGCAAGATACTAAAATATTTAGTGATTAAGCTTGCTTTTTAGTGATGGAAACTTATCGATAAGTTATCAACTCAAATGACATACCAACTATTGACAAAATGCATTTTTTTTTACCTATATAATAAAAGTTTACCTATCTGTAACTTAATCACATGTACATGTTTTATGTCCATGACATCCATTTAAATGACCTACAACCTACTGATAAAATCCGCTTTTCATTTACATGCACCATTTCTGAAAACTAAAAAGGGTACATGGGCAAAAAGAATTGCTCGATTTACACGATCAACTTGCAGATACAGATAAAAATTTCATAAAAGGTTAATAGACGAGGAGATGATAAAACTTTAATACTATTTCTTATTTTGATTTATATATATATTTTTAGCATAAAGTTGTGGCTGACTCTGTTTTAATATTTGTTTCTTTCATGCCCCCTTTTTAACAAATAGTCATACAACATTTTGGCTATTCTTGGGATAATGCCAATATATTATTTCACTAAAATTTCTTATTCTATTCTCACCCCACAAATGAATTCTATTACAATTGCGATTCATAACACTTTCTTGGACGCGTTAATAGCGCCATTGCACTCACTTATGCCCACACTGAATGAAAACTCCAAGACAAAGAAAAAAGTTCAACTTGTTAGATTTTTAACATTGGTTTTCCAATGTCCAAGGATCCTCGTGCGATATATATAAGAGCTTAGAAGCACGAGGAAGGAACCTCACGGGCAGTATTGTTATGGATGAATTTAAAGTTATTTTTGTTTTAAACTTTTAACCAAATCTAAAATTCAATTTTTTGACAATGTACTTTATATAACCCTACTCCAGATTCTCCGTACATTTATTGCCTTCTTAAATCTCATGTCTTTATTTCTATTGGTTAAAAAAGTTCATCATTGCGCGGATAAATGTCTGTGGTAAAGCCTTAAGATTTATTTATCTTCGTTTACGGTTAGAGTACAATCCGAAGACTTGTGTATAAAGCAATGAGGTACAATTTTTAAAAATGTTTTACAAAAGTTGTAAGAATACATTGGTAAAATTGTTGTTGATCCTTCATATTAAGTGAATGATGTTAATGTTCAATTCAAAATCACATTAATTGCGTGCTTTCTTTCAATTGTTTTGGTATTTTTTCCTTCGTTTTGCTTTTGCTGTTGTTTCATTTTGCTGTTTGATGTTACTGTTTTGTTGTCAGTATGTATGGAAAAATCGTAATCAAATGGCATATTAATAAAGACAGTTTATTGCAATTGAAATGGCACAATTGATAAAAAATTGGAACAATTATCACGTATCATTTTACAAATTGTGTCAGTCTATTCTCATCCCATAAATAAATCCTATAACAATTGCAATTTGTAAAACTTTAATGGATGCATTAATAATGAATCCGTTAAAAGTGTTTTGTACAATTAAGTCTTGAATTTCTAGAAGCGTATGTTGTACCCACATCATTAGATCCACCGCTAAAAACAAAAACCCCGAACGACTCATTAAAATGTGCCAGAATTCCGAATATACAAAATGCCGACACTGAGTTAGACTGGATAATACACAGAACTAAGTAATTATAGAACCCTCACCACAGACTTCCTGTCGGCAATAAATACAGTAAGGCCCCATTCGTCAAGGGAATGGATAGCGTGAGGGTAGCTTGGAAACGGTGTTGACGTGCTTTTTTGACAGATTTTTATAATTTTCGAGTTGGAATTAATAATATTTTGCATATTGCTTTTACGATTTGCTAGTTTTTTGAGCAGATTTCAGCAAATAAGTGATCCCAAATTCAGTCGTTGACGTAATCTTTGCAAAACTTGCAATTCTTCACATTCATATTCCAATTTATGGAATTTTCAATGTTTCTTCAAGTGAATATTACGTCGTTTGATTTACGGCGATTTCCGCAATATTTTGAAAACAGATAACGTAACCACAATAAAAACAAGCTTGAGTGCGCGAATAAGTAATTGAAAAGAGATGCATCCAGTAGATTAAGAATACATGTAACTTATAAACACCGTATTAAACGAGACGACAGAAATAAGGTACAATCTCTCATATGTAGTACAGTAATGTTGACTTTCTTGAAAGAAGAAAATTTTAATGATAATACTATATCCACCAGCTGGCAATTATATAAACTCATTAAGGAGGTATGGACCATCGCCATATCGTGACGTACTTTCCTTCGAATTAAACAATTCATTTGACAGTAACATATTAGATCTATCCATTCCCAATGGATGACTGCACTTAGCGCTGGGTTTTGGGCCCTTTTCGATCGCTTCTGTTGCATTTATTTCTTAACCTAATATCACTTTTGTTAAATTTTTTAAAGATTCTAGTCAATTTCCAACATGAATTAAGATTTTAGACTGTGATACAATAAGCTTATTCTATGTTTTTCTCCTTACAACTTTCGAAAAAAGGAGAATTTTCGCTTATCTGCCCTTGATCAAACATAAGTTTGATATTAATATGCATGAGAGGTGGAGCTGACATTATCAGAATGGTACTAAAATTAGACTAGCATGAATAACAATGCCATGTATAAAAATTTATTTGATCACTCTTTCACCATAACCCTATCTATTCTATATGGTACAAGTATACTATTTACTATGGTTTCAACAATTAGACCACGTCCATGTAAGTACAGAAGACTTTAAATCAATGCTTGACAACTTAACGTGTTCGAAAACATTGTCCTAGTTAGCAAATAACATGCTACCTTACACGTCACGTGATAGAATTTTGTATTCACAAAGTAACCCGAGGTGAGTAATCACGTGGTGAATTATAATATTCAACATGTATTAACCCTTGGTTACAACAGGGAAAGCGAAAGTAAGAAGAAGCAGTTTTTTCTCATTTAAACCATGAGCGCATGTTTGTCTATTAATCTCCCTTTGACATAACTTTGATAATGAAAATATACAACTAGTGTTAAACGGAGAACAATAGACAAACATGCGCTGACTATGTATGAAGTCACTATAAAAGTGGGCGTCCTCATTATCCTATGGAGATTCAAGAAATCGTGATGACCTCCGCCTATGAAAACAAATTCGTACTTGGTAACAACATACTTTTATTTAACGCAATTACGTAAAGTTGCAGTTTAGATGTTGACCATTTCTGCAATTGAAAGAAAAATTCTTCTTTTAAAAGTTTATTTTCTCGCAAATATCGCATGTCCTTAAGTGCAGTCATCCTTTGTTGTCTAACAGGTAGCGCAAGAGGTTTTAGTGTCAGCTTCTTATCTGTAAGTCATGGTATTTCCAATTTTTTTAACCTTTTAAAGAATTTAAAAAAAAAATTAATCCATTTTATGGTCAAATATATTTGAAAAATTAAAAAAAAATTATATTATATTTTGAATATGATGTACCTCTATCAACAGTAATGTCTTAATGTGTCCTTTACATGTACTGACTTGATTTATGTTAAAATGCATAATAAAGTTTGTATTTAATAAACTTTCATAATCAAAGATGTAGAAACTCCCAGAGCAAGGTGAACCATCTTAATGTTCTACACCTTTCATCTCCAACATGCTACATGTAGTAGACTTAAATGTGCGTATCTAGAAGGGGGGGGGGGGGCTGGAAAATTCAAATTTCTTAAATTTACTTAAGGAATGAAATCAATAGTTACCCATTTTATACAAATATAAAATGGGTTGGGGCAGTTTACGCTTTATAAACCGCGAAGCAATCTTAAATATCCCTCTGACACCCCCCCCCCCCCCCCCTTTGGAAAAAATGTTAATTTACCAAATTAAACTGTCCGTAACATCCCAACATACTACTAGACTTGTGAACCAACTTTTAGAATAACTTAAGTTAACAAATTAAACTGTCCGCAGCATCTTAATTAATTCAAAAAACATAGTTTTCATTCTAGCCTACGTATATAACTTGTGCGTTATTATTAAAAGTATATTAAGTGTAATTTCCGTCTTGTTGCCGACATACATACGGAGGACAGGAGAAACAACTTAATTTAATATCTAATTGTCCAAAGCAGGGTGATACTAGTATGTACAAACCAAAATTTAAATGCAAAAAAAGAAACACTGGGTAACAGCGCGTTTTTGTCTACTAAACCTTATTACCAAAAAGCACACGTACCTGTACCTGTACATGTACATTCGTTTCATGTACAAATCGGAAGGACGCGTACAGATAACAAAGGTACACTTAGTAGTTGTACCCATTTTTTGGCCAAACATCACTCCTAATTGTTTTATCAATATTGAACATTTCTCTTATAATTTTTGCCAATGCTTCCTTCCCTATCTCTTATTGTCGATCCGGTGTACCTCGTATTATCTGAAATTCTGTTTGCTTGGGTACTTTTCTAATAACAGTTATTGACAAGTTAAACATACAAGCGATTTCCCAGGGACCCTTCCCGACAAGCCAGATGTCGGGAAATGCAATTAATGCTACCTATTTCAGACTCCTGGTCCAGTAAATGGTGGATGTAGAAGCCGGACGCTACATTGGCGATGTGATGTATTATAAATACAAGGCAGTGATGTATTTATTGCTTTCCGATTCAACACTTTGGAGAAGCTTTATGTGTGAGTTCCACGTTTCTGTGTCATAGTTATAGTAGTCTTGGGCCGTAATGTCAATTCTACTTTTGTGAATTTAGTGAATACCACACCAAAAAATTGTGCACAGACAACTTATGTTTAAGTGCGCCATTTTCTTTATAAGGACTTGTGGTTTTAACCATTCCGTATTCTCGCGGGTCTGGCCATGCGGGTGTAAAGGGAAGGCTACTTCATGTTTGAACTTTTGATCATGAACTTTTTTTTGTGTATATGACGAATCGACACATAAAATCTACTGATATTAGGTATTTGGGGAATTGAAAAGGAAGATCTGATATCCATTTACCATGGAACGGACCACTGCTGTGGCGCTTCTAATATAACGCTGATTGATAATTTTCTGGAAATTTGGCTGTTCCGACGTCGGGAGACACGCTATCTGATCGTTGGTGCGGTGGATTCCTTTGGGGACAAATTCTCTGATGGGGTACCGAGGACATTCGCCCCCTTCTCTTTCCGCATCTCTCCTTATTTTGCCAGGTAAGTTGACGACTTGATTAATTTTATTTTTTCTTTCTTGGAATTCAAATGGAAATTTATTATAATATTTCAAATTTCTTGTAATCTTGTAAAAAAATTTCGATAATGATTTAGAAACAGGTTTGTTAAAACTTCTTGCAAAAAACAGCTTATTAGAATTTTATAACGAAGCCCATAGTAATGTACTGCTGGCAAAATGAAGCAACATTTGTATTGTAATTGGTAGTTTTGAGTTTGACAAGTATCCTTGGTTGAAAATAATTGCTTTTTCTAGACTTTGTACTGCTATATCATTTGTCCACAAGAGCCATGTAAATCTTAACACAAGGATATGTAGAAAGTTCAACATTTTGTCGGTTAGACTGCGATGTTCATCTACGGAGACATATAGGTACACCTGCCTTCATTTTCACAAGTTGTTAATGGGGTTCATTGTGATAAAATTACGTCAAGAAAATGTGTGAAATTACCATTGTTGGTGTATGAATTCTTCAAAGAGTCGGTAGTATAATTACAGCATTAGTTTATAAAGCTGTATATGGACAACTAGTTCTCTCTCTCTCTCTCTCTCTCTCTCTCTCTCTCTCTCTCTGACAACAGACAAACTTGTACGGGATTCATGTCACAGATATGGCGTGCATCAATCTGACCTAGAGGTTTGATAAAGTTCATGGCGCCAAATTAGATAAAGGATTTGGTAAAGATTCATACAAAAAGAATCTGCAACTGGATTAAAAATCAATACTACCTTTCGCTAGGTCTTCAAAATGATCAGCCGGAAATTGGAGTATTTTGTATCTTAAGATATTGAATTAACGACATCGGTGAAACAGACGAAAAGGACGATGGAAATTTATGCTTTAGTCAAATTACCTTTTTTTTTTACATTGATCAAATTTGTTTGATTCATTCAGCAATACAAGAGTGTAGACGCATTTGGGTTAACCGATCATGAGGGTAGATGAGATAGTACGTTTTATAAATAGAATGTTTTAATGACCATTTTTTCCTCGTGGTAGGTGACAATTCAGGACTTTTTATGTGTAAATTTTTTGTCTTGTATATTTCCTATCAGAATTCTGTTCATTATATCTAGAAATGTGAGAAATTATTAATAAAGTTGCGTTATGTTAAGGCGAACAGTGCCCGTTTGGGGGAATGTGATACATGTATGTCATTATTTATAGCAAAATACCAAGGGATCTAGGGAATCTTGTGTTATTATTGGTTATTGAACGTGCACAGGTCCTTATCAAAAAACGACGTTTGAATGACGAAAGACACGTGATTTAAATGAATGTAATAATGTTTAGGTTTAAAAACATTGAATGGTTATAAAACAACTTCCATAAGCTAAATACATGTTTATGACCATTAGTTAGGAGTCCGCAACATAACAGGTATAGTATTTGTGCTAAACAATATTTTTTGAGTCACATTTTGCCTTCTATACTATAATTCCGAAATTGCGTTCAGCTCAAATTTGCTTGTGAAATGATATACACATGTATAAGTGAACCTCCGCATGAATATCCTTGACTTTAGTCTCAGCACCAATCGACAACGAAATATTCAAACAATTTCCTATCATCAGTGACGTATGTACACATGTACATGTGAAGGAGGAAATGTCTTTTGTAGTGAATTATTTTATCTTTGAATAGAATTATAAAGTTATCCTATATTCAAAAACCTGAATCCATTTGTGAAAGGCACAGTTTACATGTACAAACATGAAAAACGAACAGCAGTATCCATTATTTATGCTTTCTATAACGTTTTTTGAAATTGTTTGATTGACTATTAATATTAATCTTGATAGAGCAGGTGGAGAAAGATTTTTAAATCGGTTTAATAAATAAAGGTGAGATACATGTAACACGTTTTCGGCCGGATGACACTTTCTATTATTATTATATTCTACCTTATTCTATTCTGTTGGTGCATTAGAATGAGACAAGAATTTCGAAATTTATTTTTTGTTAATTTACTGGTGGCCGTATTACTAAATTTATTATGCGTATCAGAAATGTACTACACAATCTAAAGTAAATTTATGACGTTCTGAGACTTGTAAATAAATATCATATACCGGTTTATTATATATTTCTATTTGTGAATTTGAGAGACGTAAACACTAACACGTTTTTCATGTCGGTGCAAATATTTAAATTTTGTTAACCGTATTGAGATGCACACATGTGGGGAAGGGGAAGGGGGGGGGGGGGGGGGGGCTGTAATTTCACACGCAGATAATTTCAACAAATAAATTGTTTGAAATCGTGTACCGAACAAACCAAACCAATCATATAAATAGTTCGAGCTATTTTATCCAAAGTTCACCCATCAAGAGTTTCCCTTGGTAAATCCTGATTAACTCCTAGATATTTAGGTGTCGAGCTTGACTCCCGCCGTCTTCAAATTAAGATTTAGGGATGTATTGGGGCTCAATCGATGGACACCGACAATTACAAAGTGGGAACTTATGGCTTGATGTAAATCAGTCTGTTGCTAATCTTTATCTAATTTAGACAAAATGAATCCAAGACATTTACCCCAAGAATAGCGATGTAATACTAGCGCCTAATATAGAGATTTTATTAGGTTATATTATAGACTGTTAGTTAATACAGAGGGCGCAGCTTTTTGGAAGCTTTTGATGGAATCAATTTTTAATGTTTGCAAGATGGCCTTCAAGTTAGTAATTGATCTGCAATCTGTTAGGACCTGCTGGCTCGGTTTGAACACTTTCCATCCAATCTTTTATTCCTCTTTTATAGCTACCGCGGTGTCTTTTAATTTATTATCTATGTATGGGGTCTCCAAATCTTTACTGAATTTGTGAAGTTATTTCGACAATTTTATTTTATCAATTACGTCATTATTCTATCATCCCCGATATCACTTATAGTCTGTCCCAAGTTATTGCTTCCATCACTTTTTGATGATTTCTAATTAAAATACACATACCTGTGAAAGAAATACAGCTGAAATTGATGAAAGGGAAAATATCCAAGATATCTTCATTGAGATATTATCATTTTTCACTCATAAAAGTTCACAGGAACGAAAACAAATTTCTTACGGAAATTTATAATGGGAAATGTTTACATCTTTTCACCATTCGGAACTCACTCGGAATACCTCGCACAATTTTTCAAAGTTATCATCCGGGCTATTTCATGGCTGATGCAATGCAAAATCCCCGTAGACTTTCTATTTTGGGTTGTGTATTGAAACCTGAAGCGGTAGAGGGGGCGTTTCAAAACGAATAATCTGGACATTTTTCATATTAGTGGATGAACGTAGTTTGAGTACAAAGGTATTTATAATTATTGAAATATCAAGCGAAAAGTGGTGGAAGCAAACACTCGGGACAGAATACTTTACAACAGCTTCGGATAAACCCGTTTAAAAATACGTTTTTACTAGTTTCTTGTTCATTGATTTGAATACTTTTGATAAGATGTTATTAAATCATGTCTTATTGTATTTTTTATTACGTAATTTTCTGATAATTATTTCAAAGATACTTTAACTTTCTGTAACGGGATGGAAGAAATAATTACGGACCAGACCGGGATTAGAACCTGGGCCCCCTGAATTCTCTAGTCAGATGTTCTACCTACTGAGCAATCAAACTGGTCTGACCGTCACATTAGAACCATTTTAACAGGAGCTTGGACTTTGGGTAGTTGTGTCAAACAGCAGGCCTGTCTATTTCATTGTTGGTCACTCAGCCATGGCTCTTTGAAATCAACAAGATTTGTCTGGATTTTGAGCTAAGACTTCGCAATCTGTGGATATTTCACTTGAAACCAGCGTCATTTTTAACTTGTTTTGATGCGGGAAAAAGAGAGTTTCATCCTACCGAAAGTCCAAGGTCTTGTTAAAATGGTTCTACTTAACACGAACACAATTTAACCAAAGAGAAATTCAACGAGAGGCTTAAATCAGGCTATATGACCCAACAAAGTATTCATCATAATAGCCTTTTAGTAAATTTGACCTTTGACCATAACGTAATTATTAACGTAGGCCCAAGTTGTTTGTTATAATATTAAAAGCAATAATTTGATATCATTACCAATTCTGCGGTTCCTCGATTATACGGCTTCATTATTAGATCGGACATTATGATTCCAACCTGCAACGCACGCATCAGCTCCTTCCGCAGTGACGCTTCACAGCGGAAGTGAAAACTACGCATTTGATTCCACTTCGTCAGGCCGGCCAGTGTGTTCAAATAAATGTTTACGTACATGTATGTGGAATGGAAACATGGATCTTGCCAGACAGCAGACCTTCAAAACGATTTGTCAATGATAAAGAAGGAGTGGGGATAATTTGATAGAACAATGGAGTTGGTGAATTAAACGGATGTTCTGGGAAGGGGGGTATTCGATTAAACGTTTTTGTCTCCCAATCATTTTTTTTCGCAACAGGCTTTTAATAAACAACTTATTTTAAATTAATTAATTCATAATAATGTGGTTACAATAAAAAACAAAGGATACATGTATCTGGTGTGGGATTTGATTCAGAGATGAAGTTGACTCTATTTTGTGTCAAAAGTCATTTTTTGTTTTTATTTTGTCATAAATGCAATCATTCTTAATGTTAATTTTGGCTATTGATTTATTGAATACGATCGTAATCTTTACAATGTGTTTAAATCCATTCACTTTAATTGAAAAACTTCTGCATCAAAAGGCTTTCACTATCCCAAATCTAAACAAAATAATGACATGAAGCATACATTTTGCAGGGCCTTTTCTCCTTCGATACTTTTCCCCTCTTCTTCTTTTCGAAGCTTCCGAGGAAATGAAAAAGACAACTTGGGTGTTTCCAATCGAAAGATTATATTTGGTCCGCTGCATACTAATAAAATTGGTCGCCTTTTCAATTCAATTTATCATTCAATCCCGTGAAGTGCGATCATTTGCACGCGAGACAGAGTCGATAAGATGGCGGCCAAATCTTGGCATTCTGAACGCGGGCGCTACTAATTCCACTCATTGTTTTTATACAAAAGAAACAGCAAAACTATCAATAAAAAGGCAAGAAAAAGATATAAAACCTCATTTTTCACACATTTCTTTCTATTTATTGCTACGAAAAGGCAATCTGGAATGTATCATTGGACGGCGAAACACGAGCCGATATTCAGATATTGTCAGCGCTTGCTCAACAAGAATAACAGACGTTAGTAGCTAGTAGTGCTTTATATGTTTAGATTCTCGTTAAAAGTAAGTGCTAACACCGAACGATTTACTGAAATTATATACATTTTTAATAAAAATGAAATTAAGCAATGATACCGTAATAATGATGTTAAAAACGGGTTTTTTATTCGTAAAATTTTATTCGTAAAATAATCTAAAAATGAAGCTGCTGCAATTATAATGAATATTGTATAAAAGGCGTGGTCCTTAACATAAAGTTTATAAGTAATCGAAATATTCATATTTGGTTTAAATTGAAGGCATGATTTTGGTAGTCATACGGTATCATAATGTTATTGTAATTCTGAGTTGAAAAGATTTCAAAAGACAGTTTGAAAATTCCAGTAATGTATAAATGATATCAGAAAATATATGTAACATTAATTACATGTATCAATATATACAATAAGATGATTTTACATTTTGCACAAATAGCCTTCAATGTATCTTGAGATTATGGTTTTGTTCGATACCTGAGCCATGTCTAACAGAGTCTGTTAACCGTTAACCTTTGTCCACGGCCTTTCTACATCTAGGATTTCAAATTCCCTCCATACGGTCTAACACCAAGAGACAGCTCCCCGCACATTCAAGTAATGAGACGAAACGTGAGATCCAATAATTGTAAGAAAAGAATGAATGCAGATGTCAGTTTGTATTAAAATTGATATGAAACAAAATATTGCACTTTTTATTATGGCTTTGTTCATTTCTCAGAGGCCAGATCATGGAACAGTGAACATAGGTTTATATCTGATGAATCAATAGCATTTCACACCACGACTTCTGTTTTTTTCCCCATTTTGTAATGGCAGACAATGAACCTTACTTGCACTTATGGTATCAAGATTCCAAATGTCCAATGCAGTCTAAATACTATTTTTAAAATCTATTGTTAGGCATTTTTGATTTTAAATATAATTTTCGGTCTGACGCGTCAAAAGCAACGGCATGCAAAAATCAATTACAGAAGTCTTTTAGACAAAATTTAGTGCTTAATTACTAGTTTGATTAAAGTTATTAACAATTAATAACCAACAACTGTTGTTAGTAATTATTATAGCCTTTACTGAAATCATGATAAGCAAGATTTCAAAATATAGTCATAAGTTTTTTGACATTTATTCCTGGCATAAAACACATAACGTTAAAACCCAATTCTTTAAGCCAAACGTACGTTCATGTATTTCTACTGCTTAAACTATATGTACTTTGTCATTCAAGTCTCAACAAATGCAGCATTAATCAATTTCGTTTACAAGTGCACAGATTGTTTTTCATCTTTTTCTAATGTCTTCGAATGTTTGGTTTGCCACCGTTACAAGCTAATGTTTCGAAGTTTTGTGGGTCATCACTACAGTCTTTTTGTTCTTTTTTTATCATACTTTATATCATCATAAAACAATGACAAAAATCTTAGAGCGCAGACCTACTCTATGAAAAAGGACATTGGAGTCCTAATATATGAATCTTTTAAAGAATTTGATATGCATACACCTGTTTGTATCATAATTTTAAAATTTTGAACGTAAGTATTATCGAAAATTGATTTTTGCTAAATATACATAGCTAAGAATGAATTCGAATTCTAATGGACATGTTAGACTTTTTTGTAGTTTTAGTTAAATTTTTTATCTGTCAATGTGACAGTCCTACTATTGGTATTTTTTTTTCTAAACTGCAGTATCATCTTCAAATACTTTTAGTACATGTAAGTCTAGTATTAATGCTAGTCTTATAATGCTAGTTGGAAAAGTAAAAAAATAATACATTTTTAACACGTAATTTATTTTTAAATGTTGGGTATAATTTAATAGTTTCCATTTTATGTCATAGACTCAAGTTTGATATATTGTTTTCGTTAGGATTGTGCAGCCTACTGTACCAATAGACATATGTGTGACAAGCGCGCCTTGTGGATATATCGTTGCAATTAGATATAACAGCAAAAGCCGAAAGTATTTTGTAGAACTGACAATGACAGACTTGTCTTTGAAAAAAAATCATCTGATTTGTGACAAGAAGTTGAAAAGAATTATACAAAATTTCTCTCATCGTGTCAAAATATTTCATCAATTTTTCTTCAAACATACTCAAACGTGAACGTGGAATACTAAATACTATTTCTATTTTCAGGGGATTTTTAGGAGGGGGTATTAGTTTGAGAACTTTTTGAAACTGTAAACATTTTATAATATATATGCACACAGTATTTGACACATTTCCCTTAAGATAATTTTAATCTTATTTAAAAAGATTTTTCATCGTCCCGTATTGTTGTGTTATGATACATGTAGCTGCAGGTCCGCAGCTCCACAGGAAAATTCGGTTCGACATGCCGTAGAGCTACAGTTCTTTCCATACAAAAAACTTGCAATTTACGGCGCAAAAAAAAAATACGCTAGTTTTGGCTTGATTAAGTAAACCTTACTTCCTAACACATTCTGTAGAAATAATCGATACCAAAAATTCTTCAGATATATTACTTCAGATTTCGTCCTTTACTTACCTCTAAAATTCTTTTAAATACCAGCCACTTAAAGTAAAGTAGTATTTACATGTAAAACTGCCGACTCTGCACGTGAATTTAACATACTTTACTTTCCGATGTTGGTTAGCGTATTTAAGACAATGTCTAAGGCTAGTAAAATGACAATACCAGTAGTAAATTTTCTGAAGAATATAATAGGATGAAAAAGTATTTTCACAGAATGTGTTAGGAAATGAGGTTAATCGTTCCAAAACTAGCGCATTTGTCTGTGCGCCGTAAATAGCAAGTCTTTTGTATGGGAGGAACTGTAGCTTTACGGCATGTAAATCATTTTCCCGTAGAACTACGGACCTGCAGCTATGATACATGTAGATATAGTGAATTTGACCCAGATTAAACACCGAAGTGAAACCCTTCAACGAAAAATTTCTGGAAAAAAATGTTCTGTGTTAGTAGGTTTTTCATAATAAATAGTTAGGCACAGCTGTAAATCTGAATGTATTATAAAACAGACATACATATAGTCATACACTCTGTGAGCTTAACACTTATTAACAACAATCGCATGCAATCCATATTTCCTCCGATGCTTAATGTATGTGCTTGTCTCGGTCAAGGGCCCGGTTTTGCGGGGGAGAAGAAATTTTGTCTCTCTGGATTTAATTGATTTAATCCCGTCAAATACTTGTGCCTGCATTGTGTCTTCCAATGGTATGTTATTAATTTACTGTATTCCGTTACATACATGCACATACTTCTCTTAGCAGGGTTCAATAGATATAACATTGCTAAGTTCTTTTGATAATTGATTTTTTTTATTTTTAAGCCACAGTTCTGTATCTGGTACATGGTGCTCTGAGTGTGTGTCCAGAGTCTTTCTCAGAAACGTGTCTACTTCCGGTTCAACGTCTACAGCAATACGTAAGCGAGTTACCTCCCCTCGCCGGATTGTATACAGCATACAATGAACCAGAACTCATCAACATATGCAGGTAAAAACTGAAGTATAGCATAACAATGAAATTTGTTATTTATTGTTGATATATAATACAATTTTTTCCAAAAAATCGCATGATTACAACTAATTATCTAAATGAACTTACTTGTAAACCGTCAATATTCTTCGATATAGAATTTGTAATTTTTTAAAATGCTATACGAATTAATTCAAAATCAGGGTTTTGATTTCAAAGATTGGTGAGCCAGTATCAAAATTGTTCCAAAACAATTACAACCGGATGTGACATCAATACAATTCAAAACATCCGGGTATTGCACAGCGTCTTCCTGCCTGTCTGTGGGACATACTACCAGGGTACATTACCATGCTATTCATTCATTTAATGTTTTCGCCACCAAGTTTTGTAAAAGTTCAATCAGTGTGACAAGACATTTTAAAACTTGCAACTGCAAATGCTCAATAAAATTTCTTGATAATTGTGCTTGAAGAAACATTCTGATAGAGACTTAAGTTTTTAGGGACTAGGATTTTAATGTGCGGGAAACAAAGTTTTCGAACATAATTAATGGACTAAGTTCAAGGAAAGATAACACTGATTTAAATAGAAGCAAGTTTTATCTCAGAGTTGTCATTCTTTGTACTTTTATGTATGTCCTTATTCTTTTAGATTATTTGAAGCACAGAAACTGCTTTAACCACCAAATGTTTATGTACAAATCTTGTCACCAGAGGAGACAAGCCAGGGTGAACCAGCTCAAGAGGGAGGACCAATATAATTTACAAATATGCGAGTATGCTACTTATAACACTGTGCCGGATAATTTCGCCAGTGCCAAGATGGCGTTTTTGCACCCACTTAAGATGCAGTTTCGAAAAAATCCACATAAGCCAAATGATAGTCTAAGATCATTGCCTAGAGCATATTTAACCATTTTGTTTATAGTGTTTCTCACTAAACAGTTCCCATAAGAGACATAATTTTTCTACAGGAAACATTGAAATCCTATAGGATTTTATAAAAATCCTACAGGATTTTATAAAAATCATAAAGGAATTGTATTTCCTATAGGAGAATTAAAAGTATTTCCTACAGGAGTTTAAGAGGTAGTTTTCCTATAGAAAACAAGAGGCCCACAGGCCTTGACGGTCACCTGAGTACCATAGCCCTTAGATTGTCATGTCAGAGAGTCTCATGTTTGCATTTTAATCTTCATTTTGAAGTTTAAACCCTAATCTGACACTCCTCTGTATGGCTTTGACTGTTATCCCGCTTTTATTATTTGATGTTTGAAAAAATGGAGTAGGGGGGGGGGGGGGGGGGTAAGAGTCGTAGGAATCTCGGATTAACTATACCTAGCTCCAGTTGCCAAAAATTGTAAACTTTTTGTAATAAGAAACCTGCAGGCTTTTAATGGTCAATCTCTTATAATATTGTTTCATTTATAATGCACACCAAATGCATACAACATATTTCTACAAGTATACAATGCACAGGATATCAAAGTAGATTTCCTAAAATAGAACACATATTTAAATTCAATATTGCCAAGTGACAATTTATCAAGTAGGTTTCAAAATGAAGTTAAAATTGTCAATGGATGACACACATCAATAACCCTAAGTAAAAATACTGTTCAATATATGGCCATATTTATCATCCCCCCTTCCTCCCCCAAGGAAAAACCTCAACTTCTGCCCCAATTTAACATCAGAACATTATGAACATAATAACAGTGCATGACTTTATCTCCCACGACTGTGATAGTACAGAAGAAAATATTACTAGTATTAAGGTATCCCACTCCTCAATGTTTTTGTATCAAGAATTTCTTGAGAAGTATATCATTGAAATCTGTAGACAAAACATACTTAAAAAATACAAAGAAAGGGGGGGGGGGGGGGGCAGTATTCATCCCTCTGAGTTATGGCCCATTTAATTTCACCTTTTTGCACATAAAATGCAATTTCAGCCTGATTAGGAATTGTTGTCAGTATATTTGATTAAACAAACTTATTTCTTCAAATATTGTTTTTAATTATGCACAATGGTCACACTGAATAGAGGGATTACGAAAAAAAAATTTGTACGAAGCTGCATACATTTTTTTTTACCTTTTTGCACCTAAAATAGACAATTTCTATAATAGTTACAATTTGATTTGATAAAAAAACTTTTTGAATATCAAGAATTTTATAAGATTAATCCAGTGTGCCTAGATATGTATTCAGTATCATTTTGACATAATAAAACATGGGGGTCAGTGATGTCAAATTTTAGATATAGGGCTTCAAAGGTAAAATTCTCGCAAAATTTGGCTTAAAAAAATTCAGACATTTTCTATATATTTGCATGATTTTATGCTAAATTAAACGTCAATCACTCTCTCAAGATTTAATTTTGTACATGTCAAACAGAACCTATAGAATATGTTACAAACCAATCAAATGTTAAAAATGTGAATAATGAAAAAAGTATAATAAAAAGAAATGTATATTGAAAATTTATAAAATTGCTTGTTTCTGTCATTTTCGTCTAAAAAACCCTTCCGCACAAAAAAATAGTTCCCCCCAAAACTTGTTTGTTTCTTAAACTCAATGGATTTTCTTTATGAATGTTGTGTAATTATGATATAATAATTTTTCTGTGATGATTAAATAAATAAAATCATATTCATTTTAAATATAATGATCATCTGCGCAATGAAATCAAAACTCGAGGAGTGAGATACCTTAAATCAATACATTTTCACTATGTGGCCATATTGGCCCCACCCTAGGGCCTGAGCCCCAGGGGACCATAAATTTCACAAATTAGGTAGAAGTCTTCATGGACATC
>WFKH01011801.1:25887058-25898801 GCA_016163765.1 Magallana hongkongensis
GAACCCCTAGTTCAGGGGTCATGAATTTCACAATTTAGGTAGAGGGCTTCATAACCATGCATTTAGTTTTTCACAAATATATATGGCAGTAGAGAAGAAGTTTTTCAAATATTTAATACATTTTTACCATATCGCCATATTGGTCCCACCCTAGGGTCTAAACCCCTGACCCAAGGGCTATAAATTTCACAATTTGGTAGAGGGCTTTATGGACATCATAACCATGCATTTAGTTTTATCCCCAAATGTATGGGAGTAAAGAAGAAGATTTTTTTTTGCATATTTGGCCCCGCCTTTGACGGGGCACCCCGGGTGTGGTAAAGCCATGAATTTTACAATTTAGATTTCTCTTACCATAGAGATTCTTCACACCAAAAATGGCAACAATTGGCCTTGTTGTTTTCAAAAAGAAGTTGAAATTGTAAAATTGTAGACGCACGACGCCGGACGAAGAACAATTGCAATAGGTCACTTCAGTGACTTAGGTGACCTAATAAAGATTTCCTATCGGATTTTAAAATCCTCTGGATTTTGTTCAAATCCTAACGGAATCAAAATTCCTTATAAAAGTCCTTTTATTCCACTGGGAAATTTTATATATTCTATAGGAAAATTGTTTTTCTTATGGAAAAAATTACTTTTCTTGTAGGAATATATTTTTTATAGGTAAATATCTCACCTGACAGGTGATAATCATCAATAACAAAAGTGGTTATAAACTTTTTAAGCAATGGTCTATCATATGACTTCTTTGAATTTTTCGATATGTTAGACGGGTGCAAAAATGCCATCTTGGCACTGGCATAATTATCCGGCACAATGTTTTATAACTTTTTGTTTATGCAACGTTCCTGTTGAAAATGCAAAAACATGTTTGATAGAAGAAAAAAGTATTATGTTTCGATTGTTTTATTATTTGGAACATTTTATTATGTAGGCCATCTTTAAGGCTATATTTAACTCCTAATTAGAAAGAGCTCTTTATAAAGATATAGGAAAATGCTCAACTATTTGGATTTTTTTTTTTACTAAATGTTAGTTTATGGGCATAATTTAAATATATCAAAGTTTAGGCAGATCTGATTGGTTAATTTGTTGACCACCCAGCCTCCTTCAACAACTATACAATTTCAAATGGTTGAGTTTCGAAATTGAGAATTTTAATGAATTTGTGTTTGCATTTAGAGTCACTAACGAGTACGTGAAATGTGTGTATCTCGTCACGGCTTTACAGTGTTCCATGGAAGCCGCAAACACTTACTTTAACATTCTTAACCAATCAATGTCTTTATCATTCGATGAGGCAAACTTCCGCTGTTCTATACGTCATCCTGATGACGACATATCCGTTTTTACGACAACGAAATCTACAACTACAATACCAACATCTCTTGATTTTACAACGAGGAAGGGGAGTCCGAAAGGAAAGCGTTCGGTTAGTGCAGCAACAGACAGGGTGTCGGCAATTTCGGGGTGCTTATACATAGTTGTTTTAAGTGTATATGTAATATTAAAGAAAGTTTTATAATAAATTACATTGTTTTAGAATTGGTTTGCTCTTCATCTAAACGCTGACTTTAATTACAAATTAGGATGCTTAGCATAAAACGTCCGGATATTATCACGAAAGGCACGTTTAACAGTCACATTTTGGTTGAATTAATCAACTTTCAAAAGAAGGTTCAAAACAAGTATAAGAGCAATTGCAACCTACTGTAACTTATCGATATAGTTAATATTTGATGATGTAGGCCTAATATGCCTGTTTATTCTACGTTTTCTCTGTGTACATGTACATGTAGAATGGAGCAAACGCGCAGGAGTATCGGATAACATTTGTAATCATAACACTTTGTTATTCACTTTAGGCAGAAACTGTAGCAATGTCGTGATTTTCTGATTTTTATAAGTAATTCATAAAGACAATTTTCTATAAATAACCGATTCATAATTTTATTACACACTGGAAAAACATGTCGACTGTACTAGAAGGTGTAACAAATCCCACGCGGGAGGTCCAAATACATTTGTTCCTATTGGACGACCAAGTTTCCTTATCTTCGTGAGGTCATGCATTTCGGTTAATTTGTAAAATGACTTGTGTTGGTTTGGTTCTTTTTTATAAAAATAAAGTCGAATAAATTATACTTCTTAATAGCTATCTATAGAATGTGAGAATGACGTTCAAACTAAGCTATAAGTTATCCTGTTTTTACTATTAACACCGTGCCAGATAATTATGCCAGTGCCAAGGTGGCACTTTTGCACTCGTGTAAGATGCAAGTATCGAAAAATTCAAATATGTCATATGACAGACCATTGCTTAAAGAGTTTATAAATACTTTTGTTATTGATGTACCTCACCTGTCAGGTGAGATATTTACCTTTAAAAAATAAATTCCTACAGGAAAATAATTTTTCCCATAGGAAAAACAAGTTTCCTTAGGGATATTTGGAATTTTCTATCGGAATAAAAGAACTTTTTGTAGGAATTTAAATACTGATAGGATTTGAGCAAACCTGCTATAAGATTTTTAAATCCGATAGGAAATCTCAATATCCTAAAGGAAAACTACCTGTCTAATTAAATTCCTGTAGAAAACACTTTTCTCCTATTGGAAATATAATTCCTGTAGATTTTTTTTTTTAAATCCTAGAGGATAATCAAAATTTCCTATAGAAGAATTAATGCTCCTACGGGAATTACTATTTTGCTACGAGATATTTAATTTTAAAGGTAAATATCTCACCTGTCAGGCGAAACACACTAAAAAACAAAAGTGTTTATATACTTTCTAAGTAATGGTCTATCATGGTATATATGGATTTTTACTTAACTGCTCAAGCGGGTGCAAAAATGCTACATTGGCAATGGCATAATTATTCGGCTCAGTGTTTATTGTAAGATGATTCACATTATTAGCTCACCTGAGCTTAAAGCTCAAGTGAGCTAGTCTGATAACTTTTTGTGCGGCGTCCGTCTGTCTGTAAACTTCTAACATTTTCGACTTCTTCTCCAGAACCACTGGGCCGATTTCAACCAAACATGGCACAAAGCATTCTTAGGTAAAGGGAATTCAAGTTTGTAAAATGAAGGGCCACGCCTTCTTTCAAAGGTAGATTAAGAATTATTAAAAATTTGTTGGTATCTTTCAAAAATCTTCTTCTCAAAAATCAATCGGCCAGAAAAGCTCAGACTTTTGTGAAAGATTCCATAGGAAGTGTAGATTGAAGTTTGTTCAAATCATGTTCCCAAGGGGTAGGGTGGGGCCACAATGGTGGTCGAATTTTTAAATAGAAATATATAGAGAAAAATCTTTAAAAATCTTTTCAAAACCAATTGGCCAGAAAAGCTGAAACTTGTATGGAAGCATCATCAGGTAGTGTAGATTCAAGTTTGTTCAAATCATGATCCCAGGGATAGGGTGGGGCCACAATATTGGTTCAAATATTTACATTGGAATATGTAGATAAAATCTTTTCTAAAACTAATTGGCCAGAAAAGCTGAAACTTGTGTGGAAACATTCTCAGGTAGTGTAGATTGAAGTTTGTTGAATTATGATCCCCGGGGTAGGATGGGTCTGCAATGGGGGTCAAATTTTTACACAGGAGTATATTGAGAAAATTTTTTAAAAATCTTCTTCTCAAAAATCTTATTGGTCAGAGAAGCTGTAACTTTAGTGAAAGCAACCTCAGATTGTGTATATCCAAGTATGTTAAAAGGTATGATCTTCAGGAGTAGGTTAGGGCCACATTGAAGGGTCGAATTTTTACATAGGAAATATTTTTTAAATTATTTTCAAAAACTCTAATGTTATAATTTGTGGTATTTTACATATTGTTAATTCCTAATTGTTTAGACTGCCCCCCCCCCCCCCTTAGACAATTCTTGGGCCACACAAGGGGTTCAAAGTTTGATGAAGGTTTATATATATATATAAACAGTTGTTTAAGATCCTCTTGGGAACTGCAATGCTCAATATGTGATATGACTATAAAGTCATCCTGTTACAAAAGGGGCTCATTGTTTTACATAAGAGTTTCTGGAAAAAAATTTGATAATCTTTATATAGGATCCATTCTACTACATTGTCCAGATATTTTGTATATGACTCCATAAAGCTGATTTTATTATGGAAATTGTTGTTTAGGTGAGTGATGTGGCCCATGGGCCTCTTAGTATGGCAAAAAAATGTTTAACACAAATATGCAAAATAAGTTGGTTAATAATCCATAGCTGGCAACAATTCATACAAAATAATTGATATTCACTAGTTATGAACACTTAATGATAGGGACAATGTCGCCTCAGTTTCTATAAATTGAATTTAGGACACTCTGCTTCATAGTTTTTGAAACCGAGACAGTAAATCGATGAATAATGACTTTAGACTTGTTGCTTTCTCTACTTGTTTCTACGAAGAGGAAATAATCAAGAAACTGTGTGTGGATAAAATGGTTATAATAGTATACCAACTTCTTACAGAACTCCACACAAACAAGAAAAATTCCGTTTATAAAATTTTAACAAAAGGCCCACAGGCCTTGACGGTTACCTAAGTACTATAGCCCTTTAATGGACCTGTCAGGGAGTCTTGTGTTTGCATTTTAAGCTTCATTTTGGAGTCTTAAACCTAATCCGAGACTCCTCGGACTGTGACCCCCACTTTTATCATGCAATGTTCGCATACAACAATTCATAAAAGGGTTCGGAGTGGGAGGGGGGCAATGTTCGGAGGAATCTCGGATTATCTGTACCCTAGCTCATGGATCCAACAGTTGTAAACTTTTGGTACTAATAGACCTGCAAGCCTTTAATTATAGTCATCCTTTTATAATATTCAGTTTCATTCATAATGCAGACAAGCATCAATATCACAGGAAGTTTAAGTAGATTTTCTAAAATAGAACACATGTTTAATTTCATATGGCCCTGTACCAATTTACCTTGAAGTTTTCACGATGAAGTTAAAAATGTAAAATTGTTATCGAACAACACACGACCAATAGCAGTAAGTTACTCAGGAAACCTAAAACAACCCACCAAAACCACAAAAATTAGTCCATTGATAAGTTAATATAAATTATGTTTCTTGGTACATATATTTGTTAAACTTAATTTGAATATATTTGGTGTCGGTGTAGAAACAAAATACATGTATACAATGTGACAACTTGTCGTAGTTTTAATTTTTATTTTTCATGCACATAGTAAATTCATAATTCACAATATTGTAAATGTATTTTTCTAAATATCGTCTATTCTTTACAAAACGAGGCAAAGTGCGTTAAATACAAAAAAGGAAATGTTTTTAACGTTATAACAGAAAGATTCTAAAAATTAAATAGTTCCCATGTAATCAAATGTTAACAAAGTTTGAGTTTATTTTAGAATCTGTATTTTGAGCATCGTCAAAGATGCAGAATGGACACTGGGTCTCTGTTGGTATCGGGGGGGGGGGGGGGGAGTTGCATATAAAGTTGCCAGTCACTATCATATACAGGATAGCTGTATCATTCAATTATGCACAAGATGAATTCTGTATTTGCTTGTATTTTAACTTATAATTAAACTCACTAACAAATACTGTTCGACCGTAAAAACTCCGTAGACATGTTCTATTTCTGTGCGTAAAGAATTTTGCTGATTACTTACACGCATACTACGTGATATTACCACTATCAAGTGCGATTTCGTACAGGAATTTTGTATAAATTATACTTACAAAATGTAGAAAAAGTAAAGAGACTATTCATGTACAAGCAGCAATTGGATAATTACAAAAATTACATATACAGGACTTACTGTAAACGTATTATATTTGGCGTGTACGATATTTGGCGGAATATGCGTTTACAACAAGTCAGTGTGGATTTGATTTAGCGCATTTCTGAATGTACCTATTTATCTGTTTATATATTTTATATTTGGCGATGTACTTGAATTAGCGGACGCCGTTTTCCGCCAAAAACGCTAGATAAAATACATAGCCAAATATAATACGTTTACAGTACCAATGTCAATGTCCTAAGCAAGCTTTAAGGTAATGGAAGTGCACATATGTTGGTGACTGGTACTTTCGCGGGTATTGATTCGCTTGTTATTTTCTGATATAATAACATAATGAAAATTTTCAAGTCACCACGTCGTAAGCGTGTTCGTTTGAAATTCACATGTACTTGACATGACAAACAGATTTAGATACAGTGTTTAATCATGTATAGGAATGGCCAGATTAATACGATGGTTTTAATGTAACATACCTTTATATAACCTTTGTAAACAAAACATGTTATGAACCTTGTATACACAGCAAAAGAATCCTGAGCTCTATATCTCGTTTGTATCATGACTTCTGAAATTCTAATTTTGGTCAAGCAATAGAAATTCCTTGATTTAGCATTAAAGACATTTCAAAAAATATAAATTCGAGAACAAACTTCAAAATGTTGAGCTCAAGTTCAGACCGTTCCTCTTATAAAACAGTACAGGTTTGATTTCATTGTGACGTCATCATTGTAACATAAAAATTTTATTTTTTTGCCCCGGACTAGTATGACGTTCTGTCATTGAATAAGACGCGTCACGTTAGTGCCGTCTAAATTTTTTAGACGACAGGAAGAAAATTAAGACGGTAACATGGCGGACGTAACGTCTTTTTAACTGAATATTGATCCAAACGTTCCACCTTACAAAAAAAATTATGTATTTGAAGTAATCCTCCTTTGAATATGACGTAAAAACGTTTAAAATGACAACAGCAATGGCCACCAGACCAGGAATATTTGCATGAACAACGGAGAATGAGCGCAAACTGGAGCGATCGATTAAAGCTGAGCTCCAGCAATAGAATTATTTTTTTTTAAATACTACGAACAGGAGACAATTGATTATTAGAATTTAACCATTTAAAATTGGATGAATTCCTTGAATATTTTTACATAGACCTTCGGAAAGTTGATAGCATTTACTATACAAAGTTAAATCGCTTGACGGTTTTCCCTAATTTTGTCCTGGAATTTACCAACGCACATTTGCTTTGCCTTCTATGGACTTTATTTTTACACAATTTATCTACCAAACATTCGGACACAAATGTGATAAATAAAAGCATTGAATTTCACTTCAAGTAAGCTGTTGACTTTTATCATAATTCTCGCATTTGAAATCGTTTTCTGTCCTAAGTATCTTGTAATGTTGTTGCTGCAGTTCCTTTTAACTGAACTGATTTCTGTCTGAGCAACTTTGTTTACCCATACCAGTTGCGGCATTAACTGTTTATAGTTTTATATTCATTTTTTAAAATATTTTTTTAATATAAAAAGCTTAGACTGCCCCTTCATAAAAGTGAAAAAAAAAATCAATTCGGTAATACAATAGGGTTTTATGCACCACCTGTGTTTTCATTATATATCGAATATGTGGTGCTTTATAATAATGTGTATTAGTTTAGCAGTATAGGGCTGGTAGGCCCCTTTTGTTATATGTAGACGTTTAACTTCTTTTTGTTAGTTTTCCAGCCAATTTTTTGATGCATTTAATGTTGTGTCTTAACCTTTGCGCCGTTTTCAATAAACGTTTTAACAACCTACCTTGTTTCACCGTTTGGTTTTGATATGGAACAGCTACCTTGGATTGGTCAAAAATTTAACATAAAGAATTGCATGTAAATATATAGGATGTTTTCTATGGAGGGTAATCGTGTTCAAAAATCCAGACCTGTAAACTTGTAAATTCAAATATGCAATCGTGTTGGTGTGTGAGTCTGAGTATGAATGTGTGTAATTCTGATCGCGTAACCTATAAAAACTCGGACATAAACACTTTAAGATTTGACTCAGTTCCTTCCTATGATGCACATTTTGCAGCTTAATTGTTTTTGTTGGTTTATTTAACCTTCAACTTTGCACATTTTTAATCCATAGTTTCTGCATTTGTATCTTCATCCTCGGATATAGCACAGTTGACATGTTACAAATCGACAAATGTAAAGTCTACAAGTTTGTCGAATTTTGACATGACCTTATATGGAAAATGCTTGCTGCGGGAAAAGGCATGCCGTAATCGCCGGAATGGACTAAAATAAACATAAAATTCAGTTAAACTGTTCTAATGAACGATACTATTTCCTTTGGATCGAGAATATTATTGTCAGAAAAAGTATTGAGGTATAAATGAAACTGGACCAAACAAGAAAAGGTGAATGTTTGTAAAAATCGATGCCGGTGTGACGAATGCGCTAGTTTCTGTAATATAATTCCCATGGACACTGGTACATGTATAATACGGTAAGGGTTAACTTTTACTAAAAAAGAAATGCCTATATCTATTTTAATATTGCTAAAATAATTTGACATGTAATGTAAACTGGAAAGTATAAGTCGAATACGTACTCTTTTCTAGAAATGAGACAGGTCAAGAAATTTCCTAGGGGGTGAATATATTTTGAGCGGCATGGGGTTTGGAGACCGCCCTGGGGCCCCATGTAGGTACATTGCTTACCTGAATGCTAAGAATTTTGAGAGTGAATTTTATATTCATCATTTATTTAGAATTAAACGACTTGCAAAGAAATTTGGTAATTTTTCGCGGAAAAATGTATGTTTTTTTATATATTTTTTCAAATACCAAAATGACTTTGTTGTGCAAGTGCATGATAATAATAAAACAATCTGAAACTGTTATAAAAAAAGTTTTTTAATCATTAATTAAAGTACAAAATGTTGTCAAAAATTGAAAGGTTATGAAGAAATAAAAAAGGGATACTAGTATATATGTTTATGTTTTTATAATTATATTTTTCCTTCGAAAATCGAATTTCTGAAATTAAGGAACGGATGGGTTAAACAAATTTGATCGTATATGAACTGGTAAAGTTTCAATTATTAAATCTTATAAAATATATACTGATACTATTGACAGTAATTTTACAAAACAAAGTAGCTGCTTTATGGTAATCAGTACATGTTCACAAGTGGCTGTAAAGCTATAAAGCTTTCCGGAAAATTTTGATTAACCAACTTTACTGAGTGTGTCTAGATTGAATCGACATTCAGGACGCCATACTTATATCCCGTTATTATTGCTTGAAATCAAAACATTTTTGCCAATTAATTTTCACCTTTTTTTTTCTATATATTACCGACGACAAAATGAGATATTTTTGTTATAATTTATACACATTTTAATTTCACGACAGTTAACCTTATCTTCGGAATTTTTAGTGAGGTGGGGGGGGGGGGGGGGCTCTTGTCCCAACAGTGTGCTAGCGATAATGATGCTTTTGGTGATATTTTCTTTATTTACCCGAGCACTATACTTAAACGATTTGTCACATGTACTCTAAGATAATAGAAATGCGTGTATACGTTTAAACAAAGTCATGATAGGTATAATTTTCCAGATCTAAGATATCTGATGCCGATTGAATTCTTCACTCGCATCTTTTCTGGATTCTCTTGATATAATGGACACCGAGCTTAAATTCATTTTTCGATAAATCGTACTTCCTAAAAAATGTTGTTATCCAGAGATAATATGATGATATGTAATTTTTTTTTTGTTTATTCTGTGCCCATTCCGGCGATTACGACACAGGCATTTTCCTGCAGGTATCGGTGGCGTCACTGTTTCCATATATGGTCATGTCAAAATTCGACAAACTTGTAGACTTTACATTTGTTAATTTGTAACATATCAACTGTGCTATTTCAGAAAACGGAGATATAAACGCATTGACTACTGATGGAAAATGCGTATTATAGTGAGAGGTTACATGTAAATAACAAACAGCATTTTATAGTTGCAAATGTGCATCTGTAGGAAGAATTACATTGAAGGTCTGCGGAGTCAATTTTAGAGTTTTTATGTCCGAGTTTTATAGATTACACGATCAGAATTACACACATTCATAATTAGGCTCACACACCAACATGATTGCATATTCGGATTTACAAGTTTACATGACTGGATTTTTGAACACGATTACCCTCCATAGTTTTCTGCTAATTTTTTTTGTAGAATTTGCATTTTCCTTGGTTCTCTTTCCAGATGTGTCGTCCCTATATCTCACAGGCACAATCATGCTGATTGTAGAATCCTTTGTTTGCAGAACCAATTTACGTTCCTTAATAGATCTTTTCATGGTGATTTTTTTCTCACCCACTAGAGAGAAAAAAACAAAGACTTCTTAATTAAATCTATGTATAAACGAGCAATGCTTACTTTAAAGTATTTAATATTTAAACAAAGAAATTGAATTTAAACGCCTGCTTACAAAATTATGAGATAATATACAGAACGTTGTTACAAGCATTTATTATAATCAATCGCAACTTCTTGTACCTTTACGATAGGGGGGAAAACAACCTCGAATGTATTACGTAGGCGTCCATAACAACTCTCTTTTATGAAACTGGAAATAATTACAAAACATTTTATTATCTGTCGAATGTGAGCTTTATCAAATTCAATGACATATCTTAAAATATACCACAGAAGAGACAAATAAGGCTGTCAAGTTGATATTTAAATTGATTTGAAGCGACTCCCATTTTGTTTAAAATTGTAACATCTGGTGATGTTGATACATTCGAGGTGTTTTTCCGAGCTTTGTCGTAAAGGCCCGAGAAGTTGCGATTGCATCAATAGTATTTCTTGTTCTTTAATTTTAACGAGTTACTTAAGAACATCATTTTTGATAAAACAAAAAAAACAAAAAAACAAAAAAAACGGTGATTAAAAAAATATCATTTTAAATGAAATGAAAACCGATTTGATGTTCATTACGCATACGTCATATTAACCATTATAGTTCTTATGTTATGATGTTGCGCATAGCAATGGTCTTAATTATCAAGGTCTGGTCTAATTCGAGGCCGCATATAAGTTATAGATTCATATCAAAAATTAGAATTTACCGTAACTATTGTGCTGATTTAGACATTAATTGGGTTTATGCTATAATTTGCTTATGACATAAACTTGTTTCGGTACTATAAGCAAACAGTGCATGAAGCTGAAGAGCGAAGCACGACTCGCTCGCACAATCATGAATATTTTACTACGAATATAGCTGAACAGATTAACCGAAAGATTACGGATGGTTCATGAAAGAGAATGATATTTTGATTACCAATTTCATAGCTGAACACCATTTAGAACCATTTTAACAAGTCTAGAGCTTGATCTTTGGGTAGTTGTGTTAAACAGCAATGTGACGTAGGCCTGTGTATTTCATTGTTAGCCACTCAGCCATGGCTCTCTGAAATTAACAAGATTTGTCTGGCTTTTGAGCTATGTAACAACCGTTAATGATACAACGCCGCTTAATGATATAAATAGCATTAAGCGTTGCAATTGCAACGCTTAATGCAATAAATTCTTGCATTAACAGTTGACATGTTTAACTGTTAATGATAAATCGCCGCTTAATGATAGAATTGTATCATTAAGCGGCACAAATGCACAGCAGCCTTAACGCTTAATGTAACAAGCAAATATCGACACCCTCAACCGCTAATGATACAAACTTTATATCATTAAGCGTTGCAGTCGCAACCGTTAATGATACAAAATTGTAAAAATGAATGGAATTATTTCAATTTGCTCAATAATCCTAATTTTAGTTTTAAAGATCAATTCTATGTAGAAATCAAAATTGTATATAGGAGTTCCGGCACGCATAGTCACTAATTATCTTTATATTGCATACAATGATACATATTGATGTAATCAGTAGC
>WFKH01011801.1:25902904-25932116 GCA_016163765.1 Magallana hongkongensis
TTAAAGGGGGTTCAATTTAGTCTTTTTTTAACTGTTGGCGGCATGTATACAGAACTATTCTTACGGAATTTCCAAACATTGTCTACATCGCACACATGTATATATGTACATGTACAATACAATTCACCATCGTCATATACAATACATGTACCTATCTTCATCCATAAATTTTATTCATATATCGAACATTCTAACTAATAAAGCCGCGTAATTACCCCCCCCCCCCAAAAAAAAATACCTTACTCTTTGTTTGAATTAAATTTGTGTCCAGTTATCATATGATGATTTTCAATTTAAACTCGCCTATAGTAATTTCAAAATTTACAATTTGAAAAAAACTTTATGGTTATTTTAATGATAAAGAAATAATAAGGGTACTAGTATTTCAGCTAACATCATAATTAGTATTTTCATGCAAATTTAAGAGAAATGTTTGTTGAATCATTAAACCATTCTTGTTTAAATCCATTACGTAAAATGATTAGATTAAACTATGTCTACATACATAATTTTCTTATACCAGTATGAATACAGTATGGATACACAACTAAGTCATTTATTACTATTCATCATTAAGCGGCGATTATCTAGCTACTGAATACATCAATATGTATGATTGTATGCAATATAAAGATAATTAGTGACTATGCGTGCCGGAACTCCTATATACAATTTTGATTTCTACATAGAATTGATCTTTAAAAAAACTTAAAATTAGGATTATTGAGCAAATTGAAGAAAATAAAAAGATTAAATTCCATTCAATTTTACAGTTTTGTATCATTATAGTTTGCGACTGCAACGCTTAATGATATAAAGTTTGTATCATTAGCGGTTGAGGGTGTCGATATTTGCTTGTTTCATTAAGCGTTAAGGCTGCTGTGCATTTGTGCCGCTTAATGATACAATTCTATCATTAAGCGGCGATTTATAATTAACAGTTGAACATGTCAACTGTTAATGCAAGAATTTATTGCATTAAGCGTTGCAATTGCAACGCTTAATGCTATTTATATCATTAAGCGGCGTTGTATCATTAACAGTTGTTACAGAGCTAAGACTACGCAATCGGTGAAACCGAGTCATTTTTAACTTGTTTTGACGCAAGAAATAGATAGCTATGTCCTACTGAAAGTCCAAGGTCTTGTTAAAATGGTTCTACTATTCCTTGTCACTGACCACTATACAGATATTGTTTAGTGTATGTTTCCTGATTCTGTAACTGCACAAAACTTAAGATTTAAAAAAACAAAAACGCCTAAATTCTACGTAATTCTATGGCTTCTTTTTATCATAACAATAACAAAACTAAGCAAGACTGAAAATATTTGCATTTTGATTGATAAATGAAATGACAAAGAAGAAGACAGATGTATTGTCATTTTAGTTAAAATTTTTAATGCAAACACCGCCTCATTTGGTTGTGTCTTAGAATTCCTGTTTGCAATATTAGTACAGCTAGTCTACTGATCTTTTCGTTTCAAAACGGGAAAATCCATGGCATAGTTGCATAGGATACATGTCATACAACGCCATTGTTGTAATTGATAATGAGAACGGTGTTCTGTCACGCATTCAAGAACAGAATCAAAACGATTATAATCTTGGATGTATTTGCCACATGTCAAACGTTTGTGTCCAAGCTGGGATAAATACGGTCCCAGGGCCATTGAAGACCTACTCGACGTGGATATTTACTTCCACCTTCAACAGTTAAAAACAATAGGAAAGCTTTTTAGAGTTTCTAAAATTTTTCAAATGCCAAGCATATGAAAATTGCTAAACAGTGCAGCACGAGATGGTCAAGACTTAAAAAAGCAATCAAAGATGTATTTGTGTCCAGCACTAAAGAGCTACTTTGGTAGTAATAGCGAGTCAGAGAGAGCTGGGCAAGTTCTAAGATGTAAGGAATTGTTATCATTCCATGAGGTGCATATGTTTTGTCTTTTCCTGCAGCTATCTACCATCAACACTACTTTTCAAGCAAGTACATATAATTTCAGCCATTAAGTTTCCCTTTTTTTAAAATAAAATATAATACAAATAATATTTTACTCTCAGGCAAGTTCATCTGGTTTCCTGATTTCTCACCTCCACACACACATAAAGAGATTGCTACGATGACTAGTCGGGAAATTTGAGCAGGTTAAGGCAATAACGAATGCAGGAGAAGATATCACTCAAGTAACTATTGATGATGCAAATTCCCAACTATATAATAGCTGATTGCTAATCTGTAGGACTTGAGAAAAGGGACTACGTATCCAGAAAGGAAGACGAGTTCTACTGGTTTAAAGGTTTACTAGTCTACAACTACATTTTAATCAATTTAGTCACAATATGTAAAAATCCTCTTTTTTAATCAGACATATACAGTTTTCCTAGAGGCAGCGGTCAGATAAAATGATAAAGAAATTTACGTTCAATGATAAAATTCTTTCACACATTAATTTTTTAAACTCTGACATAAGAAGAACAACAGGAACAGTGGATGGTAAATATTATTTCAGATACCATCTTTTTTTAATAGTTATAGTCTTGTCCAGGTAGTTCTTAGGTACAGCGAAAGACCTAATATGAGGCATTTGACTATAATTTCTTTTCTTTTCTCCTGAATCAACATTATCTACATGCAAGTCAAGTTCATGGAAAACTTACTGGAAGGATTTGTCCGGAGTGAAAGATATGTATGCAGTAGTTTTGATTACCGCTCACTACAATGTAGAATCAGACCCAAGACATCAAGGCCAGAATAAGCAAACCCCGTCAAGCCTTTGCAATGCTTAGGCCAGTATGCGGTTCTAGTGTTTTAAGTAAAAGCACCAAGATCAGAATATTTAATCAATGCTTCTCAATGAATGTAAAACCTGGAGTCTAACAGCAGAATTAAAACAAAAAATCCAGGTATTTACCAAAAAATACCTATGCGCATCTGTGTAGTCTGTTGGTCAGTAAAGATAACAAATGACCAGCTTCAGGAGCGTACGATAGTCTGTCCCAAATACAGATTTCTCACTTTTTGACGAATTTTAATGAGAATACACATACCTGTCAGAGAAGTACAATTGAAATCTTCATTTAACCCGGAGAAACTAACATGAACGAAAACAAATTTCTTACGGAGATTTATAATGGGAATTGTTTAAAGCTTTTCTCAATTCGGAAGTCCTCGGGACACCTCGCACAATTTTTCATCGTTATCATCATCATAGACTTTTATGTCTACCGCAATGCAAAATCCCCGTAGACTTTCTATTTTTGATTGTGTATTGAAACCTTAAGCAGTTGAGGGGGCGTTTCAAAACAGAAAATCTATACTTTTTTCATTCTAGTGGATAAACGTAGTTTGGGAACAAAGGTATTTATGATTATCGAAATATTAAGCAAAAAGTGGTGGAAGCAGAAACTTGGGACAGAGTATAGGCAGGAAACAACAGCTCTCTAAATCCAAAAAAAAGAGCTGAACTGGATTGAAACCAACAAGGTCATAAAAAACATTGGCGACCACTGCATAGCTGGAGAAGAGAGATGGAAAGAACTGGAATGAGACAAAAAGAACAGCCCAAAGCAGAGTTAGATGAAGATCCTATGCTCCACAAGGGACGAAGAGGAACTAAGAATCAAAGGGAAAAAAAGAAAAATACGTTATCTACTGCAAACAAATGTTTACAAACCAATATATCGGCCATGAAATTTTCATCAGTTAATATCAAGGTAATGTTTCCCAATATTTTTATTTTACCATGAATCGGACACACACGCACAATGCAGCAAGTAACATGTATTACAAAAATATACAAAGCAACGGCTTTTATATTAGGAGTTTAAAAACTGAAGTACTGTTATAGTAGGCGCTGGCACGATAAAGTAGCACCCACTTATCAAAGAACCTGGTTTGTGAAGTACATATTGGTATCAAATAGTCCAATTCACACTTTGCAAAAGTTGTTTCCCTTTGCGGGGTCAACCCAAAGGTCAAAAGGGAAAAACTCATCTTTCCTCTTTTTTCTGCAACCAAATATTAGGGCGTTCTGTGATGAAATCATCCTGGGGCAATCAAAATACACAGCGGAAACGGATTTTTTTTTATGTCAAATGACAAAGTAACAAACCGCTTAACTAAAAACGGCTACTGTGAGATCTATTAATTTTCTCAAAAGATGGCGGCCAAGGGACATAACTTTTGTAAAGTGTGGATTGGTGGATTGTTTTAACTCTTTGTACCTGTGATGATTTCTTCATTGGTTTGAAATTTTTTTTAATCTTTCTCTCCAGGCACATAACGTTATCATCGTTTTTGAAAGTGGAGGGGAGGGGTGGGGGGTAGGGATTGCGTACTACCAAATCCTCTATTTTAATGATAAATTACCCCATCATTTTTTCACTCTAACATGCTTCAAAAATATGTAAATAAAAAGAATCTTCTGTTATGATAAAAGGGGGAGGCCTGCCCCCCCCCCCCCCCCCCCGATGCTTTGTTTCTGCTCTTTACTGAATCGTTGTTTGATTTATACTAATGATTCGACCCAAGGTGATTCGGTTTTATTTGTATGGCAATACGGTTTCAAAATAAGTAATTTATTCCTGATAAATTAAATACACGGTATTCACATTTTGCTTTATACATTTTCACACATTTTTGAGATAGAACATAAAAATATGAATGACGGTGTAACAAATAGTCATTCTAGGGCAGAGCCAATAGTACCCATAGAAAATATCTTTTCAAAGAGGAATGACCTTTTGTTACTTTTGTTAACCATCGACGCAAATTCAAATTATTGCGGCAAATGTACTTATACGATGATTTCATATCAAAGCGGACTACATGCACTAACAGATTAACATATAGCATCACTGTAACTACTTTTTAGTTTATTTATTACATTTTTATAATTTTAAAAACTTTACTTGAAGATGTAAACATATGACATTTTTAAAAATAGAAACGACACAAGGAACAAACACTGCAATATAAAATAAACAAGGGCACCGCTAAGCGGAGCATCCCCTCGCGACATGACTTATTGTACGGGGGAATACGTTATTTAGGAAAATACATGTAAATTTATCAGCTCAAAATAAAGAAAGTATTTCTTTAAACCACTTTGAATACATACATGTAATATCTATTTAATCTCAATCCCCAAGCTTTGTGGTGTATAAATTGGGGGAGGTGGTTTACATAACAGTTTTCCTATTCCTAGCAGAAACTCAACACATATACTTAAGTTTAATAATTTAGATTCATTCAGTGACATTTATTTTTACATACGCATGTATTACATAAACGATCCGTATACATTATGAAACGTAGCTGAAAATCAAGCGCTCTGTAGTCTGCTCAGATGGAAATTCTAGTTGCTAGTTGTCGTATTATAATTAACCCATAGTATAGTAGATATATATGCTGTTATTATTAATATAAAACAATTTCCGCGTGATAAATGTGCAATATCTGTCAAAGTCTCTACTGAATTTTGGACTAGTTCTATTGTAAGTAATACGGGAAAATTTGTCCGAAAGTCGACTGCTTGTTTCGATGTAAATCGGCAGACTTAAATCTCTTGCCCGCTTCAACTTTTAACTATGGGCACTCGATTAACACTCCAATGCTACAAAACGGTTTTTTTTTTACCTTTACTAGATTTAAATCCCCAAAAATGTCAAGTTGTTGATTTGAACTGTATACGGTAGCGATTAACTTCAAGTCGTACATAAAATTACCCGAAATGCCTATTGTCAAGTCGTACATAAAATTCATGTTTTTAACTTCATTTTTTACGATAATTTTTTTAAAAAAATACTTAATCAATTGATTTTGAAATCAACAGGGTTTGTCCTTTTACCATGCCAAAGAAGTGTACAAAGTTTGATGGATATTCATGAGAGGGTTTTCTTGGAATTTACTAGAAAATTGAAATTGAGTACACACACATACACATACATACACACATACGAACACACACACGCACAGTAGCGATGCTATATCCCCTTCGCAACAAGTTGCGCGAGGGGATAATAATGAGCAATGGCATAACAATTCACTACAAATTATAGTACTGGTAAAAAATACACGTCTTTATACATTTAATGACTCGGATAACTATTACACTCCCCTACATTTATTCTACAATTCATATATCAAAGTTCTTTTTAGGAGCTTGAGTTTTCGGAAGTCGAAAGTTAACATGGCATTTTTTAAAATAATCTCGACAATCAAAGTCAAGTGTTGTGATTTTCTGCACATCTCTAGAGATTAATTCTAGTAACCTCTCCTGGTGCAGGCTCTTTCTACAAACGTGGTAGTGTCACACACAGTTTTATAGTTGAAAAGCTTCATATTCCTTTCGTTTGTAGGTTCCTTTAAAAGTATTTGCATTGCAGATGAGGTAGAGAAAGGAATTGAAATTTCTATCAAGAGAAGAAGTCGAACGTTTCGTTGATTTAATGAAGAACTCCCAGGCATGCAACATCTGATTTTGGAAATAGAACGTGAAAATCCTATCTTACATCAAACAGGAAATTTTAAGTTGGGATGTCATTCCGAAATTTTGACCTGTCACATTTAATGTTGCACGGATAAGAATGGACTTGGCAACAAGGAAAGTCTTCTGTCCGTTTTCAAACATCATTAGATCTCTCACTAATTACTGTACTACTTAGATTTCTTCTTCTGATAGTTTTTTTTTCTCTTCTACAATATTTTTTATTCTAATAGAGACACGGTAATACCGTGTCTCTGTTGTACATCCTTGCTGTCTACTAAACTGCACAATGCACACTTGAACATACCCGCTGTTATGCAATGCCAGACAATCAAAATGATACATTAAGGGAGTCTGTGATCGATTTATTTTAACTTTGCATGCATTTGGTTACAACAGATGACAATGGATCTCCTTCCAAGTAGATATAAGTTTCTTACAAACATTTTTGGTTTTATAAAGTTTGTCCTTTCTTTAAGTTTCCTCTTCTTAGCACCGAGATAATGTTGGGGGGTTTTCGGGTACTGATTTCTTTGCTTAAAGTATTTTCTTGCCAGCTCATGGTTAGACTGTAATTACAATTTTTTAGCTTGAAAGAACTTAAAGTACATATATATACTAATTGAAGAACATGTGAAAGAGGCATGGTCACGATTTCGGCCAAATTTTATTTTTCTATTTTACTGTGGAATCATTTTTATTCGTGGGGGTCAATGTTCGTGGGTAGCCAAATTTTTCCTGGTTCGTAAGGACGTAATTTCGCTGGTAGAAAGTTCGGGATAATTTTAATTAATATTAAAATGCTTGTATATACGTTCGTGGGGATGTAAACTCGTGGACGAGGGTTACCCACGAAAGCCACGAACATTGGTCCACAACGAACAATGATGATTCCACAGTAATTGTTTACAATGCTTTGGTAATGCATTTCTGATCAACCAAAATTTAAGTGTCAGTCGTAGAGTTATTAAGCAAGATACAAAGCTTACAATTCTTTGTTACGTAAACGAGGTTCATCCTATGTTTTTGTTGGGGTTTTTTTTTTACATTGGTTTTGGTAAAAAGAATCTTTCAAGCAGATTTTTTCTATCTGCTAATTCGTTTTGAACATAAAAAAAACAATCCTACATTTTGTCACATTTTAGTTCTAAACCTGGAAGTTCTTTTCAACATTCAAAATGTAAACAAAACATGACCTGTGCTTGTTTACATAACAAAGATTTGTGAGCATTGCATCGCTTACAGCTCGACGATTTTGTTTGACGATTAGAAATGCCTTGCTGAAGTATTGTAAACATTAACAAGAGGCCTACAGGCCTTGACGTGACCTGGGTTCCATAGTCCTGAGATTGACCTGTCAGAGGGTGTAATTTTTGCTTTTAAAGCTTCATTTTGGATTCTAAACCCTAACCCTCCAGATGCGAAAAATTGTAAACTTTTGGTAAAAAGAGACCTGCAGGCCTTTAATGGTTAATTTTTCATTATATTCAGTTTTATTATTCACACAACACATACAGTTTATTGCTATAAACATACAATGCACAGGAAATTAAAGCAGATTTCCTTAAATATGGCGGCAATACTTTGTAGGTTACATGAGTGACTCAAGTGACCTTAAAAAAAATTACATGTTCACTATACGGCCACATTTGTCACTCCCACAAACAAAGGGCCCACAGGCCTTGACGGTCACCTGAGTACCCTGAGATTGACATGTCAGAGAGTCTCATGTTTGCATTTTAAGCTTCATTTTGAAGTCTAAACCCTTATCTGAGACTCCTCTGACTAATACCCCCGCTTTTATTATTTAATGTTTGAAAAAAATTTATTCATGAAAATGGGGGGGGGGGGTGTTCAAGAGTCTGAGGAATCTCACATTATCTACATCCTAGCAAAAAAGAGACCTGCAGGCCTTTAATGGTCAATCTTTTTTAATATTCAGTTTCATTTATAATGCACACAACATGCATACAGCTTATTTCAACAAGCATACAATGCACAAGAAATTATAGTAGAAACTATACCGCCATATTTGTCATCCCACCTCCCAAAATAAGAAGTTTCAACTTCTGCCCAATGGGTAGTGAATTTTACAATTTAAGAACAGGACATTATAAACAAAATAAAAATGCAATCAGGTTATCTCCCACGACTGTGATAGTACAGACGAAAATATACCAATATGTGGCCACATTGGACCCGCCTTAGGGCCTGAACCCCTGTCTCGAGGGTCACGAATATTACAATTTAGGTAGAGGGCCTTATGAACATCATAACCATGCATTTAGTTTATCTGCCACAACTGTAGAAGTGTAAAAGAAGATTTTCTAAGATTTAATACATTTTCACTATATGGTCACAATAGCCTCGCCCTAGGTCCTCAACACCTGACACAGGGGCCATTAATTTCGCAATTTATGTAGAGGACTTCATGGACATAAGATTCAAAATTTCACAGGTCATAAATTTCACAATTTAGATTCCTCTTAATTTAGAGATGCTTCACATCAAAAAACGTATCAATTGGCCTTGTAGTTGTTAAGAAGTTAATAATGTAAAATTGTTAACAAACGAAGCACGATGGACGACGCACGACGACGGACGAAGACCAATTGCAATGAGTCACCTGAGTGACTCAGGTTACCTAATAAATAGCCTCAACCCTGCCCCATGGGCAGTGAATTTCACAATTTAAGACCAGTACATTATGTACATAATATATGCATTTAGTTTATCTCCCACCTCTGTGCAAATACAGAAGAATATATTATAAAATTTCATACATTTTCATTACGTGGCCATATTGGCCCTACCCGAGGGTCCTGATCCCTGACTAAGGGACCAAGAGTTTCACAATTTAGGTAGAAGGCTTCATGAATATAATAACCATGCATTTAGTTTATCTCAAATATGTTTAAGAGTAGAGAAGATTTTCTAGGAATACATTTTCACAGTATGGCCATATTTGCCGGACCCTATGGACTGAACCGTTGACCCAGGGACCATGAATTTCACAATCTTGGTAGATGGTTTTATGGACATTAAATGATCTCAAATTTATATGGGAGTAGAAAAGAATATTTTCTAAGATTTACTACTTTTTCACTATATGTTCATATTAGTCCGGACCTATGGCCTATGACCCAAGGGTCATGAATTTCACAATTTTGGTAGAGAGCTTCATGGACATTACAATCATGCATTTAGTTTTTTCCCCAACATGTTTTGGAGTAGAGAAGGGGATTTTTGAAAATTTGGCCCGTTTTTTGCTTACTTGGCCCCGCCAAGTATCCTAGAGATGCTTCAAAAAATGGTAT
Organism: Magallana hongkongensis; assembly: GCA_016163765.1. Lineage (NCBI taxonomy): Eukaryota > Metazoa > Mollusca > Bivalvia > Ostreida > Ostreidae > Magallana > Magallana hongkongensis. The sequence continues at coordinate 25,912,710 of WFKH01011801.1, forward strand.
TAAAGGCTTTGTAGTTTTCAAGAAGAAGTTAACAATTTTACATTAATTTTTCTTGTAGTTTTCAAGAAGTTAATTAAATATTGTTAACGAACGACGGACGAAGCACGACGACGGACAAAGACCAACTGCAATAGGTCGCCTTAGTGACTCGGATGACGGAAAAATTCAATACATTTTCACTATGTGGCAATATTGGCCCTACCCAAGGGTACTGAACCCCTGACCCAGGGGTAATGAATTTCACAATTTAGGTAGAGGGCTTCATGGACATCATAATCATGGATTTAGTTTTTTCCATCATTTATGGGATTTTTGAAAATTTGGCCCTCTATTGCTTATTTGGCCCCGCCAATGAGGCCCCGGGGGTAGTATGGTATTAAATATTACAATTTTTATTCCTTTTTTCCCAGAGATGCTTTAAACCAAAATTGGTAATAATTGGCCTTGTAGTTTTCAAGACGTTAATATAAAATTGTTAACGCACAATTGACGAAGCACGACCGGACGATGACAAATTGCAATAGGTCACCTGACATCAAAAACTCGCTGTTGATTAAGCTGTTTCACCAAAATGAAGAAAAGTTTTCTGACGACGGTCTTATATCCTCAATAATAATGTAATTCGTCGATAGACTTTACAATTAAAAAAGGAGAGTTATTGAAGAACAATAAAATATATCCAAATGAAGAACAAAACATTACCCAAATTAGACATTAAATTCTTGAACATTCAACTTTTCTTTACTACTAATTACTTTTCACAGCATGTTTGCTCCTTTGGATTGTCTCGAGGAAATATGCTGCCGTGATAAATAAAACTTTGTATCTACTACCACATCGCCAACACAGTGATTCAGCATTTAAAAACAAGTGTCATTGAACTTATCAAACTTGGCGGTTGTGACTCCAAGCTTGTTAATAAAATCGGAATATATAAATCTGTCTCCTTGTCATAGAAACTCGCGCCTTCGTAAGCCGAGTGATAATAGACAACAGATATTTAATTTAACAAATTAAACTTACAATCGTCATTCAATCAGTAAAATATACCATTGATCCTTTGGGAAGCGATGTCAATCTCGTTTTCCCCCAAGACTGTGTTTACGCGGTGCTTCCATTTTCCTTTCTTCCCACATATAGGAGAAGAATTTTGATCGGTTACTCATGATCCTTTCCAAATTTTAAATTATTTTATATGGGACCGTCCAACAAGGTCTTCAACATTTCTTATAACATTTCACTTATTAAAACTATAGAAATTGTCGAGCTAAATACTTAAACCAACACGAAAATTTGAACGTTAACCTGTTATTACATGTAACATTAAAAGAAACTACGCACATATGAATTAGATCACAGGTGGTTTAGACAACCAACTACAGACATTTCGCTTTATTTTGACAATTATTACACGATTATTTAGGTCTTTAGTCATTATTGCTAGCGCTCTCGAGCGCTAGCAACTACGTTAGTCTTTTTTACTGGAATACGCATGCTCGACTTCACAGTAGGGCATTCTGGAATACTTCTGTAGATAGACTGTACCATGTCAATTTCGTTTTATCATCTACCTATGATCTGAAGTTTTGTGTTTTGTTGTTCAACCTGTACACAAATGCCAAAAAGTAACAGTAGCTTAGGTCTTATAATGTCAAGTTATTTCTAAAATTATAATAAAAAGCTATTTTTTCTTCACTACCTCCCTAGGTCTTTCCTTTAAGCTCGGAAAACAACCTCGGATATGTTTTCCGAGCTTGCCGGAAAGGCCCGAGAAGATACGATTGCTACAGAACAGTACCATTGGTTCTACTGATCTCTTATTTTTCACCTCAAAATTGAAATTACAGTAAATACAGAATGATTAAAGCACAGTTAAAGGTATATGTGGCGTATTTTTAGTGAATAACAATTATAAGATCTGATAATTTGCTTCATTTCTTTACTAAAAGATAGGACTTTCACACAAATTACGCTTTACAAGTCAATCGCATAACAAAGATACAAGAAATCAAAAAAGTATTTTTGAATTTTTACCGGCACGGTAAAAAATACAAAAGATTTGAATAACCCCGCCTTAAATGGGTCACGTGACATCCATCTCGGTCTATCAACAACAATGGCGACGACGAGAAAGATAGGTATACCGTTAAGTTTGACATATTTGGCAATGAAAAAAAAAAAGAGACAGACTGACAAGGATATGAACAAAGGGAAGATTGTCATCGGAGACCATGAAGATTGATGTAATAGGAATTAAAGCCGAATTAAAATTAAGTTTCCATCATTAAGTTGTAGGGGTTTTGCTAGTCAGGTTCGTGCTCCATGTGTTCCATGTCTTTACTTTATAAGTTATAAACCACAAGTGGATTTTCATTTAGAGGAATTTTTGAATAAAGAATAAATAAACACTCTCAGTACATGCATTCCTCAGGGAGAGGGGGTATTTAGCCTACTCAGTTTACCGTGTCGATGATCCTAAAATCGTGTTTCATCTTTATTACACATAATTAACAATTTATATCGTTCTACATTAATGAATATCGGAATAATAATGCTTCGAGTGTCATCTGATATAAGAATTATCTAATTTAAGGCATGGAAAACGTGATTCTAATTTGTAAACAAACTCTTCTTCCATCATGTTTTCAATGCTAGGTTTTCCCGCACTCATGCGCAGTGGCGTTATAAATGGCGGATCACATTAATATTCATCAGACGTGTAGCAAAGTTTAGAGACAAATAACTAAAGACAGAACATGTTTTATGGGCCTAGAGTTTGTGAAACGTCTAATTATAAGAAGCATGATGTATATTTTTACTCAAACTCATGTCAAAAATTTTACTCCAAATACGCCACATGTACCTTTAATGAGTTATGATGCTAGTGCCGATGTGAACCCACTCTAGATTCACCATTCTGAATTGAGACCCCCACCACACCCCAAACACAATTTCAGTGCACCACTGTGCCCTCCTATTGATAATTAATCGATTCAGAAAATTAAACCAATGGTTTAGAAATCTACTTCTGTGTTTTATGATGGCTACAGCGCTAGCTCACCTATCTTTTTAAAAGATAAACTTGTAACATATATAAAATGATACAAGCTTTTGTTTTCCCTAGAATTGAAACGTCACACTTTTATTGTTTCAAACATGTCACATGACTGTCGAATATATTTCTATGTCCGGATTGTGAGAATTTTTTTCGGCCACATGGCCGACGTTCGCCTTTCATACTGTTCATACTGTTTATTACAGAAACGTTACGTATATTTAAAGACCGAAATTAAATTAAAAGGAATTTAAAATCATATGCCTGAAATTAAAATTTTAAAAGATTCCATGGTAAGCCGGAAACATGCTTTATGGTGGGTCATCCTTTATCGATTCATCTTGCATATTAGAAAAAACTTCTTTTACTATCTGTAAAGGTACTGATTACCTGAGACAATACTCAGCAAAGATAATTTTTAAATCGTAACACAGGCACCGGAATTTCCTAATGAGTCATTTGATACAACTCTCCATCGGAAAAAATCAACCATAAATATATACTTTCGCATTACAGGAATTGGCATGTAGAATTTCGGTACGAACGTGCTTACCAATTGGTAGTAATATAATTATAGCTATCATATCACCCTTTTTTTTAACTGCAAAAATCATTATTTTATCGTGTTAATGCTTATGCGAATTCGTTTTATGGTTGATCCGAGATCCGACATTTTTTATTAGTATATTTCTCTCTACTTGAACGCGTTTTCTTGGATAGTTTCAGATCTTTTGATTTGTTACTTAGAATAAAAAAAGAAGACTGTCTTTCAAATGACACTGTAGGGTATGGCATATGGGGATTTATATCCAGTTGATGTGGGGGTCAAGTTGTGTGTCGTCTGAAGGAAGATATTCCGTTTCAAAATTGATTCTGAATCAATTTAGATTTAATACAACAGGCAAAGTAGTGTTGCTCAATCCCGGTTAAAGCCGAAATAAAGCGGCAACTTCTAGGAGCAAGCTTAGCAAGTGTTCTTTGGACTTTCTAAAACTAACATTTTTCATCTCTAGTCATTTTTAATTTGCAGGATTGCCATTTATTGTAACAATATTGTCCTAAGTTGTCAGAAATTCAGTCATTGACCAACGATAAGCATCTTGATCATTTTTACAATCTGGCATATTTTCCCCCCAAAACTATTGAATAATGTCAGATTTGGGGCGATTTGTTTTTGTGACATTCAGGAACTTATTAGTCTAATATCTTAAGTTTGCTCTATGTTCGTCTGTTTGATCCTATTTGTAGGATTTTGCTTACCAATAATGGTCCGAACAATACTTTTCGGAGCACAATGTATGCAACACGATGCAACGGTGAAGGGAAATACTGCAGCTGATATTTTATCGTAGGAATGAGAGTATCGTACCCACAAATGTTTACATCAGAGAAAAATTATGGACCCTACATTTTCTGTCATTTTTTGAAAGGACTTGGAATAAAGTTTCCAACGATACCCAAAATTTGGCAGAACTTATTACAGTTCAGTACCCGGAGGGCATAGAGTTCTATGGTAAAATAATTGGTACTCTTTTCTCATCAGGAGTTAGCAGAGCACCAGGCTAGTGTTGTGATTCGAATGCCGTTTGAAACGATTTCCAGTTTGTAGCCGATATTTTAAAGCAAGTGTAATATATACGTGCTAAATTGCAGCTTAACACTCAATAAAATTTCAATTTTTCTAGTTCATTAATAATTAAATAATTCACAATATTAAATTTAGTATGTGAATTTTTAGCTGTAACGTAGTTATCTGAACATTTGAGATATATATGATAAAATAAATTCTGTATAGCCGATATTTTAATAGGTGACGTCAGTGCATGGTTGGGAATCGCACGGATTTAGATCTGTGGCGTTACATTTGTACAAATGGATATCCCATATAAACATGCATGTACTATCCAGTTTCAGCGTCAAAAGATTCTAGGAGGGACCAAAATAGTGTTGCATACATTGTGTTTTATATAGTGTTTTGATATATTTTCTATTTTATGCTCACATATAGTTATATCGTTATAGCATAGATAGTGGGTGTCTGCAATGAATCGAGGGTGCTTCCTTAACTACCAACACGGGAATCGCCCGTGAAAAATTGATATACAATTTTAAGACTAACCTGTGAATAGTACTTTTCCAAATTAAACGGGAAGCCCGTGAGGCACATCGCAAAAATAGCCGTAGCAGATTATATTTTGTTTAAAAAATCTTTGATTTTTTTCGGCACATATTTTTATGTTAAACATTGAGCTCCTTTTGTTGTATCCTTTATGAGAAGAAGAATTTTAAACTGAAGATTTTCTCTCTATTTATTCCTATGTAAGTTTAATTCGAACAAACTTGAATCTACATTATTCGAGGATACTTACAGTCAAGTGTCGGCTTATATGATCAAATGGTTTTTGAGAAGAAGATTTTAAACGATTTTTTCTCCTCTTTATTTATTTATTAACTTTAATATTTTTTTTAGTTAAAACTCCACTTTGTGGCTCCATCCTATCCAAGGGGATCATGATTTGAACAAACTTGAATCTACAACAAGTTTCAGCTTCTCTGGCCGTATGGTTTTGAGAAGATTTTAAAATGTCACCAATGTTTTCAATAATTCTCAATTATCTTCTCTTGTAGGACGATGGGCCTTCTACATTTTAAAGAGACAGTACAGCTGAATAAAAATGTGTGTTTAACTTCTGATTTACCCATTGTATCGTTAGGAAATAAGAAATAACGTTGATTGTGACGTAAATAAAAATCCCTTTCACATACCTAATTAAAGTAATTATGAGCTTCCGGTAATTTAATGGTCGTACAAACCGGATTAATCTTGTATCGTTTATTTGTACCACGTGGATTTTGATTGACAGTAATTGACACGTGCTGAAAACTACAAGATCTTCGCCCGACTACGGTCATCATGGAATACGAGGTAAAAGGGACTTTCTAAATGGAACACATCATCACTTTCTCGATAACTTATAAATGGTTTACCAATTTCAGTTCATTTTAAAATGAACAGACACAAATATGTCAAATAACCCCTCAAGGGGCCTCACTTACAAAATGAATTTAGTTTGTAGCAACTCCTGTGATAAAAACGCAAAATACATGCTCACAAAATAATAATTCTGGTTATTTTAAAAACTTTGAACAATTATTACCTGGGAGAAGTCATCTTCGCTAGCCAAGGGTTTACGATCCACTCTGCTCCTCTACAACCCTTGGCAGATTTAGCCGACAAAATCAAAACTCGCGCAATGGAATCTGATTGGCTGCAAAGACAGGCGATCGCAGGGAATCTACTAGTTGGCGGTGTAATTCGTTGTGTTTTTATATAAAATATAAATACAATCATTATTACAATTTTTACGCGATTAATAAATAAAATACGATATATAATTACAAATATATGGGTTTTCTTAATAATTCTTATTTTTGCTTTTTTCACACGACCATTTCTTCTTATACCTCTTAGATGAAAAAAACGTATTTTAGCTGCTCCAATTTATCTCAATCGCTAGACGGCGCTGTGTTGTTTCTGTAAACATCTGCCAAGGGTTGTAGAGGAGCAGAGTGGATCGTAAACCCTTGGCTAGCGAAGATGGGGAGAAGTAGAAAAGACATTTCTATCAACAAACCTGTCCAGGAGAATCTTCGCGAGCCCTGCATGTGTTTTGTTTATAGTAAATACGCATGCGTAATAATATAAAAGGCGGAACCTCGTAACACGTTGCGATGTATATATTTCTGGGTTATAAATTATTATTAATTTTAATTAAATAATTAGATTGATTTCATGGAGAAATTTGTAATTTTCTGAAAGTTTATACATTTATGAGTAGTATAAAAATACCGAACCCGATCGAAAAATTTGTTCAAGTCGGTTCTTTAATAAGATGCGCCGAACTGTCTCTTTAACAAACTTGAATTAGCTTTGCATAAGGATGCTTTGTGCAAAGTTTAGTTGAATTTGGCCCAGTGTATTCTGGAGAGGAAATCAAAAATGTGAAAAGTTTACAGACGAATGCCAGACAAAGAGTGATTAGAAATTCAGCTCAGGTGAGCTAAAACTAAATATCACTAGATGAGTACTTGTGTAGAACTCTTTCAATTTACGGAGGGACTTGAATACTCGCCTAATGAAAAGTACGTAAAATTATATGAACTGCATTTTTGGTATCGGAAATTTTTTTGAAATCACTAAAATCGCAACTAATAAGAAAACGTTTTTTAGTCACATTTTTGTGGGAAATGCAATTTGATGCTTATATTAAATCAAATTACATTATGATCGTCCTGTACAATGAATTAATTTTCTATATACAGTGTACACTGTACATGTATTCTTTTTTATAGTAATCTTCCTACTGATAAATTGTAACTATATAACTATATATTTTAATCTTATTTATCATAAAGAATTAATTACATTCACATTTTAAAAACGGCACTTTTTTGCACCAAAACGTTTGTAAAATACAGCTTATATTGCTTTAATACAACTTAAAAGATGTATGACTGTGATAGATAAATCAAATTACATATAAATCACATGAAGCCAGGAATCGCCCAAATAAATAGACCCTGATAGTTATTGACTAAATATTCAAAAATCATGAAATATTCCAGAATACATGAACTAGTAAGATGAAAATGAGCCTTTTATTATTGTTTTCTTCTTCGTTCGGTGTTTTCACAATAGCTTATTAGTTAACGTTGCTAGAATGTCGCAGAAAAAAATCATTGACAATGCTGTTGGTATTGTTAACGTCCGTATCGCGAAATATCAATCATATCTTTAATAAGTTTGTTCAAGAAAAAACGGTGATATGATTGCTGTCAACTGTGAAGCAGTTCGGCTCTTGACACACTCATTTATAAAGTGTCGGAATGGAATAGATTCCCATGAAGCTCAAAGTAAATAGTCCAAGACCTGATCATTCATAACACAGTGAATGTCAGTTGTAGTCTTGATGTTTAAAACACTTAATCGACATACTTTTTTCTACAGAAGCCAATCTAAGTTTTAATACTAGTTTTATTGTAATACTAAAAAAAAATTTTGTTTCATAAAATGTTTTATATACAAGCTTTCTTCATTGTGTTTATTTGTGCAAATTTAGAGATAGTTATTATCTGAATGTATTATGTTCGTGTTCGATATTTGATGAGGACCGATCTACCAATTGCTTAAATCGTTGTTCACGATTTGAACAATTTTAAAATTCTGATATTCTAAGTCATATTCTTCCTCAAATTCTGTAGAGGAGTCAGAATTTATATGCATTCGACGCCTCCGCTATATTTGCAGAGAGTTTGTACTCCTGTATTATTTTATGAGAAAATCACGGAAGCGGTTCCGAAGAATACGATAACTACACGGTATGTGTAGCCCTGAGACCAATTGTATAAAAGTCTATATGGGTAGGTTATTTTTCATCACCATAAATACCATATCGTAGAAGTGTTGTGTATTTGAAGCAGAAAATTTAAATTGAGTGGATAGCATTTATAATAAAGTTTGGTAGATCTATTTAGACTTTCTATACTGCAAATTAATTAAATATGGGACCTAAATGTAGTAAAAAATTGTAGGTACTACTAGTATTGACATTAAAGAGATCATTGTAGGTATCACTGACCGTGACTTTAAGATAGATTGACTGGATACTTTTGATATTTTTGAGTCTAAACCGTAATTCGAGACTCCTTTGACTGTTACCCTCGCTTTAGGGCCTAAATCCCTGACCCAGGGGCCATGAATTTCAATATTTTGGTAGAGGGCTTCATGGACATCATAACCATGCATTTAGTTCTTCTCAAATATACATTGAAGCAGAGATTTTCTAAGATTTTATACATTTTATACATTTTCACTATTAAGTCATATTGGCCTCGCCCTAGGGCCTTAACCCTGACTATGGGGCCATGTATTTCACAATTTTGGAAGAGGGCTTCATAGACATCATATCATGCATTTAGTTTTTTCCCACATGTGTGGGAGTAGTAGAGAAGATTTTTGAAAAATTTTTTGCATATTTGGCCCAGTCCATGAGGCCCGGGATGGTATAGTAATTAATTTCACAATTTAAATTTCTCTTATCTTAGATATGCTTTAAACCAAAAATGGTAACAACTGGCCATGTAGTTTTCAAGATTTTAAGAAAAAGTTAAAAATGTAAAATTGTGAATGAAGGACGACAGACAAAACCAATGGCTATAGGTCACCTGAGTGACTCAGGTGATCTAAAAATACCAAATTGTGGAATAAAAAGGACAAAACAGGCTGAGAGAAATACTTCTTGTATGTAGCTCAATGTATGGAAATATATTTGAAACTATATTTACACAAAATAATTTAGACTCTTACCTTTAAGAACAAAGGAATTCATGTAATTAATATTTTATTAAAATTATTACTACTTCTTGAACTGCAGAAGATACTATCATGTAAAAAGAATATTAAATACGTTGAAATTATATTTTTGTACCAATTTTTTTTTATCTCTACAGTCACTTGTTGATATCTTGTAAAAGTTTAATTGACATTTAAATGCCCTAACCAAACGATCACTCAAGATTTTTATGAACTCTTCATGGCAAATGACATTTTTATAGAAATTGGATCTCTCGATCTCTCTCTTTGAATAATTTTACACCTCCAACTTCAACTCCAACAATTGATCACAAGCTGACTAATTGGTCGTTAGCTTAGTGCTTATCTTTATGTACGAGGAGTGTGCTCGTGCCCTTGGGCAATAAACATTATCATCGTAGGTTGCTTCTTAACAGAAAGACAGAAAGAGCATTAGAAAAGAAACATACTGTACACAATGGCGTTTACAAAGAAAAACTCCAAGCTCCGACAGAATGTGAAGAGATCAATATATTGAACAATAAATGTTTTTAAAATACACGTGTAAAGATGTTCCTAATATTTTGACGTTATAGATACAGGACCTGTTATTTGCAAGAATGATTTAAGCTAGATAGACGATAAACATAAAGGCATTATAAAAGGTCATTTGATTTTTTTAAGGCAGTAAAAAACAGATAAGCTAAAATTTTCCTATCGTTCAATTTTTCTGCAAATTTGATTTTTTGTTATTTGGAATGAAATCTAAAAAAATGTAAAATTTGAAAAAAATCTGACCTGACAAATTTTGCCCACATCGCCTCAAACCCCTCAAACCTACCATTTGAATGTCCTTTCTGTAGAGAGTAAAATGAAATAGTCATTGTTAGAATTTGCTATGCCATTAAGTTACTTTTTAAGATATTGCAAATGTTTGTACTGCTATTTATACAGCACCTTTTTGTTACTTACAGACACTGAAACTTAAGGTAATTTCTGATGTAATATAATGTAAAAATAACACTTGTAAATCTTCTTTTAAGACGAAAATTTGCAACACTTAGCGGTCTCTAAAAAGATATTGTATACTTCAAATTTGAATAAAATTTAGCAGTATGATTGTCATGATCCCGTAATTAAAATATATGAAAATAATTAAAATTTGACCGTGGGTTTTAGATTAATTGAGGTTAAGTATATTTGATGAAGGTGAAGATTGATAAAAATCCTAAATGACGTCATCATATTTGACCTTTCGATATGACCTTGAAATTTAATGGGCATAAAGTCTGAACACTGTTGATATAAGAAATGAAGAAAATAATTTTTCTATTGATCGACGTATCAAAGAAAAAATTGACCGGAAAACGTCATCAATGCGCGTAGCGCATTGATGAAATAGTTTTCCGGTCAATTTTTTCTTTGATACGTCGATCAATAGAAAAATTATTATCTTCATTACTTTTCATTTAATAAAACATTTTCAAATCATAAAATGTGAAGTGTCATTGATCAAAAATGTAAATAATGTAAATGAAGCGGCGCGTATGAATACAAAACAACAACAGCAACAATATTCAAAATGGACGCGCCTCCAGCTGATGCAGAGCTATTGAGCTGGATTTAATGGATTAAACACAAATAGTGAGTTAAAATCTGAACCGGCTGAATTGAAAACGAAAGGAAAATACATGCGATAGCTTGTGATATTATTCACTGTGCAGAGAGATTCGTTAAAACTGGTTTTCATGTGAGATCGCTGGAATATGCAACAGGGCTAACCATGCAAGGAGAGGCGATCGTGGACGAAAATAGTTGATATGTCGACAAAGAATAGTATGTATAAGCGACTTCTGTAAACGTTGTGGTAACTAGATAGCCAGTGATGTACTTAAACTGTTAAATGGTATATCTGCCTCTTGGAGTGCGCCGAAGGAGTTGATGCACTACTCATATTTACTTTATGATGCTTATTCTGATGACCAATCATGTACGTGTGTAAATTTAAAACTTATCGATCGTTACCAAATTTGAACAGCAGTGTTACCGTGAAAGTGTATAGGCCTTTATGTTCTTTATGATTATTCCTGGAAAAGGAACAGCCAGCCTCGCAGTAAATGTTGATTGATCTCAAGCAGACGAAATCGTGAGAAGACGCTTAATTTTCTATTTAGTGAATTAAATAATGTGTATTGTTTATTTCTGAAGGTTAAACTTTTAATTTTTTTCTATTTATAAAGTTGTATTTTGTTTTCTAACTATTAAACAGACACAACTTTACATTTTGTTGACAGTGTTTATTTTGGAAATTCCCGTTCTATAAATAGTGTTAAATCAGAACAGATGAGAAAAGTAGATCCGGCGAAAATTTTATTGATGCATGTATCAAAGAAATTTTTCGACCAATCAGAAGCGCCAATATCTCATCAAACTAATAAATATTAAATGATAGTCGTATCAAAATTTCAGATCTTTACTATGAACGGAACACAAGCTACACATTGTTTTATGAAAGAAGGCTAAATTGCACAAAAATCAAATGACATTTAATGTATAACGACCACATTTTGTACTCAATAAATGTATGGCCTAATATTCTTAATCATGATATCATTTTGAAGGTGTTATCAAATTAAAATAGTCCACCAAAGGATTTTTCAAAATTTTGATTATTATCCGATTAATTGCACCTTGAATTTTACATGGGAAGCGCATGTTTTATTAAGATATTGTAAAAAGTAAGTTGAAATTAATACAAATCTCTAGGTGAATATATGCATAAACTTTTTCTTTATTAAAATATAAAAAAAAATGAATAATTTACCGTAAATACTTTGACAAAATTAAAATTTTCTTATTTTCATCAAGGGAAGATAACTCCTCAAAAAAGTTAAAGGTGCAAAATGACCAGCTTCTTACATGTTGTCAGGCATGTGAATTTGGTTCATTTCACTTTCATTGTTATCTAGCAATACATATTTGACTAATTTAAAATGATTCAAAATTGCTCAATATCCCTTCATTATACATTGAATACCTTCAAATGTAGGTTTTGAAATTATCAAAATATCTATTTTTTCTGCCTTGAGTAATTGATGGGTATGATTTATATTATTTTCTTAAGATAATGAATTCAAATGAACTTTTACATAATATCAAGGCATTATTTTGTGTATTTGAGAAAATATTTCAAATAATTAATTTCACGGGTGTTTCGTACTACCTTAACACGGCACTTGTTTATTTAATGAGATTGCTATGAACTATCTTGCAGAATAGGCCTCTGCATAGAGAGAGAAAAAAATGAAATTGTTTGAATATCTATTGGATCGAGCTACATTGATGGCCCAAGGTAGATCAGCATTCATCTTCCATAGATTTGAAGTTCTTCTGAAAGATTTCAATAAATAGAGAACTTCGAACTAATATAACCGGATATACATGTCAAAAAAACACCTTTTTTTTTAAAGACGAAAATGAATGTCCAAAAACTATTATCAGCAACTGTGGCCAAGTGTTGGGAATTTGTGTATCACAATAAAAATCCCGTGAGAAATGATTGACAATAAAGATAGATGTGTTTGGCAGAGGTAAGCGTGTTATGAGACCAGTGATAAGCTTGTTATTTCTATTTCAACAGAAACGTCTAACAACCAAATGATTTAGATGACCAAGGGTCGACAGATCATCGGTAAGTATTTTGGCAGAGTTCTCCAGAAGTCAAGTAGAGCAAATTTATCCATCTGGATATATTCGCGCTTTTCAAAGTACTTAATTCAATAATTCAATAACTCGGGGGCTCGGTTATTACCCTTTTTCATATCAAAGGTGTATTCACAAAGGTTTCTTTTTTGTGTAATCATGCAATTCGAAAACAACTTTAAATGAAGTAAAATTTGACAATCGGAAATCTGTACATGTATTCGCGTACACGGGATCCGATGAAAAGAAACTATATTAACACAGCCATACTTTAATGGTCCTTATTTTGCTTAGAAATCATGTAGGAAACTAACAACTGTTGATCCTGCTGCAGGTGACATGGTAACGCTATTATTTCATATATTAAAGTGTTTTTTTATAATTGTTATTTGATAGCAGTTTGTAGCCTTTACCATAACTATAAATAGAGGAATTCCCCCGATTTAGTGCTCAAACTGAAAAGACGAATGTTTACGTAAGATTGTTAGTGCGAAGAAGTCAAAATATGTATTCCAGTGTCAAATGTCATACAGGAGTATTTAATACAGACGTCATCACTTTCCCCTCTTCTGTCTACTTAGCGCAGGTTAATGCCAGTTTAAGTTGATGTGCATCAAGTATAGATCCCAGGGCATTATCAAATTATCAACACGATATTGACAGCAGACAATGAAGCATTAATTGATGTCATTGGCATTGTTTGGCAACGCTGTTTCTGTCTTGGTAATGTTTCGTCAGCTACTAATGGACAGCTAGAGTACGGCAACATTGCCTTGTATCCCCTGCCATTTTATTATTGGTTCATTAATTATATCATGAAACTAAAGACACTTCGGCATATACTGTTCACGTTTTAATTTGCAATCAAATTTTATTTGAGATTATATTACAAAACCCTAAATTCTACTTTTCAAAATAACACTTTTTTCTATCTCTGATTTGCTAAACTGTCCAGTAATTGTGGGTAGGTAAACGTATTGTAAAAAAAAAAATCATTTTTAATATGAATACATGCATAATATTAATACAGCCAAAACAGACTAGAAGTTATCCCAACAACAGACTATTCTGGTTGCGACTGTTTCTAGAAGTGTCCTTTGATTGGCCTCGTCTGCTATATCCGTTTTACATAACCCCTCTAAGTGAATGGTCCTGCAGTCCGTATACCGCTGACAGAGATGGATGTTTACAATGGAAATCGTGGAATAATAATCCTAGCTCATTTCATCATCAGACTCACCCCCTAATCCTGAACAGTGGACAGGACCTCGTAAACTTAAGGCTCTCTGTCATCCCACAAAGGTCTCGCCATCTGTGGCCTAGCCTTCAGTCTGTTGATTGTTTTTCTGGTCTAGATCACAAAGGCGGATTCGTATTTATATTAATTTGGTTTTGACTATGATTTTTATTTTTCAGTTTTTCTTAGACATTTACCTTCCGGTTTCAAACCCTTTAAATGAAGCAATAAATGACTTATTAACTTTTTCTCTGGTCTTTGTGAAAATGGTTGTTTCAGTATTGTAAAAACAAAATTTCTAGTTACAGGTATTTAAAAATACAAAAAATTAAAAATACAGACAAAACTTTGAATGTAATCTTTGTTTTGCAAATTATACCATGAAGAGCAAAATCCAGCTTTGATTTTACATGTAATGTGTAGTATCAACTTCACTTATTTTAGTATACTCTAATGTTAATAAAATAAACATATATTTAGAAATAATACTAAATAGTTTTTCGGTAGTATGAAATACATAATTACCTTATTACCTGACCATATATTATTCATATTGTGTTATGTTTCAAAACCAGAAACAAACTGTTTTTGATTATCATTTCAAATTGTGTTATGTTTCCAAGACAAACACAAAAACAAACTGTTTTGAAAATCATTTAAAGGTAATTTTTCATTTTACGTCATTATATTGTAACCGACTTTCTAAAAAAAACTTTTTATGACGTTATTTTAAAGACAACGTGATTGATTTTTGTCTCTGGAGTGTACGCCACCGTAACGTATCAAGATATTTTCTTCCCTGCAAACATTTCTAAGATTGCACATGACAGCATCAGGTCTTTCAAATCCCCAACGTTACTGTTATAGAGATTCTTTCTGCACTCCAAAAGGCGGAGAAAGACTCTTTCAAGAAGTTTTCCCGGCCATTACCCGTCTTCTCGGATCTACAGGTGTCGCGCCTGTGAAAAGCGTGAACTCATCGATAGAGATTATTTATACGCTGCCAGCAACCAGATGTACAGTGTATTCCGGAGAGAGGGAACAGAACTTTAATATCCATGGGAGTGACTCTTCCCAGAAATTTATTGTCGGATGTTTTTATGAATTTTTCACAGTATCAGCTTCCGCAAAGGAATTAATTGAATTGCTGTGAAACGCAATCGGTGGTAAATTTAATACGGTGCAAGGGGATGAGAATTCATGATTCATAAAAACGGTCAAGTTTCTCAGAGTTCCTTGACTGGTAAGATATTTTTTTTTATTATTTCTTAATTTCCTCTAACATCACGAAAATTGTCATTTTGATTTCTTTTGATTTCTGTGTATTGTTTTCAAAAAAATTATCTGCAACATTTTCTACAGGAACGTGGTTTTCGGCAAATAAATATTTGATAAGATAAAAATAATGAACAGACTTCAATTAAACTGCCATCGAACTGGTTTCTAATATTCGAAATCGGATGGACATGTAACTTAAATGTTTATCATGATAACTTCAAAACAAATTTTGTGCATGTATGCAAGAAAACAACACTTTTAGAACTTGTTACTTGTAACTTCATTTTTTTAAAATGTCAATCATGCATACTAAACATTTTTCAAGTTTGGTAGTTTTACTTTCATACATTCTGTAAAATTAAAGGATGTACATGTCTCCGTCATAACTCGACGCGAAATCTCCAATTAAACACTTAAAAAACAACCTAATAAATATTCATGATCGCGATCTGTTTGAGTTGATCATAAGAATTATTTTCCATGCATAGGGAAATGTTTTCATATGAATTGAAATGAGCTCAATTACAAAGCTAGACATTAAAGAAATAGTCTGTGATCTTAATACTATTATTTCATGTCGGATAATATTAGTAACTTTCGATGAATTAATTGTCCATCAACGTACGGTGGGGGATTTTTCGTTAAGTCCCCTCCACAGGCTTTGATGCCACTTCCTATGAGGGGAAATTCTTCAATCAATACAAATCGATTGGCGGATAATTGCGAAAAGATGACTATCAATTATGTCTCATCATAAAATCACATACACAGAAAAAGTGTTCAGCCACTCGGAAGTCATCTGATCTGTAGCTTTGGATAAAGTAAATCATGTACGTCATTACAAGTCTGGTCACGTGGTAGATCTTTTTCTCAATAGAACATCTTCATCAAAATGCTCGCAGCGAGAAAAATCCAATTACGAAGTTGATGGGGACCATTTAAGAGGTTCTATTAATTTACTTGACATGTACATCGCTTTGACTTGATGGAAAACCCAAAAAGATTTTACTTTTATTTCTTTTCAGGGCACTAATATCATTTGATTGTATCTGAATTCTCAGACACACTCTCGCCGATGGAGAACAATGAGAAATAATACTTTGGAACAGCTTTTAAATGCAACTCTAAATTTGACGGAAGATCTGGCCAAAACTCATGGATCTGCTCCTGTTGTACCGTTTTCCTGGAAATTAATATCCTCTATAATTTTGGCGACTGGGTGCATTGGAAATATACTGACCATTTTTTCAATATTCAGTGATAAACACTTGAAGACCCCCACCTACCTTCTGATAGCATGCATGGCCATTGCTGACCTGTGCGCCATTGTAGTGCGATTCATCATTCTGACGTGGAATGTCTTTTTGCCGGATGTTTTGCCATCGCCGGTCGAGTTCGAGTTGATTTCTGCCGGAGTTGGGATGGTCGTTGTCCAGAGTTCGTGTCTACACGTTGTTTTATTCGCTTACGTTCGATATGCTCTTTTGGTGCACCCATTATGGAGTCGTTTTGCCATCACACCGGAACGGGTTGTTTACGCCTCAGTGGCTGTGTGGGCTTTGAGTTTCTTCCTTGGAATTCTCTACGGTATGTGTGGACTTTTCATCACCGAGGAATTTGATATTCTTGTGCTAGAAATCGTATACATCTCTTATTTGATCGCAGCAACGATGATTCCTATTGCTATATTACATGTACTGAAAATCCATCGCTTGAAGAAATCACGGACTCACGAGTGCACACAAATCACGAAAAGGATGACGCTTATATCAGGAATCGTCATATTTGTCCAGATTATCACAATGGTTCCTATTGCAGTCAAGGTCATAATTCTGTTGTTTCAAGGGTTCGTGCCCAGTACCTCAGACGTAACGGACTTGATTGTTCATTTAATGCTAAGCGTGGGAAACAGTATAAATCCTGTTATTTATTTTCTGATGTCAAATCCGCAGAAAAGACACTGGAGTAAATTTCATTTATGTTTTTCATAATACTGTGTTTAAATATGTAGGTTAACGTGCTCTGTTCTTTTCGTTCTACGCTGTCATTGTATAAAAAATGTGTTATTAAAAGTCGGTTACATATTACTTATAAAATATATTTTTTAAAATATGTTCAGTGTCAATCTTGCTGTTTAGATTGCAAAAATATTTTTTGCTTTTGCATTTTTTTCACTTACTTTTTAATCTACATGTATTTCAATATAGTTGTGGAATACAAGTCCATGAATATCTGTTGCAGTTAAAACGCTTTACAGGGTAGACAGGCCGAAACAAACTGAGCTCTTCACATGGACACACTAATACAATTTTTTCACATGAAGGGCGTCTGTTAAGTTAAGTCAACTATAAAAGTACATTTTAGCTAAGTCCACATGAAAAAATTGTTTCCCTTTTTCCCACCGACTTATTAAAAATCACCAGACTCAAAGACATATTCAGTTGCGATCTGGTGTATGTTTGATTAATCATTACGGTTTCAAATATTTTTTTCGGGCGATTTTAAAACAAAATTAATTTTCCTACTTTCCGATCCAAAGTTTAATATTTAATTGTGCAATCAAACAATTTTTTAAGAATGCAAGACAACAAATAAATTATATTTTTATCACTAGAATATTTGAATTCTAAGACACAAAAAAAAACAAAACGAACCATCAAACAAAGTTTAAATTAATCGTGCAATCAAACATTTTTTTAAAAGGGCTTGACAACCAAAAATTTATATTTTTATCACCAGAATATTTGAATACATTTTCTCAATAACCAAAACGAACCATCAAACAAAGTTTAAATGAAACCAATTGAAAATTTCATAGTGAAATTTTTGAGTCCCTGAGTAAACGTAATTTTTAAGCTATACTTATCTTGAAATACACTTGAAAAATATTACATGAGTATTTCTCAAATTTCAAATCGTCCATTGTGATCTAAAGGAAACTGGATCCGCCCGGACTCAACAGTTTACTGCTCTAACGTTCTCCGTAAATTTACAAGCAAATTGCTTTAGCAGTTGATAAAATCGAATCTCCTCAGTCTCACGCTAGTCATTATCAGATTATCATATGTTATTTTGTACCACCGTATTAACCGTAATTTGCCCTTGCCACAGAAGTTGGACAATATACAAAACAACCCAGATCGAAATTCATGTACTACACAGTTATTACCGAAATATGATTAAGATGGAGAATGCAATGAAATGCAATGGTCGTATTGAATTTTTTTTTTCTATTTGATGCAAGAACATGTTCTCAACATGCTGAGAACAAATTGCTATTGTTGCAACTTAGTTTGCTTTTATAACAGATCTGCCAAACTATGTAATTCTGAGGTACGAAGTTTAGGTTAAAATGCTGTTTTGTAATTGCCGGAGGGAAATGTTGTCTGCAAATCTCTCCAGAATCTACTGAAAGAATTTTAACAAAACGTCGAGATTTAAGTCTGCCTTTTTAAAAAAAAAAAAAGCTTTCTATGAATTTTTAAACTAAACCAATCACAAATTAAACCTTAACGTTCAACGTTTTGACTTCTTTTTTTAATTACTATTATATTGAATAAATTTAATGTTTCATAGGATTTGTAAAATAGTCGGAGTATTTTCAAAATTTAACAACCTCTTTAAAAATTTGAATAGTCCACAATAGTTGGAAAAGTTTCGAAGTACTTGATACCTCAAATATGTAGAAGAAAACCAAAATTAGTCTACGCATACGCGACAATCTCATTCATGCTTTGAGAGAGAGAGAGAGAGAGAGAGAGAGAGAGAGAGAGAGAGAGAGAG
>WFKH01011801.1:25932126-25948606 GCA_016163765.1 Magallana hongkongensis
AGAGAGAGAGAGAGAGAGAGAGAGAGAGAGAGAGAGAGAGAGAGAGAAATCTAATTACAGTGATTGCGATATTGATTTATCTCAGTTTACGTCATGCACATAAAAAAAATGTCACTTCTTGCCCGTTTGAACTAGATTAAAAGAAATTTGATTTATCATATTGGCATACACAAACACCCTTTAATGAAAAAATAATAAGTAATATACAATATCAGATAATATAAAAGGTATACTGACCCTACACTAAACCATACAGTATGTTTAAGGTGAAAAAGGTTAAAATATCGGAAGAATGTACAATAACGGATTCAGGAGTTATTCCCGTCTGAAGGGCGAGAGAAGGGGTGTCAGATATATTTTTTTTTGTTTGCCGAGGGGAAAGGGGCCAACTGAAGGCTTTTTTGTAACTTTACCACACTATCCCAGCTAAGATTTAATTAGTTTGAATTTCAAAGCAGGGAGAGGGGCAGATCCCTTATAGATCTACGCATGATGTACTGAATACTTGAAGTGAGGCCGTGGAACGAGTAGATCGAATCTAAACTAAATGAACTAACTAATCGTAACTAAATCACAGAAACGGACACAATTTATCAAGATGATCAAGATAGCAATCTAATGATGAAACGGTGAAATTTCTGCCAAAATTGAAAAGCGTCGATAGCTCTGCCATCTGTTCAAGCTACGGAAATTGATGTGCTAAAGCCTTGTTGGAATATACCGTATACATGTATTATACCAAAATAAGAAGAATATTAAGTATATTTAAAAACAATGTTATGTTGGCATAATTTCGAACTGGTTTTTTATCATTCAACTTTCAAATTGGAAATTAATGCAAATATCGAAATATATAAACACAAACCAGTTTTGATCTTTCGAAAGTTTGTTCATCAAAAAGTTTTGATGGAAAAATCTCCTCTCATATACATGTACAAAATCATCTTTTTGAAGGTCCTTGGTAAATAAAGTATAGGTGTTGTTATCATTAATACATACTCATTGCATTAGTGAGAAGACCTATGGTCCGGTCTAGAACACATATATATTGATTTTTCCCGTCTCTTCAAGATAACGCGCGCGCTAAGGACTGTTAACATTTCATCATGGCATTGATCCCGAACAAGCGACCTGTTGACTTCAATTTCGTATATAATTGTGTGCATGCATATCTCTTAAAGTTTGCATATATTTTACTATCTGAGTAATTTTAAAGTTTATTCTAATTTCATTAATATTCAATTAGTGTCACGGACACGAATATGTTATGTCAAACATAATCGGTTTGTAAATTCTGGATGCATTAAAAGTGACATGAGGATTCAAAAAGGTATTTCACATAACGATCTGCATGTACACTAAAGAAGTTTATCGATATAGGTATTCAAGGTATGAATTCAGAGGACAGAAACCCAGCCGTTGAAAGAGAAAGGCTTGCAATTGTGCTCTATTCCAAACTTTAGAATTTATAGCTTTTTGAAACCGTGTGATCATAGAAGAGATTGTTTTTATTTAGATTATCTGCATTTGACCCTCATTAGTTTTAAAAATTTATTATCCAAAACGAAAAATCTAGCTAACGTTTTATATTCAACAATTTAGCCAATCTTATTCAAATTAGACTTGTAAAACCGCTCATCTGATCCTTTACAATGCGCTATCTTAGAGGAGCGGATGTACAATTCTAATCAGATTGCAATTTGGCGTAAGCGGGCCACCTTGTCAGTAATTTTAATAATGCCTTGTTCGGTTGAAGTGTCCTTGTAAGCCTATTGTACCCGGTATTTCTTTTATTAACCATATTTACATTAAAATATTTCCATTGAATATTTTTAAAAACCTCGATAAACAATTAATAGACTATCGGGTATAAACAAACAATTGACAAAACTTGATCATGAATTTCATCAAATTGAACAACAAATTTCAACGCATTTGAAAAACAGTAGACAAATCACTACAAGCAAAAATAAACCTTTGTTTACATGTACATGTACATGTATAAGACATGCGTTAAAACACCTCGCCGACTACTTCGAGGTCGATCGGAGCAACACTAAAAACAACGGACTCCACGGACTGACGGCCGACTCTCTGGATGTTTCGTCCACATCATGTAAATGGTTTTACTGTTCACAGAGAAATATGTTTTACTATATCTACAAAGTATAACGCTTTCCTTGATGGTTCATTCAAGCCATGATCGTTCATACAAGTAGCAATCATTGCAGAAAAAATATACTCACTTTATGTATTTTTTCTGCAGTATCTAGTTATACATGACCGGAGAAATCACTTATTTAAAAAAAATAGATTGATGTTTTGTCTAGCTTTTAACTTTTTTAACCACTTTTTTCATCTAAATGTATGTATGTGGCTGCATTCCCTGTTATAAATTCTTTCAACTACGGTACCGCAACATGCCCATGGCTCATATAGCTAATATACTTATCTTGACCTTAAAAAATATATCAAAATCGTAATCTTTTGAACGATTTTCCAGACGCAATACTGCTTTGAATGAATTTATTAAGCTAACTTCCGCGCCCGTAGGTTTCTGAAAAAAAGAAACAAATCCGGATTTGAAGTAGTCGTTCCGGTTTGGGTTTTCATTTAGCGACTTAATTCCACATCTTGCATGAGAGAAAAAGCATCGTGGTCTTTATTTAGGCCTAATTATTATTTGTGATACGAAGAAAATGGGAGTCTACGCCACTATCAAAAAAATAAAGAAACGTTCAAAAATGGGCAAAACGGACCAATTATAATGGATCACTATATGATCGAAGTTGGCGATAAAATCTCCGAGATTGTTTTATGTCGGTTGTCAAATCAAAGAGTCTGGGTTCTTCTTTGACGTTGTTTTTCACAAATTAGAACCACCTTCGCCCAAAGACGAGGTTTGTTGCTTGATATCTAAAGAAAATTAATACGCGTGAGCCCTACGCTATGCATCAAATCATCATTAGAGGCCCATGACTGCAATTTTCTTACATTTGAAATATATTAACATTTTAACACGTTGATGAATTATCATATAATACATTCATATAAATTATATTAATAGGAAGAAACATACAAGAGATGAGGTGGCTTGGGCCGAAGAGAGAAAGGAAGATATGGATTACACTTTTTTTTTTGGGGGGGGGGGGGGGCAAATATTCCAAGAACCCTGTTCATAGAAGTAAAGGTACAATGATCTTACAGTGATGGTACATGTACATCAACATAGCTTACGTTAATTTAAAATGTGTCATTATGAAAATGTATGAAATATTTTTATCATTTTAATTGTAGATAACCTGTGAGTCACACGTGTCAAGCAACTGTTTCCAATTGGTTTGCTATACGTGTGTGGTGATGGATATCTATTGGATATACGCTTGATGTGATCGCAAGTCACTCTTCTTCTCACCTAGTCTGCATGATGTGCTCACAGAAAGAATATAAACCCAGATTAAGAAAGACATATTTTCTTGGAAAACGCAAAAATTGACTTGGACTGAATTCTACAATGTGTATTATTTGACAGTGTTGATGTATTGGTCACTGAATAGAAGACTTTCAATAAATACACATTTGTTTAAAATTTTTGTTTGTTTATTTTTTCCTCCCTCCCTAGTAGGTTTTTAATTTTCACGTGACGTTAAACGTAGAATTAATTTTGAACATCCTTAGCTATAATATTCATAAACAGGTGGATATTAATACATGTACCAGAAAAGTGCAGCTCTTTACTTGTAGAATGATTCCCCTTAAACTGAGAAAAATAAGACAATGGATCATGTAAAAGCCAACTAACAAAATTACTTTCGATTTTTATATTTAAAAAAAAAAAAAAAAAAAAAAAAAAAAAAAGTATGTCGAATATCCTCACTTTAGTTTAAGTTTCAGTTTGAAAAACATCAAAACTTCAAGTGATGTAGTGAGTTTAATATCGGTAAAATTTAGAATCTCTTCATCTCACTACTACATCATAATCATTACCAAACGAAAATACTCATATCAGCATTAATACTACAACCACTTCCTCTGTTTTTTCACCCAGTATACCGAATTGGGAAATCAATAGGGATTTTGTAGAAATCCATAAATATTTAGAATTGGACATTTCATTCTACAAGCTGTCTTTTTGTTGATAAGAGACTTTTACACAAGAGAATCGTTTCCAATTATATCCGATTTAGAAATATTGGCTCAGAGACGATCTCATAGCTATGGCTAAGGTTCGCTATTGTAAGACCGGGGTTGTATCAATTTCTATTGTACAAAATGCTAATGGAATTCCCTGAATATAATATGATTTCCACCGAGATTCTTCTTTACAGATATATTTTGCTCTGTGCGACTGTGAAGGACTGTCTATTTGTGAATTCCGTAGATACTAATTTTTTTTTTAAGTATTGTAGGCAACTTATGTTCACATTACGTTCTGATTTAATATCAAAATTTAAAAAAATATTACAAACTGAACTAAATATTTCAACGCATCAAAAAAACATTTCCTTTTCGCGAGACGCTCCGCTTGGAGTTCCTCCTGTTTTGATCCTTTTCATCGTTTCCTAATCTTTTTGAAAGTATAAAAGTAAATTTAAAAAATTTAAAAAAATCTCTAGAGATATTTTGTTTCTGAAAAGTGTTCTAAATAAAATATGAAGAGAGTCAACTCAGTATGCAAATAATAACTCCTGTTTGCAACGACTTTCGAAATAGTTTGTTTCCAGTTACTAGTGTGTATTATAAGACACAGAAAACTCTTGTGCAAGTTGTCCACATGCGAAAAGACAACTTGAATGGCACGCGTACACATATTTAAAGATTGTTTTTATAATAATCAATTCATAAACATGCGAAAGCATAAATAGTATTGCCCTTGACACTCGCAATAACCAACCTTTGGCACAAAGCATCATTATGTGAAGGTGACTTTAAATTGTAAAATTCAAAGGCCAAACCCTTTCTTATATGTAATTGGTCTACAGATTACAAGGAGATGCCAAACATCATGATGTTAAGAGATTACATATGTATGATGTGTCTGCATTATTACGATATGCTCAAAAAATTCATATGCTGAGGTATTTTATCTAAGAGTGTTAAATTTATGATCTTTTTGTCATTCAGTGGAACATAAGGAGTAATGAAAAGGAAACAAGTATAGTTATGATTAATAAATCGAATTCAGAATTGGAATGATGATGGCAATCGAAGTAATCTTTTTTTATTAAACAATTAAATGCCTTCTTTGGTGGTTCATACGGATATGAAAGTAACGAGCATTGCAGAAAAAATAATTAAAATGAGTTAAGATTTTTTTCTGCAATGATCGCTGCCTTCATAGCCCCTATGAAACACCACAGATAGCCTTAAAATTTACTCTTTATTTTAACATCTCTCTCATAATTTATCTTATTATCCAAAGGAATTGAGCAAATTTAGTACAATTTTTATTGATCAGTACGTTGTTTCGAGGGAACAACCAGGTAATTCTTCCCATTTTTTTCTGAAAAAAAAACTCGCAGAGTTTTGCCAAGAAATAGAAGTTACTTTTTCGGAAGTCCGTACAATCCGTGTCGTCATTGCTGTTAAAGTTTCGAACAATCATGAAATAATGCAAGCATTATGTTTACCTCAAAAGTATCAAATGAGGCATTTTTAACAATGCAAACATTGTTTATTATACATGTTTGAATGAACTATCAAGTTTTTTTTATGAATTGAACACATGTACAAAAAAGCGTGTTTGAAAATTCAATAATGCATTCTGTTTTCATACGCGGACAAATTGATAGAAACTGGTTAAATCGTCGTTTGATTTTGTTAATGGCCACATTAACACGATTGGATTTCTTATGATAAAAGAAGAAAATATTGGTTTATACATAAATACCTATTAAATTAATATAAGAGGTTCTGGTGATAAATACAAGTATCCCTTGGTACTGGATACCCAATGTCAATCATTTATGAGATTCTCTCTAGTCAATAGAATGCGTATAACATTAATTGCCTGGTTGTATATAAATTTACGCGGAGGAGCAAAACACAGGCATAATAAACTTGACGTTATGCGTATTCTGTGAGTGGCATTGAAACTAACATAATTGCCATCCTTCTGCAGCCGCTACTTCATGTAGCACGGGAAAATCATTTGAAATCCTATGAATGAGATTCTGCAGCGTCTACAAATATCTACAGAATATCTAGTGACGAGATGTCGAGATGTTTGGCAAAATGGGTAGAGGGCACTACGTGACAAAGATAGAACATGTAAATTAAAATGAGGAAATGGACCGTGTGCAACATACAATTGAACACAAAAAATAGATAGTTACATGTATGTACGGTGTCCAAATAGTGTCATTTGGAAAAGTTACAGGACGTTCGAAAAAAATCACCACATTGCCGCACTAGGACACAAAACACCGTCGTGCTGACGTAATATCACACCGCACGCTGCCGCAGTAAAGCTATACGTATTACATCTTTGCACAATGACACAACTCGCAATCACAATACGCGCCGACGTGCTGTTTCATAACGACGTATCGTTTCTGCGCAACAGCGGGTTGTATTTAAATTTGTCTAGTAAGTGAGCACCATGTTGTGTGATTGTGTCACAGGACGATATTTTTTTGCAAATGTCCTTATATGGACGCAATATTTACGCATATAAAAATTAAAATATAGTAAACATGTTTGTCGTTTTAACGATGATACAAACAAGGCATATGTGTCCAAATAACGTCCAAGTAGCGTCCAAGACGCGTCTCAACACCATTCCGAAGAGAACTATAAATTTTAAATACTTTTCTACAATGGAGAAGGACCATATACGCTTAAATTTATCATCAAATATTACTAATCATATCATGGTACACAAATTTTTGTTAATCTGTTAAATATATTTTAAATTCACGTTGAATTAGAAAAATTATGAAAATATGTACAAGAAATCTGTATTTCTACCATCTCATTCCAAATAGCAACGTCTTTTTATTTTACATATTTGTCGATTCCACATTATATGTTACAGTATTTAATCTCGAATTGACGCCATCCGAAATTGATATTTACAAGATGAACACATCCACGATCCAATGAAAATAGTGAGGGCAAACTCAGTGTTGCAAATCAGGTAATACAATGCAATACCTTGAGAGTGAATACCCCTATCAACTTCATTAAACACAATCTATCACAGTGTTATTCCTTTCATTTGGAACCATTTTGAAATCCGGAAGTCAAACGATTCAGTTAATCAGTCAGTTATTCAATCAGTGGGCACATCTCAAAAGCCAGATTTTATATTCAATGCATCTGCGTCAGATATTGCTGGCTGTCAAGAAGGAAAAATATTCTAAGAATGGGGGATAATTAGATAAATATTTATTTAAGGAGGCTGGATGGTCAACATATTAACCATCAGGTCTGTCTAAAATTTTAAGTTATGATTTGTTTAGCTATAAACTATTATTAAGTAAAGAAAAAATTCATACATTTTACCTTTTAAATTTCGGTATTTTTTTTATATTTTTATATAGAGCTCTTCTTCTAAAGGAGATCAATACAGTCTAAATATTGCCACGACAATCGAGCCCTATTAATTGACAACTTCTGCGTGTCTTAATTTTAAAAAAAAAGCTGTTTCTCTATTACGATGAGTGATTATACTATTGTGACTACTAGGAACTCCTATTATCTGAATAAAGATTGATACAAGGAGGAACGGTCGAACCACGTAAGACAAAGAAGCCATGTATAAAGGTTAGTGGCATAGATGAAGTCGCAAGATGTTTTGTATGTTGACGAGTCTGTAAAACCAAAGAGATAAGTCATTGAGCAGGAAGAACGAAAACACAAACAAGCCATTGAGTGACATTATAACAAACAATTCCCATGTGGACTGTTGGAAACTTAAGATTATTTTTATTATGGATTAAGCGTGCTTGCTATCATATTCCTAACAATGCCAGTTTCCTCTGTCCCTGCAAAACTAGTGTGAAGCTTAGCAGGACACACAGTCAACATATAGGGAACGCTTTGATACATCGATCGAACACTGACAACTAATTTGCCAGAATTTATTATTTTAAATGGGCATGGTCCCGATTTGAGTCAACTTAAAAATTTATTGTTATAAATACTTTATTTAGTTATTTCTATATAGTAACCAAAACTCAACTGCCCGAGTAACAAGCGAGATACAGCGCTCATTACTCTTAGTTTTGCAAACATGACATCTACCATGTTTTGTCTGTATAGGTTATATACTTTTCTATTTGCAAGTAAATTATGAAAACAACAAAACTATTTCTAGTATTTGTCACATCCTATTTTGTTGTAACTGATATCACCGTATACAACCCCTAACGCGGGGGAGTCGACAAAAAGTATGGGGGAGTCGATTCCTACGTAGGGGGGAGTCGATTTTCTCCGCTTCGGAGACGGGAGAAATTTAGGTCACGCCTATTGTAGGTATTTATAACAAGTATTTCAAAAAAAATATATACTACCGCACGAAAGACAGCGATAATCAAACTTTGTGTTGGTCATTGATCCGAGTGCTCTATGCGTCTAGTAGTCTCAAACCCTTCGAAACTATTTGGCAGATCTCAAATTCACGGTAATTCAGTGGTCAAAATATGCATGATTTGTAAAATATACGACTTGCTTTGGGTTAAAGTCAGTTGAAACAGTCGAAAAAAATGATTAACTTGTAAATGCAATAATTAAATCTTAACAAATCTTAGGCAAAATAAATAATCGGGGCATTTTCTGTTCAGATGTAACGGTAACGTAGGGGGAGTCGTTTTTCGGAAAGCAGAACGCACGGGTGAGTAGAAAATTTTGTATGTTAATTTTACATTTAACTTTTATCATTTTGCAAACCTTATTTGATATTAATTGTCAAGAGATAAAACACATTTTTTAAAAATGTGCACTCTGTATTTTGTGATAAACCTGCCTAATTGCATTCAAATTTAAGTTTACCATTAAGTGCATGCGTATGTATATAAAGACCAAGGACGCCTCTTACAAAATCTGTTTAATTGATCAGAGGTTCCTGTGGTTTTTGGGGGTGTTTTTGGAGGGTTTTTTTTTTTTTTTGGGGGGGGGGGGCCTCTATTGTTATTTTGTTTACAACACTTATGCCAACCCTACTCAAGGGGGCCATAATCCTCTCTCATCCAGTCACTGAAAGGAATCGGCTATTTTGAATGCTTCAGAATACCAAACCCGAACATTTTTTGATAATTCGTATTCTTTAGCTGAAGGTCTGTAGCTCCCGTCTGAAAAAATTCGGATGGACGACCTGGGAGCTACAGTTTCGTACGTGTTAAAAAGTTGCAGTTTACGGCGCACAAAAAAAATGCGCTAGTTTTGGACGGATTATTCTTACTTCCAAACACATTCTGTACAAATATTTGATTCCAAAACATTCATCGGACATTTTACTACAGATAATGTCACTTTAATTGCCTCTGATATTTTTTAAACACCATCATTAGCCCCGTAAAGTGAAGTTGTGGAGTTTGTTTACAAGTAAAAATGGCGACCTTCGCTCTGCACGTAAATTTAAGGTCGTCCATCCGAATTTTCCAGACCTGCAGCTACAGACCTGCAGCTACATATTCCTATGAATCTTGTTTTTAGCCGCATATTTTCCTATCATAATATCGTTGTAATTTGCTTTTCGTGGATAATCAACTTACAAGATCGCATAATAGTCAGGTGACCGTGAAGGCTCTGAGGCCTCCTTGTTGGACAACGCTGATTCAGTTTGGGTTACCTTTCTTTAAAAGACAAAACTAAACACAGGGAATTCTTCCTTGAACAGCCCAGAGAGTATACGAATGAAAAATCAATTCATGTACTTTCAACACAACGTTGAAAGCATGAGGCTTTATTTCTCACATTTCATCTCTGGAGAAGCTGAAAAAAATGATTGAGACAGTATTAAATTATAATGAAAGTATGTCAATTTATCAAAATAGCTTTTCACTCTCTTTCATAAATTGTATTGTACCCAAAGAAACGTTCGAGATGATTTCAATAAAAAAAATCATGTGAAATTGATTTGCTCTTTGAAAATAAATAAAACTTGATTCCATGTGATTCACTGTCTATTAGTAGTACAAATCTTGGTTTATGTTCAACGATAAACTGACAAACTTAAATCTCTAAATCTTACGCAACTAAAATACAATTTTATAATTTATATTCTTGTATTTAGTCAAACAAATTCCAAACGTATTTTTTCATTTAAAAAAGTATGACAAAACAAAATACATGCTTATTGTAACATACATTTTTTGTACTGTAGTTTAAGCAACGCATAGAGAACGTTACTGTAAAAAAAATAAATCCTACAGTATGTTAGTGTACCTTTTGAAATTGTAAGTTTTTCTGAAGCGAATAAAATGCTGTACAACTGGTTACAGTCCGTTGACATCACCCAGCGTTCCTTGCCGTCTGGAAACTTTGCGTTCTTACTTGTCATCTAGTAAATACCACAAATTATTCTATTTAAACAAACAATCAATCCATTTCCGTATTTTACTCGTAATTTATTTCAATATTATCTTAGAGTTCAATGAACACGTAAAAATACTAGATGAACGAAAATTATATAGATACGCGTGTTGATATTAATTATAGAATATGTGTTTAGAACCGTTTTAATAAGAGCTTGGACTTTCGGGATGTTACTATCTAGTTTGCTCATCAAAACAAGTTTCAAATATTGACCAACTTTCTTCTAATTCGCTAAGAGAAGCTCCTTAATATTCATAGACTGTCAAAACCGGAAAGTTGTTTGCCAAGATCTCATCTGTTGTGTGAAATTGACGCTGTTTCAACGAAATATACATTGCTGATGAAGTCGGACGAGTGTCATTGCGTTCAATGAATTCATATATATTAGCCAAGGGCTGGACAGTTAACCATAAGTCGATCCCGCCTTCATCAAATCGGAGTTTTTCAAGTACTGCCAAAAGTTTAAGCTCTTGTTAAAACGACTCTAATACTGAGTATATGTTATGTAACCATATACAAGGTATCATAATAAAACATATTCGGTAAAATGCCAATAAATTATGTATCAAGATTATACTTCAGAATTTATTTAAGTATTCTTTGTTTCCTTTCATATCAATTTGACCCTTTTTTAAAATGTTTTATTTGTAATTTATTTCAATCTTAGAGTTAGATTACTAGTTAAACAACAGATGATATCGTTAAGTTTGATATGATTTTCATTTACGTGTAAGGTCATATACTGTTTAGTATTCAGAAAACGTATTGAGATTATAAATCAGAGTATGAGAATGAGAAAGCAGTTTTGTTTTTTGTGTTTCAGATATCAAAATCATTGCCATTATTTTTTTTATTATTACTTTCATTTTGATTTCTTTCTGCAAAATGCATACGTACAACATATTCAAACCATACCATACATTTTTGTTTTCCCTCGGACTGAAATGTCACACTCTTATTGGTTTAAACATGACACGTGACTGCCGGATAAATCTCTGTGTCCGTCTGGTGAGAATTAATATTCGGCAATGTGGCCGACGCTTCGCCTACTCATCTGAACATTTCATAATTTGATACAGAAGCCGCGTTCCGTAAGTTCTTAAAATATTTGGAACAGTTGCCCTTTGAAATTACTTTTAAATTAGAGTAGTTGCCCTTTAAAGTTGTGTCTGGAGAAGAATAAAATGGCAGCGTCGAGATTTGCTCAAACCTCTGCGGAGGAAAGGGAGAAAACGTTTAAAATTAAATAGGAACAAAACATAAGTGAGCAAGGGTTGAAAGGTGAGAATGAGAATTTTGAAGAGTTCGACTGTGTTTAATTGGATAAGGCCACTTTTACATTGATTTTTGAAGATTATCGCTTCTTGTGAAATAAATCTCAGTAAATAGTCCTCGGGAAAACAAAACATTTATTAGGTTTGTTACTGACTGACTACGGAAACATATCGGGTTGATCAATCTCTTAGACGACTCGGCTTCGCCTCGCCGTCTATAAGATTGATCAACCCGATATATTTCTGTAGTCGGTCAGTAACAAACCTAATAAGTTATAGTAGCTCTCCTCATATAAAACCTTGCTCTCCTCATACACAGCCTTATCATACATCTGTAGCTTTCCTCATACTCAAACCTTACCATACATTTGTAGCTCTCCTCGATGTTATTGATATCTAAGGACTGAAGAGCTGCGTAAGTGTACTCCTGTCCATTCATGGTAGCTTTCCAAGATCCAAGGCACTCAAAGGTCAAAACTGAAAGAAGATAGTTACAGTACATTTCTTCACATCTGATTTCGGAACGATTTTCAACAAGGAAAATGTTCAACCAATGCCTTATGGATGTCGTGGCCATTTTTAGGCAACATTTACCACTTTTAGACGAAGGGATCTATATAAAGATATAGGAAAATTAAATATTCTAAGCTAAAATATTTGGATTTTTTTCTTTACTAAATATTAATTTATAGCCAAAAATGTCATATTTAAAAGTTTAAGATGGTTAATTTGTTGACCAGTCCATTTCCTTAATGTTCTGTAGTTTGTTGACACAATTCAATTTATTTCTCAAAAACTTTGTGTATTCATAATCAAAATTCATAAGATTGTCCGTTATCCACAAACATACTAATCTATATTTTTGCTCATTCAGACTGTTTGTAAATACATACATGTAATGTAACTTGTACCTCTTGTACCATTTATAGGATTTAAGAGAATAAATGAATTTAAATTGCATTTGGCTTAATAAGATTTGAATACATATTCATATATATATGTTATGAATTTTCTTTTGTTCCATACAATTTATATATTGTACTAATCAAGAATGATAACTTTATAATGAATATCTTATTATACTTCATAATTATAAGAACTACGAAAACTAACACTTTCTGAGCAAACTATTTCTTCTTAATAAATGAATACACACTGACACGAAGGATTTTATAATGAAATATTTCGGTTATGAATTCGAAGTCATGCTGTATTTACTCGATTTGGTATCGATATAGACGTATTCAACACTGATGATTCAGAAGTCTTTCATTGATTTTGAATTTGATTTTCATTTTCTCTGTCCAGTAACGTACTTTATAAGTTCATTGGTTTTTTTTGCATTGATTGACTGATATTTGTAAGGCTGTTCGGGAAGACTTTCTTGTGACACCGACGTTGATGAAGGGCTTCAGATTATGGCATAATCTAATATATAGGTCTGTAAAACCAGTCTTTTACCTTCCTTGGTGTAAATTTAAGGTTTCTTAGACAAAGAATAAAAACCCTAGAAATCTACTAAATTGTTGATTTTTATCAACTTGCTAAAGAACGCACTTACAAAGACACATTTCATACAAGCTTTACTGCATGACAAATTTGTCATTTTGATAAACAATTGAGTTTAACATTAATTAGGAGTAATTTCGAGTATACTTAGATGTTCTTTTATTTTATTTTCACTTTAGGGATCGATGGTTTACTTTCTGTGGTGTCGTCGTCACAAGCTGCATACGACATGACCAGTTTGTCCTCTCTTCGAGTTGGGCAGGCAGTAAGCAGACTTCTAGGATTGCTACAGACTTCGTTCATCCCAAGTTTTTCATAATCAAACTGGTAAACACCAGGTTGAAATATTTCTGAACATCTCATTGGAAAACTCATCCAGCCTTAAAGATAAAGAATCAAGTTTATACTTAATTAGTTAATATACGTGTAACATGTGTAAAAAGGGATAACGAAATCAGTGTATTATATTAATGCTATTTTTGTTGATACCTTGTGTTCTGTTATTTGCTTTATGTTAAAGGTGTCTTATAAAGTAAATTAAAAAATGTATGAACTCAATGAAATGATAAATTTAGCCGTGGTCCCAAATAAAATATTCATTTAATTCACGTACAATTTGTTTTAAATATGCATGCATTTACACTTGATTAGTTGATTGTGTCACATTTGACAATTTATCATCAATATTTTAAATATCACAACATATGTAATAATTATCATCATACCTGTACAGGTATCAAGTTTCTGTAGATTACTCACGATACATGGTGGTTGTTTGCAAAGTTGTAGGTAGGTTGAACTCCCCCTTGTACGCGTTTCTTACGGAGGGACAGATCCTAAACAAACTTACATATTGGCCCTCATATGTCACTATGTGTTCTAAAGCAATAACATGCACTGAATTATACAGAGTGTTCGCATTTTAGGTTCATGGTTAAGATAGATATTTCATAGCAAACTAAACGCACGATATTAACTTGATTCGTCAAGTATATGTAACTTTCTTCTCTTGTGCTATTTTCAGAATAATCAACTTTTATAAATACAAGTAGATAGGTAACCTTTCTTGTATTGGACAACGTTGATTGATCTCCAAAGTATATCAACACACACATTCACGGTTCCATCGATTTCGTTCATATGTTTCATGCTAAAAGAAAAACAGATCAGATTTTCATTTCAAAAATAAATGTATTAGATACATGTTGATAGTATCGTACATGTATTTTGATTATGAAATAAAAGTATACGTGGATATAAGATATAATCATTATTGAAGGATCGAATAACTATTAAAAGATGACTTTGTTTATTTTTATACTAAATTTTGAACAAATTTTTGTCAACGATTTCTCAGCAACTATTAATTGCAGATGATTGAAATTTTAACACCCTCTTTGTTTAGGCATGATGACATGTAAATGTAGTGTTTTTTTTAAGGGGATGTGCGGCCATCTTGTACAATTGAGAATAAAATCTAAACATTTCTTGAACTGGCTAGTTTCTGCCCAGAACTGGCCAAAAATGTTGTCCAAAGATGAAAAAGCAATAAATTTGAGGTTCTACATGTTGTTTTGTAAACAAATTAC
Organism: Magallana hongkongensis; assembly: GCA_016163765.1. Lineage (NCBI taxonomy): Eukaryota > Metazoa > Mollusca > Bivalvia > Ostreida > Ostreidae > Magallana > Magallana hongkongensis. The sequence continues at coordinate 25,947,038 of WFKH01011801.1, forward strand.
GCGTACAAGAACAGAACCATGCCTTTTTAATCACATAGAACAGCTGTAGAACTGCACAGCTGCATTCTTATTTTGAAGGTTTAAAAATCTAAAAAAAAAAAAAATAAGAAACGGGTTCATTGGTGTCCTCTCTACAACGATTTGTTGAGAAAAAGGTTGAATTTAGCACATTATTGTAGTAACTTTATCTCAAAATTATGGAAGGGAATTACCGCCAAAACCCTATGTATCTTGCTTTTATTCTTATTATGCTTACTTCTTTATTCTTCAGAACATTTATACTTGTATGTTACTTTATTGTTTTCATATTCATGCTTATCCAATTTCACTTTGATTCTCTTTTATTCTTTATGGTTTGCTTAATTCTATGTTGCAATATTCTCTTCTTATTCGTGTAAATTCTTACTTCTATCTCTGTTACAAACGTGAATTCAATCAAAAAAACCATAAAGCACTTTCAACAACCTTATCATGAATATGTGCAGAATAGGTATCAATAATTTGTCTGTCACTTCTGCTCGTAACCGGAAGCAAACAAAATTGTACTTTTTACTTTTATAATTTTCGATAGAATTTTCCAGCTTTTTTTTTTTTAAATTCAGCACATTATTGTAATGGTAAATACACGAGTACTGCTTTTTTCTATTGAGGTATCTCAGATATTTTCAGATTCTTTTCTGATTTTGTCCGTGCAAGACCCAATAACGGAAAGTGATTGAACAACAAAACTTTGCTATATAATAGACCTAAACATGTAGATGTGCAGAAAATGTATTAATGATTTATCCCGGCATTTCCAGTCGTCACCGGAAGCAAACAAAATTGTATGATTTTTTAAAACTTTCTAATTAATGATAGTATTTTCCAGATTTTTTTCATTTGGATGTCTCTTTTTTGTTATTTTCATGTTTTATTTAAAATGTCAGAGGATCAACGGAGGAACGTGTTTTCTTTTTTTTATTATGGTTTTTCGCTTTGCAATTGCAATCTAGTGTCTAATACAACTTTGTAATTTAGAGTTTAGGGTTTTAAAAGTCCTCAAGATTGTATATTATCATTTAAAAATTGTACGGAAAACCTATAACGAGATCGCATCTAGTTATATTTTTATTATTGGTTTTCATCGTAAAATATTTCAGTTTTAGGAGTGGGACCCATTGCATGTACATGTATTGTATCCCTAAAAAGACTGTAAAATTAGTGCAATTTTTAAAAAAGGAAGTAGTAAAACATATTTGTAGTTAAGTTTTAACCGACGATTTTTTTAAATGTGACAAACGCCTGGAATTCACTACAAACGAGTGTCCGTCTCGTTGAAATAATCTTAAAATAAGGTAAATTTGTCTGACGGTGTTGATTTTCATCTAATAACCTTCTTATTTTTTTTATTGGGGAGGGGGCAAGAAATGCATGCCATGATATTTGTGAAAAAAAATTAATGATACACGTATACGTGAGTGTAGAAGACGGGAATCTGGAAAAAAAATTACCGGGAGGTGGTTCAACTTCTGCCTTTTTTCACACGAATATTTTCTTTTAAGAAAAAGAATCCCTTTAAATTCTATGCCA
>WFKH01011801.1:25962179-25983293 GCA_016163765.1 Magallana hongkongensis
CCTGTATGAAACCTGTTTGTGTATTTGAAATAAGTAGGTCTAAGGAGGATTTTATTCTATAACTGATGCATCCAGATATTAGCTTATATAAAACATTAAGTAAAGTAATAGGTCTCCAGTTTTTTAAAAATTGCCTTATTTTAACCAAACTCTGTACAAAGAATATTTGGATGAAGGCTTTATAAGTTCGTGAAAATGATAAAAAATTACTTCTTTTATTGGAATTAATAAGGAAAAGGTATTTTAAATGAAAATATTATGATTTAAAAATTAAAATTCTGGTGTTTATATTTTTATATTTTTTGAAAAGATATACCTGAATTCTATATAACCGTACCCATATTCCCTTTAAATCGCACACGCGAATACTTAAAACTTATAAGTATATTATAAATCTTGGTATTCGGACTTGATAGGTACAACCAACAAAACTACTGCATGCGTTATCTGGTTCGACATTGGCACTAAAAACAATGTAAAAAGCGGGCTCGATGGTCGTGGCCATTTGTAGACTTTTTTAATCTCCTCGAGAAGAAGAGATGTAGATGTGATGGTTAATTTGTTGACCACCCAGCCTCCTTAAGGACGTTTCAGTTGTACCCGTTTTGTCACAGAACTTCCATGTCAGAAAACATCCGTCTTTTTTCATTGCTTTTCACTTGCGTAGAGCGCCTGGCTGAGTTTTTCTTAATTCGTCAGACAATATTAGTCTTTGAGCCAGACATATTTTTTTGTGAAATTTAAAAAAAAAAGTTTAAATAACTTGCATGTTTGACGATAGAAGGTTGTGTAATTCAACACCTTTCGAAAAGATAAGAGTAAAGCACTCTATAACTTAAGCTGTGAGGTTCAGATTGCATATACGTAAGTTTTGTTGAACAATTTCGGTGAAACGATACTAGTCTATATTGTTAGTAAAAGAGCAAAAGTATGTTTACAATCAATGTTCATGTGTGTATTCATATTAATAAGGCCGAGAAATTACATATAAACAATATTAAAAGATAATAAATTATTAGTAATCACACATTCCTCCCCTTCCAATAAATTCTAGTGTGCGGTTCTAGCTATACTCGGAGTCTTCCTTACGAGAGTTGAATATAGTTTAGAAAATTCTTAAAACTTCCTATTCATCGATATACCAGGTATATCAAAGGTCATTGCAGATTTTCGTTATGCTTTTCAAATCGGAAATTTGGGGAAGCTCGGGTAGATTTAAAGGGGAGTGGTAACAATAAGAGCTGAACTTTTCCAATGTGCCATGATGTTTTGATTTGTTGACATCGGTTCTATATTGGTAAAGACGTCATTTAAATCAGTGATCCCCATCTAAATAAGTGTATAAGAAAAATTTAAATCCCTATACTATAAACCCAATATCAGGCTTGCAACTTCCGCCATTTTGATCGGGGTTTTTTTTTCATCTTAGCCGAAAATGGTCAAAGTTAGCATAATGCATATCAAAATTATTTCTAGACACCATTACATGCGCGGATCTATAGGGGGGGGGGGGGGGGGGGGGTCCGAACCCCCCCCCTCCTTGAAAATTCAAATCTATTAAATTCACATAGTAAAAATTCCCTAAAATAGGCCTCCAACCCCCCTTGAAAACAAAATTATCCCTCGCGAACCCCCAATGGAAAAAATTTCTGGATCCGCGCATGCATTACTGTTCATATAGGAATGTTTGATGAAAATAAAAATATAGTTTGAAAGAAGCGTAGTTTGAAACTGTCATCACTTCCGGCCGAGATATGGAGCATACAATGGAGGCGAGTTGCAGGACTTTTTGATTTTAAACATGTAGTATTAGGGTGAAAACTTTCGATTTAGATTGAGAGCGCCTATCATTTAAATCATATTTTTTCCTGCTTGCAAGTCAATTAACAACACGGTTATACAGCTTCGAGTGTATGTCAGATCTCATTTTGTTTTTAATATGATATTTTCTATCTAGCAATTAGGCTTTATATATATGTTAGAGATTAAGAAAAATCATGAAACTAACAAAGCAGAAGTAAGATATATTCTGACTATACACGCAACAGGTTGTAATGAGTTACTGTAACAGGTATGAAAATCGGCATCTCGTGTACATCTGTTGAAGCGTCCAAATATACAGAGTTACATGTAGTTGTAAAATACAATGCCAGGTAAAGAATAAAGAAGACAACAACACCTGTTGTGTATAAAACTCAAGATGAAAGGTACTGCTGTGTCTCTGATTAGCTTCAGTACACGTGTGTCTCGCAAGTGATTTTTTTTTCTGCTAAATCGCGACGTCATAATCAGCTATACCGAGAATTGAATTTCTAGAAATTCGAATATTGTTTTTAGTTCAGTGCTTGAATTTAATTTATCAAGAGTTTGTACTGTAAGCATGTATCTATTATTTATCAAACAATAGTGATTTTTTTGTTTATTTATTGCTACAGTAACAGCTGAAGTACAAATCATTCGTGTCACCGATAAAACTGGTTGTTTATTTGTTGCTACAGTAACAGCTGAAGTACAAATCATTCGTGTCACCGGTAATATTGGGTTGTCGTTTACAACACATCTACATGTATTTAATAAAAAAAATAAAAAAACATGAACGAAAATAAAAACGTTTTCATTTTTCATCTGACAATATATTTGTTGGTTAAAAATAAAGCTGCAAATGAAAAGCGCGCGACATTTAGATCGGATTGTCAGTTCAGCATCACGTCTGTTTAGAAAAAAAAAAACCCGCGATTTGAAGTACGGTATGATAATTTATCATTTAATAAATAAATATTTTTAGTTTTTTAGTAAATTGATTAATATTTTATTAAGATCGAATGAATGAAAATAACGTAGAGTTTTAAGATCACAAAAAAAATAACTTGGAAGCCCCGACATTTTTCTTGTTCAGCACAACTTAGGTCAACATTCTTTGTTATTTATTTGAAAAGGACATATATTTCAACCCTTGTTTAGCCCTAATTTATTTATTTCTAAACATACGATATTTTTGATTAAAGAAAATCATTGGTGATGCAAAACTTTATTAAGGTTTAGCAGAAATTCCTTCATAACATTGTAACTAATGCTTGAACACGGAAGTGAACACATTGCAGATGAGAATATGGCGTTTACGTCGTTGTGATATTTAGACGCGTATTTTGACGTTACGTCATAATTGAGATAAGGGAGGTTTTTGCTTGGCGCGTCACATATGTAAACAAAAACATGGCAGGAGCCTTGTTTACATAACAAAGAAATGGAAGTTCTGTATATTGCTTGAAACTTGACAACATTCAAATTTTGGATGACCATTAAAAATTGCTCTGTTAGGCGTTTATCCATATAAAAGAAAACTTTAAAAATTGAAAAAGTTTAATTCATATCTGACTATGGCGATACCCCTTTAACAGTTCGCACTGATTCAAGTTTCGTTTTTTTTATTTTTAGGAGTCATTTTCGCCAATTACCAACTGCTTAGCAATAAAAGAGATTTACCTTTAGTTATGTACATCCGGCGCGGGAGTTGAACTATCAAAGAAATTTAAGAAAAAATGACTCGATAATCGAATTTACTCGACTGATTTTATTTTGAAAGTACCGGTATTGCACAGTTTACGCTGGTTCAAGATGTATTTCCTTTTGTACATTCAGTATGTATCAACTAATCAACCATCTAGAGCTCAGCTTGCTATTTCCCGGTTAACGAATGAGCCCTGTATCAAAAGCGGAAATAACATTTACTTGAATACAACACTGTAAAATATTATTTTTCAAACAAATTTTAGAATGAAAACTATATATTATATGGTGTTCATTTTCGCCAGCGGATGCATATAAATGTATGTATGAAAACAATTGTTCTATAAACAAATGAATTAATCAGCACACATGGAGCCCTTTTTATATAGTTGTTATTGTTTAAAAGTCACGCTACATGTAGCTTTAAGGCGTAGATAAGTTGAGCGTAAGTTCAACTCACAAATATAAGTTTTGATTTGAAAATTTAAGTCCAATACAATGAAAACAAAATACAGGTTTTTGTCCCGATTTACAAAACAACTGTTACACACATAATAATATTATTACATGTATATATAATATTTTTGGAGTTTGAACAGAGCTAGTTTTTTTTTTTACTGTAGCGTTCTATACATTTATACGAATAATACTTTTTTGTTGTCGGTATGTTATTGTTATATATTAACATCAACTAAGTATGTTTCCCTCTATTTCTTTTTGGAAATTGATTGCAATTCATACATGCATGACTAGACAGAAATCTACGCAATCCAAAGCACGGCCTAGCTATTGACGTAAGAATATGCGCACGCATTCTTCTAATTTTCAAAAACTGTTACAAAAGCATATAGTTTAGCTTTTAAAACGCCAACTTTAATTCAGGTAGCTATATTTAATATTTTTTTTACATTGTTCATTGATGTCCTATACTTCTGCTGCTTATTTCTTGATCGACTAAAACTACCTCTACGAACTTGCATGGACTGACCTCGGACTTCTAAGTAGTCTGTAGTTACCATGGCAAACTTCACATATAAGGAAAATTGGCTGTTCTTTCTGTGTAACGTTTAAAACGACAATAATAATAATTTACGCACTTTTACTCACTTTTGATGGATATTTATTAAGGTTAAATGGTTCAAAGGTAGATGTAAATATAAACAATGAAATGCTTTCTTAGGTGCTTCATTCGGTGTATGAAGGTACATGTGGCAAGCATTGCAGAATAAAAAAAACGTAACCCGCGTTAGCAGGTTATGTAGTTTTTTTTTTTTCTGCGGTGCTAGCTACATGTACCTTCATAGCCCGCATGAAGAACAAAAGAAAGCATTTATTGCTTAAATAATATTACGTTTTGTGCATTTTATGCATTCTAATGCACATTTTACAACTACCTATTTTTTTCTAATTTAATTAGATGTCCATAACGCTCATAATTTTAGGTCACCAAAGTCACTATCTGTTGCTATCCTGGTTGTAGTCCGTCTTCCGTTATCAGTGAACTTTTGAACATTATCAACTCCTTCTCCGAAGCTACGGAACCAACTCTCACCAAATCCGGCTTCTGTGGGTAAAGTTAAAAGTGGATGAGAGTTATTGACACCACCCCCCACCCCCAACCCCCCTCGATGGGACACCAAAGGGCTCGACACACAACATCAATTGACATTTTTTTTTTATTTTCATAATTATCATGAAAGATATATTTCACTTATTTTAGATCAATCAAAACTGTTGAATTCTCCTCCAATATACCTTAAATATTTTAAAGAAGTACTAGTATCTAAGTATAACATAAATTTTTGAAATGTTGCTGCATCAAGCTGTTTTGTATAATACATCGGTATTACGCGTATGTGATTTATTGTTACGTACTTACTGGGGTCACGGAACTACTAGTATCCGAATACAATGCATCTCTTCAAAGGGGCTTGGGTGTTTTATTAAGATTTCTAAACACGAGATTTCAAATCAACAGTCAAAATGGAAATCTCAAATAATGACTTTAAGATATTGTTAATGTAAGCAACGATCATTGCGGTTATCTCCCCCGTTATCATCAATTGTTATGTCAGCTACAATATATTTATTCTAAAGAATCTTCTAATATTGAAATGTGAACAAGTGATGTCTGTTAAAGGTTCGGGATAAAAACACATCACTTATAGTCACCTCACTAAATGTCAGGATGTATATAATCGAAAACTAGGAAGTAAAGAACATCAGCGGAAAACGGCGTGTTAATAACGGGGCGTGTATTTTATACTAGGCACATCATCATACATTAGTATCTATTTGAAATAGCTGATATTGATTCTTTTTAAGGTACATACACACCGGTAATATACAGAACCATCCAGTAGTATCCGTCAACTGTGCAACTGTGTACGTCAGACTGTTCCACTGCCATTCCTGTGTTGGTAAGTGCGTACATTATTGTTTTGGCCTACTGTTTAATTTTAATAATAGAATCAAAGAAAGAGGGAATTTGACGAACGTTAAATTTGATATCTATCATGAAGAATCGAAAAAAGTTGAGCCAAATTTATTAACTAGATACTTCCGTAAAATTAGCTTTTCATGGGGAAATTATCTGTTCCGAGATCAAAACGGGAAGGCGTTAAATTCCATGCAATTAGTCTATCATTATAACGATCAATTCTGAATTACTTTGAATGGTACAATATGATAATGATGTCCTAGGGGGTTGTCACGCAAAACGTTTAATTCAATCTGCGATTACACCAAATGTTCGAATTACGCTGAATGATGCAAGATCTCTATAGTTTGTTGCAGATCGTTTGAAACTGTTGAACAAAAACAAAATATCCGGAAGGATTTAAGGATGCTGGGTGGTTAACAAATTAACCATCAGATCTTCCTTAGAATTTTAGATATGATTTGTTTAGTTATGAACTATCAATTAGTAAAGAAAAAATCCAAATATTTAAGATTTAAAATTTGAATATTTGCTATATCTTTATACAGAGTTCTTCTTCTTAGGAGATTAAAATAGACTAAAAATGGTCACGACCATCCAACCCTCTTAAACACCCGTTAGAGAGGAACGGTTACATTTGTCATATCTTTTTTATTTAACGCCATATAATCATCAAATTTGGTAAACATAATTTATAAATAATTTCAATCAGTTTGAACTCAACAAATTAAATATATTCCAGTAAATTTAAGATTTATCAAAAATTAAAAACTACAAAAATGAGGTCACGGCGCACGGCCAAATTTTGTGTTATGTAAACAATAAACCATATAATGTCGAAAAGTTGGGCCTAAAACCAAATAATATTGAAACCTTAAATTGACTATTGCCATGATATTCTATGTACCAAAAATGGGATATATTGTTTCGTGGAACAGTAATCAGTTACTAAAGACAGATAGTTCTTATTAACATTCACTAAAAATATGACATCGCCGGACGTCAAGGAGCAATAAAAAGTGATAACAGTACAGATTCAACAACAAACTGAAAATGCACGATGGTGATAATAATATGTCAAAAGTTACTCGTACATTTTGTGTTTAAATCTATACTTATAAATGAAGACATTTTGCCAATAAACTACAAAATGCCTGCACCAGAGTAAATGCTTACACATTTGGTATTTCATTACTTGTGAGATGATGTCCGTAAACTATAATTGAATTTTACCTGATAAGTACAATGTAATTATTTTAAAATTAATTAAAAACCTACTTTCTTTTTCGATAGACCAGCCCGAAATAGCAAAAATGAGAGTAAGGTGGTGGACACGATTTGGCGGATCCAAGTCAGTGGGAGTTTGCATCAAAATCTATACTTGCAATGAAACAATATTGAATGATTGCGTAAAGAGTGAATATATATTTACTGGGAACTTATCTAGAGTATACATAGAAATTGAGACTTGACAAATGTTGAATAAATAAAATGAGCCAATTCGTTTCTTGAATGCGCGATTTTAGTTTTGATGGATAGAACTTTCCAGAACGGGGTAACCAAGAACGCGGGTTGACTATAAATGACATCAAAACGGAAAATCCTAATCTTAATTTAAATCCAACTATGACCCAAGCAACTGGCAGCTAGTCAGATTACAATCAATTACCTCTATCTAAACCAATCAAGTCCCATACTCCCTACACATTCATGTATTTCTTTAAACTATAGACGACAACATAGTGATCGGAACGTCTTTTCCTCTTATTTCTATATTATACACGTATACCTGGCATATTTATAGGTAATTGGAAATTGGTCCTCGATAAAAAAAAACTTTACTTGTATGCATTACTGCTTCGCCATTAGTGAACATTAGCAATCAGACATAGACAGTCAATAGCCCTTTTCACATCACGATAAGTTAAATTATTCATATACTGTAAAATCGTTCTCAGGGTTTCAATACAAAAACAAACCTTAAAAATCGTTAAAATTAATATAAAAATCAATCACAGGTGGCAAAATATGCAATATTTCCTCAAATGAGGATAGGTTGTTGGTAAAAAAAAAAAAAAAAAGAAGAAGAAAATTTACACTCAACTGCTCTAGCTTCCTATTTTTTTTTTAAATATCCAAGTTAACTGAGATTACTAAATCACACGGGACTTCATCCTCTGAGACTACTTGTTCCATGAAAAAAAAATTATTCTGGCTTGAGGGTATTTTCTTATCCTTTTGCAACTGTATAAACCACCAATTAAGATATCTTTTACGATACATTTCTAGCTGTACGTATCATCAAAAAAAGCTCAAGTCGTAAATCTTTTATTGTGCATTAAATCCCTCACTCTTTCAAGCAACGCTCTGGAAAGTTCTCTGGAAAATTACACACCAAAAATATTATATGAAACTTCTATAATTGACTTGGACAGTGTGATCAGTTTGTGTAGCGAATATTGCCGCGTGCTGTTCACAAGCATTGATCTCTTATTAATACGATAAAATGTACGTCGAGTTTGGTGATCCGTGTGTTTTACTAGCTTTAATTGACAATGACATTTCCCTTCGCTGTACTATTATTCTCTTTCACTGTTAACACGATTAATGCAGATTTACTGATTATCTCACCATGAACTAATCACCAGATTACTTATTGTTGTTTCATTAATGTGGGAAGCACTTTGTACGCAGTTTCCCAGAATAAATTAAGAAAATGTCAATACGCAAAAGATTCGATTTTTCGCTAGTGCCTTCGGGCACTACTACCAATGTTAGTTTTTTCCCTAAATCTCTTTTGAAAAGAACAACTTTATTATGAAATAGGTAATATTAGAAATATACTATCATCATTGACACAACTTCGCTGGTTTACTGGATGAACGAAGAATTGATTTCGAGTGTTGTTGTGTTTCTTTTCTTCTTATTTTTTTTTAGAGGAGGGGGGGGGGTGTAAACACTGCATCAGCGGCAAGTTTTTGATATATAAATGTAACTAGCTCTAGTCCAAAATTACCCAATAACTTATTTTTTGGTCATATCCTCACTAAATGCACATACCATAGAAATCACCTAAATTTATTTAGATCGTCCTAGAAATTTATTTTCCCATATTTGTTTAATGTGAAGAGTTTACAAAACAACTGAGAAATGTTAGGAGAGCACAAATGCTGATACAAGTGTCTTATACTAATGATTGTCAACTAGTCAATTGATAATTAAAAATTGTTCAGTAGTACACGTATAAGACTCATACCATTGGATTTGTAGATCGATACAAAGAAAATTCTGTTTTTAAAATATTTTCATATCATACTTGTTGTGGCATTAGTACAATTGTAAACTAGATTAATTTTATACATGTATATTAGTATATAATGGGTAGTCTGTAGTTGGTTGCTGGTGATTTAATAGTGTGTACGATGTTAGCTGGTGTAGTATGGATCCCGTAAAGAAACTACATTGCATTAATATTCAAGATAATGCAATCATAGTTCCTACTTTAGAAGAAGAACTGTCTCAAGAGACCAATGCATATATATACGTGAATTAATCATGATGCTGTATTTCGTACTAGAGGCTGTTGAATTTTACATATAACCAAAATTCCCAACAGAATAGATATAAATTCTCTCACTGTACGTTTGTAAACAGTCGGTCTCCATATTTTAATGGAACATAAAAAATACATGTACCAAACGATGTGCAAAGTTCCATAATTTTTTTCCAGATGTTTTCCCCCTAATTGTTTATATACAGGGAGCAAAGTTGGATCCTTTGTGTATTTTTGTTGTATGGAAGCGTATTTGTGCCACATTGACACATTTTTATTTATTTATTTTTCTTTTACATTTTTTAAAATGTAAATTTAACACTTTAATGTGTATAGTTTACACTTTAATGTGTAAAATTTACACATTTATAAGTAAAATTTACATGTTAATCGGTAAATTTTACACATTAATCTGTAAATTTTACACTTTAATGTGCTAAAGCATAAGATCGTCCACGCAGGTAGATATATGCATATGGAGGGTATTAAGTTTGTACTTAAAAATTCCTGTTCATGCTGTTTTCATACAGATTAAAGTGTAAAATTTACAGATCAAAATGTGAAAAAACAAAAAAACAAAAATTTAAAAAAATGTTAACATGGCACTACTACGCTTACATAGTACAAGCCTTGCTTTGTATGATTTTTTTTTTCTTTTCTTCTTCCCTATTTTTTAAAGTTTTTTTTTTTGGAAAATAAGGTGTTGTTTGGTTTCATCACCAAAGTAAACATCCGATCGCGACACCCGGGGTCATAAAATTTCAATAACTTTGTACTACGCCTTGGAAACATTCGAGATTATTAAGTGTTACTTTGGTGATGAGATATATTTGCCTAAAGCACTTTCATATTCTAAGGTTTTGCGTTCCAAAAATTTTCTTAATTAAAGTTGTTTTACTGATTTTCATTTACGGGTTTCAGGTACGGAATTTTTATTAAAAAAAAAAACATTATGATTTAGAGCCAAAAAAAATGTATTTTACAATTCTGAAGTTTGGGTATTTTTAACACTTGGCCAAATTTGAAAGTCAGATGTTGAGTTACAAAATAAGAAATTAGCTCATAAATCTTTGTTATGTAAGCAAGGCTGAAGCTGTGTTTTTCTGTATAAAATAATGTACTTGAAAGAAAGTGCTCTAAAACAGAATAACTAAAGACAAACACAAGAAACTAATTTCATAGCTTTCATAAATCAGTGGTAACTCGAACAACTTATTATACTTTTTTATGACGAGAAAATTCAACTATACCCAAATAAATTTACATACGTGTAAAATATGCGCAAAGGTTTATATCCCACTGAATTTGTTCTACGACTAGGTACCCAGCACTTGATTGATTTTTCAATCAATAGACAAGGAACTGCTAGAGGGTATACGTATAACCCGTACAATAAAATTGTCTGCGACCCGGAGTCTGAGGTTGACCATGCATCCGAAACGGACGATAGACTTTCAGAGACGGATATAATTACATCCCGCAAGCCGAGGGTTGAGACAAAAAGCAGGAATACATTTGTGAATACATTATGATTGATTGTAAGTATCATATTTAATACCCTATATGATGACAAAGAGGCTTGAATGTTCGATTTCATCCGCTTGCTCAATTTGTTTTCATCGTGCTCCTCGTGAAATATATAGATGTTTCAAATGGCAGAGGTGTCTAAATTATTAATTGAAATTCAAAATTAATTGTTTGCTGTAGTCAGAACCTCTTCTCGTCTGAGCAAGAATAGACAGGAAACCGTTTAATCGTTAAATCTCTATCCACCTGTTTTTCCGCAGAAATTAATTGACATCTCGTCGTTTAAAAAACTACTTTCATTTCGTTCCAGACAAATCAAAAGTCATCGTAAACAGATACCAAGGGATTTACCCGACTTCTACTTGTTCCTAACCCCTATACCCCCCCCTCCCTCCTCCTTGGGCAACCTAACCCTAGAGTCGGGTCAGGCAGAAGGAACTTCGGTGAACTGTGAACTGCTCCATTTTTCACTATCTGTTGTAAAGCTATTCCAGGTGTTCCATGTAAGTATAAGTATACTTTATCATTTCCATCTAAATGTCTTTTAACAATAAAATCATTTTCATTAAGATCATTTTCTTTTAATGTAAATCAGATTTTGAATCATGACATTTTTAATTTATTTTACAAACTAGAAATCAATAGTGCAAATCAATTAAGTAATTGAAATTTTATTGTCATTTGAAAGGTTGATAGCGATCGTGTCTTTTAAAAGTTGGTTGATTGGTAGAAGTATATTTTAATGGTTGTCGTGCATGTACCTGTTTTAAAACTGTCATACCTAACGCACGGACTTAAACAAGATGGGCGGCCATTAATTTAATTAGCAACAAATTGAATGAAATGTGTTTACAACAGAAAACTTGTTTAAAAAGAGGATTAAGGTAAGTCGACTATCGTTAAATCTATATACGTTGTTTATTACCATCTATTTTGAAAACTACACAAGGTGACCTTTCTAATACTTTTTTTACACACAAAAAACGCGCTATTGATGATGTCATATCAATTTCAAGGCTGAAAAATTGCTTTCTACTGAAAATATACGTAGTCTTGAAAACATAAATTATGATCTGAGCATATTTTATTGTACATCAAAGAATACAAAAGGTTGATAAATTATAAAAAATGCCTTGTTATTTCTCGTTTGTTGGACTTGATAAAAGTTTGCGGCAATAAATTATTCAGATTTTGCTCGTAAAGTTTATTGAATATAGGTTTTGAAGCAGGCCTATTTGCAATATATCTCGTTCAAACACTAAGGAATATAGTTGCACTAAGACAATGTTTGTTCATAGTATTTTAATGCAGTGGCTTAGCTACATTGAAGCACTGTAAGCACGTGCTTACAATTTTTTTTTGAATCTCAAATATTTTAAAAACATTATTTTTTCATTGCAAATCCCGACAACACTTTGCGTTTGTGCCGTTACTTTCCTGAAGCATCCCAAACTTGTTCTTATACATGTAGTAAATTACTAGTTATACACGTTTTGAAATATTGACTCAGTCATAAGATCAAAATTGAAATCCATATGGTACAAATCAACAAATGTTTATTTCATTACAATCAACTAATCAGCGCTTTAATCCGTGTCAAAATGAAAAGAAGCAACACTGGGTTTTTTAGAGCACAGTTTCGGTAAGCATAAATATATATATATATATCTTCCAATTTCGGAGGAAAAAAATCTAACCTCCAATAAACGGAGGTTGCTTGACCTGGCAAAGGGGAAAGTAAATTGCCATAGTTATATAAAATTGCAAAACAGACAATAAATAAGTTTGCATCATATTAATGGTAACCGTAAATTATATCTTTTATTCCCTTATTAGACAATTATAGTATGCATAAACTTCGAATTGAGAAATTCTGCAAATAAATGTAATAATAAAAATACCTAGTCAAAAGTCCCAATTTCACCTTTTTGTCAGTCGTGGTTGCCTAATATAAAAAGTGGGATTTATTTTTGTAGATGTATTTTCTTGATTCTTTGGCACGTTTTTCAATTTCTTTGATTTCTTTTATATTCCAGTATATTTAATTCTAAGTAGACAAAAGAAAAAAAAAGAAAAAAAAATGTAAATTTATATTACCAGTATTTCAAACGCTTACAGTAATATTTGGGTTTTACCCCCCAAAACCGGATATTTTCTATAAAAAATTTACAATATAAACAAGTTCTACGCCTAGAAAAAAGAAACTTTGCAAAAATGTTAAGAAGTTTTTTAAATATACACATTGATTAAAGATGTTACTGTTGGATGTGACATATGAACCCAAATTTCTATTTTCAGAGAGATGCGGTTCTCGCTTAGGAGTTTTTTCAATTTGATTTGTATGATATTTGCCGTCTATACTCTCATTTTCATCCTTCAAGTGTTTACCCCTAACATCAACCACCACAAACCGACGTATAAAGGTAAGAGAAAACTATTTTTTTTTTTTTTTTTTTTTTTTTTTTTTTTGTTTAGAGGTCTTTGGTAGTTTCCTTTAAACATTATTTTCTGACAAAGGCTAAGAGGGGAAAAGATAAATTTGCTTGAAAGCATTGTCTTTTCGGTTTTTTTCATAGGTCTTCCTGTACATTACTGTAGGTATATTTACAAATGTAATTGCCTTAGTGAACGAGTTTTGTCAATGTTATTCTCATGCCTTCAACGGTAACTTTTCCCTAAGCTATTGTTTAAAAGCATTCCTAATTGAATTTCAATGCACACCATTATCGAGGTAAATATTGACACAAGGTCTTAATAACAGCGAAGGTATGGCGGCTTTGTAAACAAATCATATTGTTATAGGCTTACAGTTAACCCGGTTTGTTTTCACTCAGGGCGAGAAGTTCAATGGTCAGTGAATTAAAAAAAACCAGTCATAGAGAGAGACTTGCTTTATATGATAAAATATAATTTTCAGAAAAATCGAACAATGTTCAAAACAATCTCCGCCGACTTACTTCTGAATTACATTGTGCACTGGGATATCTAGATGTACAACTGAAATAAATTTCAGATTCTGTATCAACAAAAATATTCGAAAAGAGAGAACTTAACAATTCTTATTCAGAGCAAGTTGATTTAAATCTCATGAAAGTTGATATTTTGATAAGCCTGGCTTTACTGCATCATATGCAGTTTAAATTTAAATTCACATTCCACCGACTTTTTTTAAAGGGGGAAGGGCGTGAGAGGAATCAAAATTTAAGATTTTTTAGAGACCCATTTCTGGCAAACTTGAAAATCTAGAATTTTTAACAGAAGGCCATTGTATTTTAACTTGTGCCAAATCAATGGACACAATTCATGCACTCGATCCTGCTTGCAGAAAACAAAGTTTTATGTGATGATTGATGATTTTAGTGTATTCTATCTGCTCTCGTTGCTCGTCAATATTTAACAGTTGTGATCATAAAGGGACGACCTCTCCATCGCAATTTTTATCGGAAAATCAAACACGTGTGTTGTTCTTGATCAATTGATCAAACTAATACCCAGATTGTAGTGTTTAATACATGTGTATTTGTCTATGCGAAAAAAGTAAATCATGTATGCATAAAACGTGGGTAAGAAATCGGAAGTCGTTTCATCAAACTTCAAATGTAAACGCTTCGGAACTCGTTCCAGTTTCCCAAAGGCATACAATGAAAAAAAATCCTTTGTGTTTACGTCTTTGGTTCTCGAATATTGATTTTGTTCATAATTCATTATCATTTGATTGATTTCTTCCTATAGATATTGATTGTGTTTAAACGTTTAGCCTGTTGATCAGATAATACTTCGTTAGTTAAAACTAATTTTATTTCAGCAATGGAAGCAAGCATTCCTTTTAAAGGAATGATCGGCATATGATATCAGTTGTCAGCATGAAATATTTTTATGTTACATGTCAAAAGTACAACATGCATGAAATAGGAAAAATCGCGCTGTTTTGATGCTTTCCAAAATAGTAAGGAACGAATTTATTTTACGTTTAGTAATCCGAACAAAATTATTACGCATGTAAAGAAAAACAGAACATTATGTAACCGTATAATGTTTAAATCTCAAGTCAAAATCATCAAAATAATGTTCCTTAGTTATAAAACTATTAATTGAATATTTAAATGAAGCTGTCACTGCATAGTTAAAAAAGTAGTACAAAGCGTAATGTGTGCGCAAATAGTGAAGTTTGCCGGATGCCTCATACGGACAAAACTGTGATCGTCTGAAGCCAATCACAAAAATTTATCAGTAAGGTTTTAAACGTATATTAATATACGGAAGACCGTTATTGTAATATCTCCTTGTGTTATTATTATTATTATTATTATTATTAATTAAAAGTTGTAAATTATGTAAAGTTTACACTTTTAAAAGGTAAATATGGCGCCACGACCTCTCCGCACATCCTTCGATCATGCTTATGCATGCTTAGCTTATTATATGAAGTACTTGTACAATTGCTTTGAAAATAGCAAACTACATGTACGTCCATGTAGATATGCTGTGTTTTTAAAAATTAAATATGGTGTTTGATAACTAAAAACCCCAAACAATTTCCCAGAACAATATCAAAATTTACCGATTCGAATTTTAAACGCAATCACGACGCCTTCATCTTCATTCATATTATTGTTTGTTGTTGTTTTTTCATATTTACAGAAGATTTGGGAAATTTTACACACAAAGATGCCAGCAGTCGAGCATTTGTTCCTGTTAGCAGTAGTATTACTCATCTAGGTGCTAACGAAGTAAGTTTAGATTCAAGCAGGCGCTTTGAATTTTAAATAATTTAAACTTCTTTACATGTATAAAAAAATTCCATGACTGTCTATTTTATACACATATTTTTGTATTCATGAAGAAAGGTTTTAAACTTATTAGACCACGTGAGGTAAAATATAGCTCCAATGTTTCTGTGAGAATTATTGTAAAAACCGAGAATGTGGGAAATTAGTTTTTCAAAATCAATAGCATCGTGTTGTGCCATGAAAGAGTACATTTCAGCGTGAGAGTACAGAACATGGTATTAATCGTGCATATCACATTAATGGAACTCCCGTTTTCAATTTCCAAGAATATGATAAATCATTAATATCACGACTCAGAAAAAGACTTTTCAGATTATTTATGAACTTAAAAGAGACATCAGATATATCTATAAAAGTTATTCCTCGGAGCTTGAATTTATTGAGTATGCATTAATTAAAGACTGTAGGTAACGGTATACGTAAATACTCACACTAGGCGTTTATATACACTGTATCAACAGACTCCAAGTTACGCCTGCAATTGATATCATACATGTATTGTTACATGAAAGAATATTCTTTTTGAAATTCTGATTATATGATTAACCTCAAACAAAACATTCACTAGAGGAAAGGAAAATATTTGAAACATATTGATCACTAAAGAGTGAATTTAAAACTCTCCCGTCCAGTTGTTTTATCTTTTACTAATTAATTTTATCGAATTGTTTATATTGGCTTTCAGTGGATGAAATGAGGGGATTGTTGTCCTTTTTTTTTGGTAGCAAAGTCATTATATTTACGACCTAAAGGTCTTTTGTTTAATGATATCCGACTCTAGCCATCATTGTTACATATATTCACGACCTAAAGGTCTTTAAGTTTATGATATCTGACTCTAGCCATCATTGTTACTTGTTTAAAAACATTATCATACCAAAGCCCATGCGACAATACATTTTGCTTGTAATAATTTCAGAACAATATTTCAATGATCTCAGATGCACATTCACATGAATTAGACCGGAAGCTGCTTGAGGACATGTTTTTTAAAATCAATCACAAAGAAGCATTACTTTTTGGAAAATTTAGAAGAAAACCAGGTGAGACTAAATATATCAGATAAATTATATACTTAAACGTATTTTAAATTCCTTGAACATATACCCGAACCATTAAACTCATAGAAATCATAACTCGACTGAAATATGATACAAGATAATTTTACTTATAAATTGAAGATTTTATATGCACATAGTGTGTGCAATGGAATCCTACTTTCAAGAATAACCTGAGATAAGATATAAAAGTGTTCTCTCCGCTTGACTCGCCGCTAGGTGACGTTACGAATAGCCATATAAAAAGCTCCCGATTGAAAAATCATTCTTCGAATAGGTGAGGGAGTACACCGAATCCTTACAATTGCACACACTACGTGTGCTTATGAAATCTACAATTTCATTTTATAACCCTCGATAAGATACTCAGTGTTTTTTCAAAGCCCGAGTATCTCTTTAATACTGATTGTTGGAAACTTGACCTGTGTATAGGTTTACAATAATCTAGCGAAAATACCCTCTATAGCCCAGTGGCAAGCGTGGGCTTGTTGTATGATATCTCATACTGATACACCTGCAAAGTGCATTTGATACTTAAGTCGACCTTGTA
Source organism: Magallana hongkongensis (assembly GCA_016163765.1). Classification (NCBI taxonomy): domain Eukaryota; kingdom Metazoa; phylum Mollusca; class Bivalvia; order Ostreida; family Ostreidae; genus Magallana; species Magallana hongkongensis. The sequence goes on from WFKH01011801.1 coordinate 25,979,605, forward strand.
GAGTGAGCTTTATACTGATTTGTATTAATGCCAGCTTCAGTCGTTATAGTTTTCAACCATCTTGAAATAATTTAAAAGCTAGTTGTTACTGGGTGACGTGGTTTTACAAAACTCAATAATAACCAAGATCTGTCTATGTTGTCAGGAATTTCTCTATTACTTCATGTACTTGTTCTTTCCAAATAGGATATAATCCCACAAAGAGTCTGTCTCAAATGCATTTAACTCATTTTAGTAAAAAGGATTCCCTATTTTGCAAGTCTTTGTGGGTTTTGATAGCTTAAATGAAATTTTGACATAAACTTCACATTCAGTTGATTAAGTTCGGAGGCATTACCAGCAGAAGTCAAAGGTAGCAAAGCATATAAATTACATGTTAACATTTTCAGACCAATATCTTTCTTATCACCTAAGTTTTCAATGAACTAGGACAAAATGTCCACATCCCAAGACTCCTGATATCTTGGTTTTTGGCCAGGAGTCCTCGTATTAAAATTTGTTCTCATGTAAGTCGCAATCCTAATCTTTGACCGTCTATCAGCACACGATTCTTTGACATTGCAGATGGGTAAGTATTAATAGTTATGTAATGTGGGGGTTTTTTTGTACAAAAGCGTCAAGAACTCTACTATAAAGTTCCGGGGGGGGAGGTGAATTGGATTAACTGACTGTGTACCACACCAGCTAACCCACTTTCCCCAGGCACTCTTGTAAGCTGCTCTTATTCCTGGTCCCCATGCTTCGGAGTGTAAAGAGGAAGCCTCTTTTGATAGAGATTTTTTTTCTACGGATTCCCCCATCATTATATTTTCCATGCAGTTAAATGTAAGGATTTGTTTGCTGTTAGGGGATGAATTAAACCTATAGGTGATGTTAACAGATTGGGATATGGTGGAAGAAAGACTGGATTGTGAATCAACATATCTAACAAAAGAGGATAGCAAGACTGAGTTTGCTGCACTGGTGCAATCAGTATTACACTTTCTATTTGTTTCTATTTGTTTTTCTCTACTTTTTTTTTTTAAATTTGCTTATCTGAGTGAATGGAGGAAAAATGTAAGCTCTCATTTCTTTCCAAGAGTAATAAAATGCATTTATCGCCATTGCCCATTGGTCTGCTTTCCAACTGAAATATTGAGATATAACGTTGATGGTTTAGACGAGTCTACAAGTCTACTTTGCACCACCGCAAAAGGTTCATGGTTTGCCTCAAAGACTAAAACAGATTTGTCTAACAACCAGTTCCCTGAATTTTGCTGATTCCTTGATTCTCAATCTGCTCTAAGTCTTGTATTTGAGCTCCTGGTGTAATTCTGCTACCAAGAAAATTTGATGGATTTGACACCAATCCCAAATTTGTTTTACGGGTTGATTTAGCAGTTTGATTTTGCCTCCCCCCATTCTGATTATGTTAGCTATCGCTGTAACATTGTCAATTTTTATCAAATTTTTAATAATACTTTTTTTTTATTAAAAAGAAGTTTAAGGTAGGCATCTTTCAGATCTCTCTTGCACGTGTAACAGTCCCTTTCTCTTAGATCTTGAACCATGAGCAGTCCTTTCATCTTGAAATTTTATATAGAAGGAATTTGTTTATAGGTTTCAGGTTTATAATGGGCCAAAAACCCCGTCTCTCTCTCTGAAATAGTTAACATATTGCTAGCAAATTGAGTTTGATTGGGAGCAACTTTTACAACTGCCTCTTTTGTACCAGATTAGGTATTTCCTCTTGCAAATATTTTTCTTGTTCTGAATTTTTAAAAAAAAAGGGGGGGGGGGGATTTTTTTTCTGAACCATAGATAACATCCAATCTAAAGAAATCCCTTGAACTGTGCTTAAAATAACCATGATATCTTTTGTTATTCTTTTTCCATGAGATACTTTATTCCTCCTCACATTTTCTTGATCTAACATTTGTAAAATAAGAATTCCTAAACTTATTTCTGATTTTCTAACTCTGATACCGAAGATGAATTTGACACCTCTCTATGATTTGAGGAATGGTACTCGTACCTGTCAGACTTCTTCTTGAAGTATTGGTTGGTTCTATTGAACTAGTACCCAGGTCTTCAGCCCTTTAAACCTACGAGAGGGCCCTTCCTGAAAGGGCTGTCTGAATCTAGGCTCTGTACTGGTACTATATGATGGTCGATTGTAGCAAGACTCTCTTCTTTTCTTCTTGTCAATGAAATGCATTTGCAATTTCATTAGCTTCTTTATGTCTTTTCCACGTCTTTTTTAGATCTTGATGAATTTCTCACCAAAGAGTTTGCTTTCACCCTTTTCTAAAACTCCTGCATTCTAACATCTAATATTACCTTAGCTTTGCTATAGTCTCCGAAAATCTTTACTGTGGTATTCACCCTTTTATGGTGATCTATCGCCACACTTGCTTGACTAAGAAAACATACAGTCTGTTCGAGTAGGGAATTAACACATATGTATTTCATCCACGATATCAACTCAACGGGAGTCTATAACCCTCTAAAATATTCCATTATTTGGAAAGTTGGCCCAAGACCTTCATTGCTCTCGATTGTATACATGTAGTTTGAGCTCCTTTGCCAGCTCCTTTGTCAAACTGTTTGTTCCTCCTCTCCAGTAATGGAATAATAAAGCGGTCTAATGACTTGACAGCAGCGAAAGGTGACCTGCATCAGACACTGGATACTTGTCCAACATCTTAGCTTTAAGAGTTTAATCACTTAAAAAAATTGCGAAAAACGGACGGCAAAATTTCTTGAATCTTTTTCTAATTTCTCACTTTTTACATCAATTTTAATGTCAAACCGTTCTTAAACCGTTTCTAATGAATCACTGGGAAGATGTCGTCCTGGATTCACTACTGGACCTCGAAGATTCAGAACTGGGGCTTGAACTCGAACTAGAGTGCCTCCTTTTATCTGCTGTACTCTTACAATGTGCTTGAGGTTTGGTATGCCCACTACTTGGGGTTTCATTGTAATCAAGATGGCGACCATCACGCCTAGAATCACGCCCTCGTGGACGTGGTGGCGAATTGGACCTCGAGCGTTTGGTTCGGTCCCTCTACTGGTTGGAAAAGGACATGGAGCTGTCTGGGATGTTCAAAATACCCGAAAAACTCCACCTAAAACTTCGAGGCTGTATTAAGTTAGACGCGACCTATCTTCCATTATTTTCTATCTCTGCAATGTGAAAATTTTCACTACATGTACGTAATTCCAAAATTAAATTTTTATGTTGTATGGTATTTATCTATTTGGAAAATACAGTTTCGATCGAAAATATATACGATGACTTTATTAATAAGCATCCAATAGCATTTTGTGTGCTATAATAAGGTAAATCTATAATATTCTTACTCCAAACATAGTCTGGTAATGTACCCATATACCCTGAATTTTTGGGCATGGATTGGTTTAAATGCAAATAAATTAGGAGTTATCGATCAAGGAAAATTATCTAAAACTGAGGAACGTTTGCACCCCTGCGAATGTTATTGTCATTTAAATTTAGACCACGTGGTTTTATTTGACCCTTTCAGTTTCGCAGTAAAAATCGTCCCTCGTGTTTATAGTCTATTTCCTAGAATCTAGGTACTTGTAGTCAAATATAAAATCTAGACGTTTATTGATATTAAAATTTGTCTTTATTAATTGGTGGATAAAATGAGTTCTAGAAATGAATGTTACAATAGAAAATATAG
>WFKH01011801.1:26019900-26030121 GCA_016163765.1 Magallana hongkongensis
CACACACACACACACACACACACACACACACATGCTTCCAAAGAAATTCCAACGAAAAATAAATGCGTCAATCGCGTGATTAAACCTGGCAATGATATTTAGAAAAGCTTTATTCGATGTATAGTATGCTGGACATGACTAAAGGTTTTATGACGAATTTTACGATCAAAATTTTAGAAAAACTTCACTTCATTCAACTATTCATAAAAAAATATGACTTTCTTGCAAAATGACGTATTTGAAGTCAATAGCGTAACAACGATGTCGTGTCTTCATTTGGAACAACGACTCTGAAAAATATATTTGGAACTTGGAACAATCAAGACGAACAATTTTCATTATGTGGTTTTAATATTTTATTTTCACTTTTATACATTGTTATAGTATAAATTAAATGAGCGAAATAAATAACTTCTTTCATTCTTTAAACATAACAGATTAATAGAATCATTCATTATTGCGAGTGTGGGATGGTGAAATTCCTCATCGGGGTCAAGGCTTTGCCTAGTCCTAGACCGTGAATCTTGACCCCGAGGTGAAATTTCACTATCCTGCTCGAGTTTATCATGAATGATTATTTTTCTCGCATTTTTTACACTAGAAAACTTTCAGTTATGACGTTCGAAAATTTACTTTCGGTCTATCCCTCCGCGTGCTACATATAGTACAAGTCAAGAAGAGAGCATACGACAATTCTTTGATAAAAATTTGTTAAATAATAATCAGTTAAGCAAAACAATTACTTCATGGATTAGCATATTCCATCATTGATAATTTTCTTACAGCAGAAGGTGTTTGTTTACGTTTTACAACGATGTTGTAATACACAGTGTAAGACAGAAAAATCTCACACTGCTGTCTCACAGATCTTACACCGGTGATGATCACGGGATTAACCTCTGCCATTCAGTCAACTAAAACGTGACTAAAAGGTAACTGTAAGGTGTACGAATGGCAGAGCTATGCCTTTCGGTCACCTTTCCAGACCTTTCAGTTACCCCTCAGTTGACTGAATGACAGAGGTTCATCCTGTGAATGCGAGAAATAGAACTCCAAATTAATTGAAAAGGCGTTTTATGTCTAAATATTGATATTTTACTGTGCTAAATCGCAATGTTTAGGTATGAATGGGTCTAGACTACATTCTAAAAATACTTTACTTTAAAAGAGAGTGATCACGATTTTGTTTAGTCCGAAATATCTGACGTTTTCCTGAGAAGTAAAATATCAAAATCGTTAAAAAAAAAAAAAAAGGCAAGAAAACGTCAGATATTTGGAACTAGATTTTGGTCAAAATTTATTTTTCCTTTTTTAATGTTTACAATGCTTCAGTAAGGTATTTCTAATAGTCAATCAAAATTTGAGTGTCAGTCGTCGAGTTATACATATTATAAGCGAGATAGAGAGCTCACAATTCTTTATTATGTAAACATTTTTTTGTTTACATTTTGAATGTTGAAAAAGAAAATTCCAGATTTAGACTTAAATGAATGTGACAAACGCAATGAATTGTTTATTTATGTTTAAAACGAAATAGCAGATAGAGAAATTAGTTCGAAAAACTTTTACCGGTATATTGAACCAATATAAAGAAAAGCATGACACGAGCTTTGTTTACATAACAAAGAATTGTGAGCTCTGTATCTTGTTTATGACTCTATGATCGACACTGACTCAAATGGTTGATCATTAGAAATGCATTACTAAAGCATTGTAAACAAGAAAAACAGAAACATAAAATTTGACCAAATCGTGACCATGCCCCTTTAAAGTAAAATATTTTTAAAATTTAGTCTAGACCCATTCATACCTAAATATCTCAAATACTTTAAAGGGAATCCTGGTTTAAGGACTAGATTGCAAGAGAAATTACGTGTTGCATTACATGGCATATTTAGGTACAAAAAAGGAGACTACCACGTTACAATGTCAATTACGAAAATAAAAACAGCACCAGATTGATTGCGAGGTGATGATTTAAAACGGTGCTTAAGATTTGCAGAATAAAACGGTAAGTAATAATGGTGGGTCATGGCTACGCAGGAGGACTCTGGGAAGGGTGGCGTGTTCTGATTGAAACAAATAAGCATCATTATCACAAACGAATAAGATAGAAATCTTGAGTTGTTAGATTTGTTGAACATGACTACGATTATTTTTCGGTTGGAACATTGATTTTATATCTGCAAATGTATATGACTATATGTTCATAGCGTTGGAATTAAGGAATAAGGAATCATTTTTGAGTATTATGAGGTGATAATTTTGGTCGGGGCGTGGTCAAATCCAATACAGCCCGAAGGTCTCTATGAAAGATTCACGCCCAGGCCGAAATTATCACCTCATAATATTAAAAGAATGATTCCTTATTACTTATATTTATATAATTTTCAGCAAGTTTACGATTAAATATTTGAATATAAATAAGCAAACGATATTGACATAGTTATGTGATTTTCATTTCTTTTAATTATGCAAACCCCGCTTGCGCCCCAACAATAGGTCATTTGAATTTATTCGACTGTACATTACAAAATCGATTCGTAGTGTTAGCACAGACAAAGACACTGAAAAATGTTAATGTTTCTTTTTTCAAAAGAAAGGGAACAGTTTTAATTGAACAATATCGTGTACAAAGCTGAGTTATACATTTTCAAAAATTATTGAATGGGACACATGTTTAGAACAATGAGTCTGCGCATAAGGCATCAGTGCGGTGTAGAAAACCAATTAATTGAAATGACACAACTAATGAACATACATTCTATTCTATTGTAAATTATGTTTTTATATCCACAAAGTAAATTCAAACAAAAATTATTCTTTTACTATCAGTATTGTTTCCTTACAAATTCAAGTTGTTTCCGTCCAATACCATGGTATTTCATATGAAGTTCTGTCGATTCTATTCTAATGCATGAACATATAATTATTAGAACAAAAAAAAAAAAATCAACATTATGCTTATGTTCAGAAGATCTTTAATATTTAGTCCTTTGAATCACAGTAACGAACAAAAAAAAAAGGAATAAATTTATATATATTATATTATATTTTTTTGAATATTCAAAACCAACTATTGTCATAATTACGCTAGTTCCACTCTTTTCGAATTTTGTTTTCAGTCATCGGGAGTCCTCGGACATTCATCGTCATACTCCGCCGGATCCGACACATAAACAGGCCGATAGGTCAGCCCCTTGTCGACCTCCTGTAGATGAGTTATCAGCCCGTTCATGTACGCCACTTCTTCCAAGTTTTGCAGACGCTTCTCCGCTTGCAGCCCAAATTCTCTATATAGCATCTTCTTGATAGATTTGAATTTTTCGTCTATCTCCCTGAATCCACATCTTAGATTTTCGGTCCTTGTTTGGAGTTCGCGGGCCTCCTCGATCAACTTGAGAACTCGCTCCCTAAGTTCTTCAAAGGAGCTCCTCTCTCTAGAGAAATAATCACTGCATTCCGTCTGATTGGATCGAAGCTTATTCATTAATCTGAAAAACTGTTTCAAATCCTCTCCATCTCCATGCTTAGCAGCATCTGTTCTTTCCATGTTTACAAGACAACAAATATCAACGTCTTTTCCAACAGTCGATGTACAGTTATATGACGTCATAGACGTAAAATCAGGTAGCGTCACGCTACTTCCAAGTTATTATAGTTGCCGTGGTTTAGTGACATGTATACATTCTATACAAAAGATGTCGGAAGCAAAGCAGCTGTCCCCAACAGAGGTGATAAAGGCCCTCAAATGCGGCGTGTGCTGGGGCTACTTCAACAAACCGCATACTCTTAAATGTGGCCATAGTTTTTGCATGAGGTAGGTACCTCTTTAACAGTGTTATTACACAAATATTTCAACGTGAAATTCTGTGTTTCAGAACAGTCTTAGACAACGCTGTCATTTTATACGTTTTCTAGAATATTATTAATTCAAGCTAGTTTAAAACCAGATTCTAAGATAAATTACTTCAATATTACGTTAAAAGAAAGAGTACATGTATATAGTGAGAAAGATAATAAAGTATTTTTTGACGTCAATAAATCAAAGGCACAATCTGAGCAAAGGGGGGAGGGTTATATTATACAAATACATGTGCTGACTTGGGTTGAGGGCAACATTATGTATGTTAGCCCCCGAGGGACAAAATATTGCACGACACGAAGCTATATACATGTATCCCTCTTTTTTGCTTAGATAAATGTCAAAAGGTTGTTAATGAAACAATTTCGATATTCTCAGGGAGTTGAATTCAAATACATTAAGGTTAACCCCTTCCTGCCATTTGGTGAGAATGTAGACTAAAGCTGGTGATTTTAAGGTGGAAAATAATTTAATCTTATAGATAAAATTGTAAGAGATGCACAAGATGATACTGTCTGTTCGTTGTTAATTACATGAAATGATGTTTTTATTCATGTATATATACATATGAATCATTTTTTTATTTTGTAATTTATTATTTGCACCATGATCGCAATTAGCCATTACGAAAAATAGTAAAATATCAAATTAAGTCTCCACCGCCCAGCAGTAATTTGACTACTTTAATTTTAGATGTCTCTACAAAGTCTGCAAAGTAGCCCGGGACAACAATGAGCATGTTCTGCTTTCCTTTTTAAAGTTCCCTTGCCCGACATGTAGGTCACCCATGCGCGTTCGATATATTCTACAACGACAAGCATGCGTCAATTTCGCCATTCAAGAATATGTAAACCACTGGAAAAAAGAGAGAAATCAAGTAAGACTTAAATAGTCGATCTTTTATGGTTTGGTTCAAATCTTTGTGACATCAAAAATAAAATCGGTGCCCATGTTTAACATAGTACTTACGTAATAGTTCTCAAAAGACACAATTTTTCTCCAATTATTTATTGGTTGAAAAAAAAAATGATACGTATGATGGCCAATTTCTTGAAATCATTTTTCTTAAAGGTTCGAGAAATGCATCAGTTAGAAGTACGATCAATCGGTTGTCAAAATTCAGAAGATGAAGAAGAAAAAGAAAAGTCAGACGAAAACCCGTCCGTGTCTGCCATTGAGTACAATCACGTGACCACTAGACTTGACGTTTCTTCCTTCCTGTCTGACGTCGCAACCAGCGTGTCGTCATTGTCCTGTGTTGATTTGACGTCAGAAGACAGCGACTATACAGTCGACACGTCCTCAGAGGATACGGATGACCTTGACTTTCATATCGGTATCCGGGAAGGTCGAGGTCGAATGAGGATGCAAGGCCTCCGGGGAAGTTTTCGGAATTTCTTAGAAGACGTTGTATTCACGTGTCAAGACATGTTCCGTTCCCCGAATCGATCAATAATGGCGCTGATCTGGTGCGGGTATACTTTTTCAATCATGCTGATTGCCAATGGGTTTTTCCCGTATATGCTGCTGTACAGTTTGCTTTTCTTCCTTATACTGTACGCAGAGACTATTCAACAAAGGAGAAGATAACTTGAATATTTATCTATCCAATTTTATATAAAAGGGTACAGTATATGTAACCCGTCAACTAGTGCGTTTCTTTGGTTTGTTGTGACTTATTTTTACCACTTGTACAAACGTAAGTAAGTATAGTAAGTTCCATTTCAAAAGACAGACTAATTTAAAATGCGAGTCTGCGCAATCAAAATGTATTCCTACTTCACGCTTCTAATTTTCAAATCTGCCCATGGCCCTCATACATTATATAGAACATTATTTTTTTATTTGGGGGGGGGGGGGGGATAAGCTCGCTCCTTCCGCCATTTTTATGTCAAGGGGGAAACGTTTCTTTCCAAATAGTCTTCAAACTAAGGACTAACACCATACATTTAAGGTGGTATGGGACACCTGTCGATATTAATTTGGATAAAAGTGCACAATAATCAAAATACTTTCACCGTTTTAGAATTTTTAAATTTCACAATATTTGACCAAAAAAAATGTTTTAAAATTTTTTGGAAAGGTAAAATTTATAAAAGCCCCAGCGGGATTCGAACTCATGACTTACAGATTCGTAGTTAACACTCTAAACCATTGCGCTGCGCTGTTAGGTAACAATTTCGGGAAAGAAAAGATTTATAAAATCATACTAGATTTTATTGTTTATTTCGATCGGATATACGTCACAATATGGAGGTGTCCCATACCCCCTTCAAAACATTTTTGTTTACTCTATGATTCATTGATTTCCTGCGTGTTATAGGGGGGGGGGGGGGGGGGTGGTGGGTTTTTGACACCCGATGCTGCACAGTGAATAAAAGGTTATGTATTATAAAAACAGCGACTGAAGCCAACTGCCATTAAAATGCAGTCTAAAGGTACATGTAATTATTAGTGAACTATGGTCCATATTACCTACAGTCATCGCCAAAAGAATTCGTAGAAATATTTTGATTTTTTTCATAGCTAAACAATCTCAGAATAATCTTTTTTTTTTCTTTAAAGAGATTTATAGTAGAAACAAATCAACCCACCCCCTTAAAAACCCCAAAACACACCCAACGAGATATTCTCTGTGAAAAAGATGAAATTTACTTACAATTATTTATAGAAAGAAACGAAATAGAATCATTGAATCCCTTTAAACAGAGAATGGTAATAATATATGAAAGACGTGGATGATTACAAGACATGTAACTCAGCAAAGCATCTAACAATAACCTAAAAGCTAGCCATGTTACATTTGTTCAATTCTATACATGTAATCAAAGGAATTTACATTTGTTCAATTCTGTGTATTTTCAAAGAAGATAACAATTTCATTGCAATTAAACAGTCATAATAGAAAATCATAACAAAAAAAAAATCAAGAATTTTTAAACATACATGTATGCTTCATGATTAATATATTGCTATAAATACACAAAATAAATGTCTATTTAATGACTATATAATTAAAATCTGATCCTTAATTAAGTACAACATAATTAAGTAGAGATCAAACAACCACAACCAAATATATCCATTATAAATTCTATTGCTCTGGTTAAACATATATTGGACAAAAAATTAAAGCATTGTACACCATTCATTGAATTTAATTTGGTCCCTTATGAATATGATAAGCATGAATGCATCACAGTTATGGTCCTTGATCATAACAAACTCTTTTGTGTTTCGGTGGGGGAAAGAGCATCTTCAAAGGATGGTATAAATTCTAATTCCATGACCTAAATGCCTATAAAAATGAAATAAATAAGATATTCAGACTAAATCCTTTCACAGAACAAAACTCAGAATTTAATTTTCTAAATCCGCAAAAATTGATGTCCATGCATAAATATTAATGAAACAACAGTATGGTACTTTGGTGATTTTCGTCATTATATACTAAGTTTTCTACATGTACATACCCGAAGAAAGGAATCAAGCCTCCTTGATCTCCACTTTAAGCAGTATGAGAGCCTGTGGAATCTTATCTCCATGTTTATTCAGGAGGGAAAAGTGGCGGTAACCTAACAAAATACACAGAAAATTCATATATCTAATTCCTTAGGGTTTTGAAATCATCAATATAATGTACACATGTATCATAATCTGATCAGAGTATAAAAAAAATAAAATTTTTATAAAATCTAAAATCATAATCCAAGGTTAAAAAAAAATAAGGAAGAATTCTTTAGTTTATGGAAAAAAAATCTAATCAAGACTTAAAATGCCTCTCTATTTTACATGTCAGAGTAAAAAATTCCCTGAATATTAATGGCTTGTAGTTTTGTCAAAAGTACACAAATCATCAACATTTATTTTCATTGTTAGGGTAGTGCATAAAAATGATGCAAAAAGAAGAGGGAAGTATATAGAGACATGACTTACCCTCTTGGATTGAATGGAATGGGAGAGCAAAATATCCAATGAAGTCATCAACACATCTGTCGTGATCGTAAACAACGAATCGGATGATGGCGTGATCAGGCTGACTGATAACAAAGGAAACGTGTTCATCCCATCGCGGGTTAAAGCCTGCATAGGAATAAAATGAACAAGTCAGGATTGAATTGATTCATCAGTAAAACTTGCATCGTAACAATATTTTACATTTTTTCTAATCAGTAACATCAAAAATCCTAATTTCTGAGAAGACATGCCAAGAGTCCTCAAAATGACAATATATCTATCTATGTCCAAAGATGTTTGATCCTTGACCTTTCACCATTTGACCTCAAAATCAACATCGGTTATTTACTCCTTATGGAGTACCTGTACCAAGTTCAATGTCTGCATGTCCATGAAATTGTTCTGGAGATATTGATTGTACAACACTTAATTTATAGGTCATGTTCAGAGTTCTTTTTATTGGCCAAAATCAATTGGGGTTCCTAAGAATAATATTGATATTCCTGATTTTACTGTTGGTCAGCAAATGCATGCATGCACATATTACAAACTAGAAGCCCTATTAATTACCATTGTTCTCTTTGACGCTAGTCTTGCACTGCTGTGTGTCTTCCTTCACTCCATGTACTTCTATTTTAATGAATGGGTCAATTATCTCCCCCTTCTTAGAATCATTGGGCTTAGGAATCTGGTAACCGCTGACAATCTACAAGAGACACAGAAAATAATACCAGGCTATAAAATAATGTTTAATACATTACTCCCTACTTTTTGTTTATATGCAGATACAGTTTGTAATTATGTTACATCTGTCTTTTATACATGTAAGTTACATACTGTGATGCTCAGCCTCTTTCTGGATGTCCGTGGAGATGCTGATCTGTCGTCTGCAAGTACAAGAACATGAACAATAACTTCAATTTCTAGGAAAAAAGCAATTGCGCATCGCATCAAAAGCTCCCAAGAAAATAAATTGAAAGATTATGATCAGTCTTTACCTGATAACAAAAATCCTGGCTTCAGCAGATAGCCACATCCTCCATTGTCCATGAACTTGCCTTGCAACAACTGCATTGGTTCGGAGTTGGTCTGGAAGTTCAAGGCCACTGAAATTCAAGGGGGTCAAAATTATGTTAATTGGAAAAGGTACCAGTATCAACTACCCGGTAATCTTCAACAATCTAACAAAATGAATATTGTGTGACGTGTGTTGACATATTTTTCTATTCTGCATGACCATAAGTTTTAGAAAAAATGCACATAATTGCATTATGATATTATATTCTTTTTTATATAAATATTTAATATTTTTGAAAGGTATTCAGAAACAACTAATTTTCTATGAAAATGCCCATCACATAAATTTTGGTAGCAAACTTAATATACCCAATTTGGCAGAAAAAAAAAGAAATTGTATTTTTCTATCAAAACACATGTCATCTTTAAGAGAAACAAAGAAAAAAACATTGAATTACAACTTGATACTCACCCACTTGACACCCTGCATTCCACATGGGCACAGGATTGTAGTTACTGGAGTCTGTCCTACTGCCAGCTGGGTACGTCCGCACTAACATGTGCTGGTTCAACTTGATGACCCCATCTCTGTCATTATCTATCAACTTCAGGGCCTTGTTTTCTCCAAGGGACACAAATATTCCCTCTAAAACCAGAAGATGCATGTATTATTTTAATTAGATCAAAATCGAATATCTTCTTATTATACCCTGAACAGTGTTTGAGATACAGTTCAATAAGCACAATGAAAATAACAAATCAAATCTCATCTGAAGTGATACAACTATTAAGCTTGCAATTGCAAAACCAGAGGTTTAAGATGCCTATTTCTGGTTCAAAACTGATAAGCAAAGCTCACTGGATTGAACCCCATCCCTTCACAGCTTTACATTTATGACTTTTTAAGAACAATTTCAAATACACATGTAAGTTGTATAAATTACCAGTAAATAGAAAACCTTTCAGAAGATATATTGCATGGGTCTCAAACTTTGTTTTTAAAAATTTGGTTAATAATTAATAACATGACAATTTAATACTTGCATGCTTATAAAAAAAAAAGTAGCGTAGCTTGCATTATTTTCTTACTTGAATTTATGGATTCTTCTACTCCTTTGAATCCAACAGCTTTAAAGCCAACACAAGCTGAGAACTCTGGGCTGAGTTTGATTTTGTGACCTGAGTCCTTCTTGGGAGGTTTGACAGACTCGTTGCTAACGTCTGCTGCCTCATCTTCATCACTGACCTCCCCGTCATCTGTATTACTAAGATTGCCAGAAAGTTTTTTTCCCTACAGAAAAAAAGAAAAATGTTTAATAGTAATCGTAATTCTGGGGGTCTGATTTATTCCCTTTTACTGCTATGTTAAATGTCAACCAAGA
>WFKH01011801.1:26034251-26057062 GCA_016163765.1 Magallana hongkongensis
ACCTGCAGCTATTTAAGATGAAGATAAAAACACCAGATTAAAATTCTGACATTGTACAAAATTTTATCATAAATGCACTTCAAAAATTTTATGAGAAAATTAATAGTTAAAATAAAACCAGCATTATAATAGTTTTGAGCACGGTTTAAAGATCAATAGGTCAGGCTTTAATCTATTGTGCTACACTGTTAGATATCAAAATTGTGAAAGGAAAAAAATGTATAAAGATAAAGTTATTATCTTGTTTTTTATTTTGATAGAAAGAACATTTCTTCTGTTCTTCATATATGAGACAAACTGTACTGACTATAAAGCTTTCCATAGATGAGAAATTTTTGGCACCTATCAAATTTCGATTTGAAAATGTATTATATGAATTACGTGCCAAAAACAAACAGGTATCATCTTCGAAGCAAAGATGATAAAGTATAAATAAATTAAAGCTTTTACATTTACTGGAGATACACCTTGATACAGCCGGCATTTTCCTAGCTCTAACTGCTTTTAAATGTTGATAACAAAATTCTTTGGGGATAGGTGGAGTTAAGAAGCTATTATGATGTGTACCAGTAGCAGAAAAAGGAGTGCAACACACAGGCACCAGGAATGGAACCCAAATAACAGTTTGACATCAGAAACATAACCACAGAGTAAAAAAAAAATCTGGACCATTTTAATCATATATAGTTATCATTGCTATAACCACATAATGTCTTTAAGGGTCCAAGAGGAAACTTAATATTACAATCATTATGAAAAATTTAATCAAATACTGATCTGCAATTCATTTATTCTCATCCCCCCCAACATTTTCAATTCTAGTATTGTTAATAAATAACAGCAAAAGCATCTTGAGCTTTTTTTTTTAAATAGAAGAAAACATTAAACTAAAAATTATTCAAAAGCAAATCTATATATATTTCTATATAGACATTTTTATATTAATTAATTCAACTAAAATATCTATAACAGTTTTGCATAAAAGAAACAGAATCAGTTATTAGTGAAAAATGAAGTGAAAAGTGAAGCAATCATATATATATATATATACAAACACAAAAAATTCAATCATTTGTGTTTTCATCATATTAGTTAAAACAAAAATTTTGACTGAAATTCTTTCATTCAATTTAATGGAAGAAATTGATATTACCTGCTGTTTGGATTTTGTCTGATAAAACCAATGAATGAATGTGACATGAACATACCGTATGTGAATCTCCTTAATAATACTTTCTTGTGTACTTTATAAACAGGTTGTGCCTGCTGCCTAATCCCATTCAATATATACTGAGTAAAATATTGTTTAAAATAAAAATAACTTAACTTTATAAACTAAACTTTTTTTAATAATAATAGAGGATAACGTTAGATATAATCAGATATTTACCAACATAATGAACTACATGTATTAAAACTTGCATTGCAAATGCAATAGGATCTGATGGTTAAATTCTATCAAATAAAATTTCAAACTTAATTATATAAAAAAATACTGTTCAAAAATATTTCCTTTATGAATGAATTTGCTATATCAATGATTTGGACTACATACATGTACATTTCAATGAAAAATGACCATCAGAATTCCCTTTGAAGTGTTTCATGTAGAGAAGTCGTTATAAAAATATATCATATATAATAATATTTCTACAATTAAGCAGTGTCTGAAGCTATTAGCTACTGAGTATTGGATCACTTTATCTTCTAATCATACAAGCTATCCAATACAATAATAGATAAGCATCTTTTGAGCTACATGTATACATCAAAGTTTCTGTGTAAAAAAAATGATGAACTTTAAAACACTGAAATTTTTCCCTCCGTATGTTTTCAAACTTACGGTGAAGACTGGAAGGCATAATCCTTGATGGCGGATAGAACGTCGCGGAAGAAGATCTTTGAGGTGAGGGTGTATCCATGGTAAATAACTGGCTCTTCGTCAGGTCCATCCCAACAATCCACTGTCAACAATAAACAACTTGTCACATGTATTAACAAACTGAACCCATGATGCATTTCGAGGCATTTTGGTATATATGCATTTACAATTCTGCTATCTTTATATGTTTTAAAGCTTTTGATGTACACCAAGCTTAAAAATAGACTAACTTACATTCCACACATCGGCAGCCTCGGGACAGAGCTGTGATGTACGCCTCCACTCGACTTGGTCCTCGTAACTGGTCGTCTGTTAAGTATCTGTAACAGGTTCACTGATTGATTACAAAAAACCCAATCATTGCAATACTGTTGAGATTGAACCATAGTCTCAGGTAATGCTAGCCCAAACTCATCTATTCTACCAGATGATTTTAATAATATTAGTTATTATTTTTTGAAATAATTTCAAAGTAAGATAATCTAGGTGTTGTGAGATAAATTAAATTTTGGGAGATAAAAAAACAAACATTGGGCTTAATTACTTAGAAGTTGTAAGATAACTTACATGTTGTAAATTACATGTTTTGAGGTAACTTATTGATTGTGAGATATGTTAACTTATTTATTGTGAGATATCTTCATGTTGTGAGATAACTTACAAGTTGTGATTTAATTTAAACATATTTTATTGAAATTCAAATGGATTGGGTAACAGGCATAGCCTATGTAAATCCTCTCCAAAAAACACAAGTTGTGATATATCTTACATGTTGTGAGACAACTTGCATGTTGTGAGATAACTTACATGTTGTGAGATATTTTAAATGTTGTGAGATAACGTACAAGTTGTGATATATCTTACATGTTGTGAGATATCTTACATGTTGTGACATAACTTGCATGTTTAAATGTTGTGAGATAACTTACATGTTGTAAGATAACTTGCATGTTGTGAGATAACTTGCATGTTGTGAGAGATTTTACATGTTGTGAGATAACTTACATGTTGTGAGATAACTTACATGTTGTGATATATCTTACATGTTGTGAGATAACTTACAAGTTGTGATAGATCTTACATGTTGTGAGATAACTTACATGTTGTGAGATAACTTGCATGTTGTGAGATAACTTACATGTTGCAAGATAACTTGCATGTTGTGAGATATTTTACATGTTGTGAGATAACTTACGTGTCATGAGATATCTTACATGTCGTGAGATAACTTACATGTTGTGAGATATTTTACATGTTGTGAGATAACTTACGTGTTATGAGATGAGCTGATGTAGTAGTTGATGATAGGTTGAGTCATGTCTTGATACACTCGTTTGTGAATGGGGTTAAAAAGTTGTTGCTCATTGCTGGCAAGAAGTGTTCTGAACCCTGCAAAAAAAATTAGATTATAATACTTCTTCATCTTTTCTTTAAAACTTTCACAGAAAAAACTCCCAGTAACACAACATCACGAATTAAATTCAGTTGATACTTTGATTTTTTGTAAAATCACTTTGTACACTAAAGTATGATCTAGGAGATTAACGAAACTGACTGAAGAAACTTGAGTTCTTTCAGAAACCTTGTTGATTTCTTTATATCTTGACTATAGGTATCAACAAACTATTAAAATTACATATATTTTTCCTAATTTCTAGAATTACTTTCAATAAAGTAAAGTAAAGAACACAGGCCCCGGAGCCATAAAACTGAGACGAGCTTATAGTTCTGATCTCTGCAGTCTCACTTTTACAATATATAGTGGAAAAGTGAGACTGAGATCAAAACTGAGCTCGTCTACATTTTATGTGGTCTCTGCTTCTTGCAAGAGGTCATGTAGCTAGATTTTACCTATGGGGCTGAGGTGCTCCTCTAACTGCAGCTGTTTCTGGGGTTCAAAGGCCGCTATTAGTTCTTTAGACTGGTCCTCTGTCAAATCAAGCTTGATGAAGAAAAAAAATTCTCATAAAAAAAAATGGTTCAATACTTTAATCTCTTTCCATAACCAATAAATGAGATTTGATAAGCAATATGTATTTTATAGAATATACAAGTTTTTGATATCTATTAAGTACAAGGCAATTTCATGCATTCTACAGAAAAAAAAATCCTCTGCATCTAATTCATTAAAAAAATTATGTACTACATTACTGAAAATAAAAAAAACCAATGTACCTTTTGTTCATGATAGAAGAATTTACACAGATCAGAAAACGTCCAATATCCCTTGCCATCATCGTATTTCATGAATATTTCATCTATTTCCGGCCTCTCTGTCAACATGTGATAGAATCGGACAAACTCCTCCGCATCTAATACTGGTTTGCCGTGAGTTTTAGTTGTGTCTGCTTTCTACAAAATGGAGTTAAATGTCATAGAATGCTGCATATCTCAACTGTGGATAATATATTGTTAAGAGTTATTCCCCTTTAATGCTTTTCCTTCCATGGTATAATCTGTTTCTCCTTTATAACTATATACACATGCATTAAAAAAAAAGTTCAGTTATTCCCCTTAAAAAGAGTTTCAATAAAATATGTTTCAGGTGCTTTTTAACCCTTACATTGAAGAGATCCAATACATATTTTTTGTCCATGTCTGCGTTTAGCTGTTTCAATAATTTGAGAATTTCTTCAAAGTCCAGACTCCTGTCGTTGTTTTTGTCAGCAATTTGAAAAGCTTCCCTGATCCATGTGAACATTAGTTAAGGATACAAAACAGTCAAGTAAGCCTTTACATGTACAATGTATATGATCAATACAAGGATTATTAACGTTGATTGTAATAAATTTCAGCGTTCATTTTCTGATCAATCTGAAGAATTCCAAAATTTGTTTCTAAGAATATGAATTAATTTAATCAATGATAATAAATAAATGCATGAAATCTTATTTAGCATTAAATTTTATCAATCTGAAGAATTCCAAAATTTATTTCTAAGAATATGAACTAATTTAATCAATGATAATAAATAAATGCATGAAATCTTATTTAGCATTAAATTTCATATTTACTGTATAAAGATATGAGGGTTTTAAAGATCTAATCGGAAGTTGTGAGGTGGATTATTGGGGGGAGGGGGGTCATGGAAAGGATATCTGTCGGTCTGCTGTTTCTGATCCATGTATTGATCCATGTGGAGAGCGAATCGGAGTCCCTTGATCCAGTCATCCCTCATCTGAGGGGTTTCACTCATCAAATACAGGACCTCGTGATTTGTCCCAAACACCACAGCAAGGCAACGCCCCCTCTGAAAAATAATTAAAATTGTTCTAATATCAATAAAGTCATTGGTTTGTTTCATAATACATGAACCTCTGTGCATTTTTACATTTATTATGAAAATCCCTTCTACTTTAAACAGCACAACCTCTACTATGAGATATTTAAAAGTTTCTGTGAAATTTGCCCATGCACGGAAATTAAATTCAACAGCAAAATCCAATGTCCTTCATGTTTTTCTAAAAACTTTGCTGGTGTTATTTTAATTGTGTCATCATCCCTAAATTCAGTGTATGATAACTTGTTTATCAGAATTAAAAAACAATTTTCCATCACTTACAACTTGCTCCCACACAATATAACACATGTGTACTGACTATATATACATGTACATGTATTTAGACAATAGTAAGTTTATAATCTCCCATGCCAGTAACTATTAATTCCCATCAATTGTACCTCGGAACGGAAAATAATTGCTGCATGTCCAGGGATACAATTAACTTGCTATTGTCTTCAAAGCCAGTATAGAAGTACTGATACGTGTAAAGAAATCAACTAATATTATTTCAAGATAAATATAAAAATAACCTGACTGAAAATGCATGTTAACTTTAATTTTCACTGATCCACTGGTACAATACCAGAATAATTGTGTTTTAAGACTGATCACTCAATAATGATATCACATCAAAATTGTTCATTTTCAGATAAGTATCTCAAAGGACATGTATAATGATATGCAGATCTTATTGTGAATTAGATTTTGCAGGAGTAAAAGTACTATTCTTGAAGTTCTCATATGGTAGTTTTCTCTGTAAGCACAATCATGTAAATACTGTAAATACCTGTAACCTTATTATTAGCAGCTGAAAAAAGATTGATTTTATGAGTAATCTGTATAATCTGCATGGGGTAGAGTTGTTCCACTTGATAAACTCCTACGTACACTGTATGCAGACCACGCCTAAACCGTTTACCTCTTCAGAGAACAAACAGAATCGTGTGCACCTACAGAGAAATTCCAGCATTACCTAGATCTTATATGTATACCTTTTGTTTACCCAACAACTGGGCATGGAAATCTTAGCCATGTTTTCATTTTTTTTTTTAATATGATATGCATCAGCAAAATATTTTGATGGTTTTTAAGTAACCTTGTCTCAGATGTGCATCACTTATAATTCTCTACCAATGTCTACACTACCAAAGCAATTTAGTTACATCATGTGCAAACATTCAAATGATTTTCTCTGATCCTATCTCTTGATGTGCAGGTTTTCTGGCAAATGCTAGCTTATAATATATTTTCTAATGTAGCACATAAAACATTCATAAAGAGATTGCTTTATTATCTTCTATCTGATTATGATGTAAAGAGGAAGCACATTTAGAGTAATTAATATCACATTACGAGTTAATGATGCAGTGGTATTTAATATGGCGTAATGAATATGAAGGCTTCAATGACAAAATTGTTTGGGTAAACGACGAATCAGACATCATCTTTATGCAATTCTAGAGAGCAAGAATTGAGCAAAGTCTTTAAATTTTTTTTAAATTTTGGTACCCAAACTTCAACCAAGCAAGTGATATCATGAATATTGTACAAATTCTGAAAACTACCAACAAAAGTTTTAGAAGGTAGAGCTAGTGGACATCTTGAAATTTAGTGGGTTAAAATTCGAAATGCAATGAAAACTCTGAAGGTTTTTCAAAAGTTTACAAAGCCCTAACCATCCCCCTCCCAAAAAAAGTCGATCTAAAATTTCATCCCATATGACATTTTCTCATCAGATGAGAGTTTTATATACATCCATAATACCACAACTCAGCACCATAGTATGATATTAGAAAATTCCTATGAAATATTCATACATAATAACTGCTCTTCAAACATAAAATGCTGAGAAACTTCTTGTTGCATGCAAAGCGAAAATGATACAAAAAAAAAAATTCAATATAATATTTATCACATATCCGATCCAGAAAATTGTCATTTTCTCCAACATTAGACACACTCTGCATACCCTTCCATAGATAATCATGTACTAATTAACGAAAGGATATTGTAGAGAAACTGCATGCAGCTAGATTTCCTGAATTGGACCATTACATCAAGAGCCCATGAAGATTATATGGATTTTAGCAATATGATTAGCCCATCAGGGACAGAGATGTATCAACTACAAATTAAATGTGTTTCATTAATTATATCGCCTATCTGATGATGGTTGGGGTAATTTTTCTCAGCTATAGTGTCAGACACTTCTCTCATTTTATGCTTCAATTGATGTAAGACTAGTATAGCTGGCTCAATGACTTGCTATCTATTCATATGCACTTGAAAAAATGCAAGCACATCTAATTCTAGTTATCTGTCAATTTCCTTGGGTTTTCTAAAGGTGGGCTGAATATTATTAGTCTCGGCATCTTTTCATAGTTTATTCAAAAATATTGGTAAAACTTTTTTGTGTTGGTGGAATTCCAACTCCTCTTTTTATTTCAAAATAATGAATAATAGATGCAATTGTAAAGTTACAAACTGAAATTGATACATTAATTTATAAATTATAAATTCAGTTTGGTATTTTCACAAATATATATATCATTATGGTGCAGAAGTAACTTGATTACAACAGAACAACATGTTAATAATTATCTACATTTAAAAGTATTATGTGTACTAAGCAACTATAACACAATTAAGTATTGCAACCAAATGACTAATGAGTAGGTAGATACTAGGGGTGTTTTCTGTCCATTAAAACCAGCAGTTGAGTAGCTAGCATTTGTACTCCCAGCTCTGCAGTGGATGTTGCAGGTCATACATCTACCCTTCCTGATATCCAGTCCTTGAGATGTTGACCAACTAATGCACAATAAAATCTTCTGAATAAATCATCAATATAATGATGATGTCATACAGGTTCATTTACAGGACTACAGAGGTACTCGTCTGGGAAATTCCTGGGTTTACCTTTATGTGTTTATTTGCTTTGGTAACTATAGGTAAATGTTATGATTTTTATGGAGGTAGCTCATGTTCTTATACCTATAAGCTCAAATCTAAGGCATCTTGGATGCTGTGTGAATGATAATACAGCATGTGAAATCACTATTCTGATCATAAAAATGGTAATTCTGACAGCAAATTTATAGTTAAAATATCCTCTTAATGACATGCAAAAGCTGCAACCTATAAAAATTGTGTCTACCATATTGTACTAGGTGATCTATGTTTTCCAGGGTATACATGCAACAAACCCAAAGCCCCTGTGAAAAGTATATATTAACAAGGATCCCTTCTACCAAACCCCATACAGATATAGCAGTTTTTAAAAATCCAGTAGTCTGGTCTGATTAAGTCGAAATAAAACTTTTAATGGCAAATTGTTATTATTTGGTCCAGCACAGTTTTTTATCATAATTAAAGTGTGCTGAGTCTGAAAAAATATGCTGGCCTTCATGAAAATGGGATTAAGTAGGTCAAGATGGCGATTCAAAATGGCAGACAACCAAACTTCGTATTTTTCTCTTAATTATTGACCAACAATAATGAATTGGTCCAGCATTATATGTTATCATATCTAAAGTGTGCCGAGTCTGAAAAAATATGATAGCCTTCCCAAAAAGGCATTAATGAGGTCAAAATAACTATTAAAAATGGTGGACAGCTAAATTTCATATTTTTTTTTCTAAAGTTTCTCAAAAAGAAGGCATGAGAGAAACAATAATAATTCAGTCCAGCAAAGTTTTTGTGCATAATTAAGGCTTGCTTAGTCTGAAAAAAATGCTGACTATGAGAAAATATGGTGTTAATAAGGTCAAAAAGGCGGTAAAAATGGCCAAGGCCAAATTTTATATAATTCCCTTTTAAAGTCTTATACATTGAGGAAACAAATTATCACAAATTGGTCCAGCATGGTATTTTATCATATCTAAGGTGTGCTGAGTACGACAAAATATGCTGATCTTTAAAAAAATGGTGATCGATAAATAGGTAAAAATGGCGGACAGTCATTTCATAAATCTCTCTTAAAGGCTCTTAAAAGGAAAAAAAGGTGTGAGTATTATACTTTATAATTTTGTCAAAATGGCAAATCAAATTGGCAGATAGCCAAATTTAATTAATCTCTCTTTAGGGATCTCTCTTAAGGGCTCTTAAAAATAAAGGAAAACAATGTGTGAGTATTATACTTTATAATTTTCTCATAATGGCAATTCAAATTGTTGGATAAGCCAAATTTAAGTAATATATCTTAAGGGCTCTTAACAAAAATAAAGATACAATATCATAAATTGGTCCAGCAAACATTTTATTGTAATTAATTGCCAACCGAAGTCTGAAGAAATGTATTAATTGGTCTTTACGGAAAGGGCGTTAATTTTGTCAAAATTTTGTCAAAATGGCAATTCAAATTGGCGGATAGCCAAATTTCATTAATCTCTCTTAAAGGCTTTTAAAAGAAAAAAAATGTGTGAGTATTATACTTTATAATTTGTCAAAATGGCAATTCAAATTGGCGGATAGCAAAATTTAATTAATCTATCTTAAGGGCTCTTAAAGGGAAACAATGTGTCACTGTGAGTAGTATACTATTGATACCAAATTGAATACGTAAGTAACAATTAAAGGACTACCGGTATATATGATTTGAAGACTTTTACAGGCAAAAAACGCCAATAATACTAGATTGCTAAATTAAAGTAAGCCACTGGAATCTTACATCATATGGGTCCAGGCGTTTGGAATAGTCTTTTTCTCCTTCTCTCACTTCTCGGATCTTTGATATAGGCCCTATATATTATGTAGAAAATTAAGAACAATTAAAATAGCTTATTTTTTCTGCTTTCTATTATTCTAATAGGAAAAATGTGTACCACTTTCTGCATCAATCAGTTTTTATGATTTTCTCAAAAAAGGCTGCAATTTATGATTCGATCATAATTAGACAGAAAGATGTACCAGTAATTGCATGGGTGGTTTCATATTGATCCAGAAATTAAAAATACTAGGCATGTTGAAATTGATATTTCAGAAAGATAGTCAAATTCCAATAACAAGCGGTTACACAAGTACATGTATGTGTATTTACATTCTAACAGCTGCTGGATTTTACTTTTTTTTCTCTTAGTAAATAAATGCAGTTGTATCAAATTTTCATAGAAAACAATTTTCCTAGAAAGCTTTTACACAATTAGAGCAGCAGACTAGGGCACCAAAATATTTTAAGTGAATAGAAGAATTTTTGCTGGGTTTACACAGCATAATGGAAGTGTCAGGAAATTAAAGCTCCATTTGGTTTTGCATGTGCCCTCATTGCTTGGGTGGTACTCGCATATGCATATTATATAGTTTACTTAACGAAAGGATAACCCAATGCATTGTAGTTGTACAAATCAATTTTCTTTTTTGATTAGCCAAAACATGTTCAATAGCTTATTCACATTGTATTGTTGGTGAAACCAATCAGTGCTATATGATGGATTAATGCCCTTCCAAACATCATGACAAATAATCATTGGTAAAAGAGGCAAATTCACCTATTTTACTTTACATGAATATGTTACAGTACCTCTTATAAAATTCTGTACCGTAAACACGTATTATATCTCATTGTATTGTGAGAACAAATATGTTAAAATGATACAGAAACTACCAATTCCGCAATTATCAAAATACAAAATAAATCAATTATTTTGTTGCATCTTTAACATACCTTGATATGCTATGCAATATTGGATCAAGCAGCTTTAAGAAATTATACTTAATACATGTATCATGCAAAGTTGGTTGATTTGATTCAGCTTAATTTTTAAAAAACATTTAAATAAATAAACAGTTCTTTATTAGAGCTTAAACTGAATGTTTCAAAATGAAATCAAATTCTTACATGAATCTCTCTTTTTCCTCAAACGTTTTTCTGACCCCGAGTATCGCAGCACCATATTCTCGGTGTCGAGATAGAATGTCCGCGGGTACATCAAGCCCCCACTTTTTACCTTGTGTAGCATACATCCTTGACTCAACAAGTACAGCAACTTATCAACTGTAAAATAAGGAAACCAGAATTAGAGAAAAGTCAAATGATAAATTATAAATTACAGATCAGCAAACAGATATAATCCTTTACCTGTATAAGGAGAAAAATTCCAAGCTTAAGAGTTGAACAAAAATTATGAGGTTGGAAAGATGGCAGGAGGGTTCAATAAATAGCCCCATAGTTTGATCATCAGAGACATTAAACACCCAAAAGCATCATAAAGACCTCATGATAACCAAACCAATGTGAAAATTTTCTCTTCCTTTTTCCCCTGGCGATCACCTTCATTGGAGATATTTACAAAGGGTTCAATTTTTCAATAAAAAATAAATTATATAAAAATTTAAAAATAAGAACCAAAATAACTTACCGGCCTCTAAAGAAAAAGATTCAGGGTGCTTCATTTTAAGAAGTAGTCCTCAGAAAAATGAAAACTTTCTTTTGAGCTATATAAAGATTTTTTTTCTAGTACATTTGTGCTTTGACAGTCAGCTCAAGTCCCCAGCCACATGCAGTTGAGATCTACATGCATGGGAACAAACACAGCATTTACACCCTTTATACCGCTAGGGAACGTTGTCTCCTACCAAATTACACGTTGCGAGTCTTCGGTAACTAGATTAACAGGTACAGGACCAATAGTAAAACTTTCTGCCATCGGGATCAATAGCAGAAAATCCAATATTCTTTCCCCCTGAATCTAATGGGTACATCTCAATGGGACATGGAATATTAGAACAATGCAAAACATGCTTATAGCATCAGTTCGCATTGGACATTTGGATTAGTTCTGCCATAAAAGCTAGAAAATGCACAGTACTCGAATAAAACAAAAACAATGTGCTGTAAAATTACTTGCTTCAAATATTTAGTATACATGAGTCTGATGCTGAATAGGTATAGATAATCAATGTATGTATAATGCTGAATCCAACCGATTGTAATATTTGACACTTTGAAACAAAGAGGTAAGATAAATGCTCTATAGAAAAGCCTGGCCTCCATAAATATTTAATTATTGATGCTTTGAATTCAGCTGACACATTCATAGCTCTCTAGTTTGTTTACATAACTAAAATTCTTTGTTTTAAAGTTTGATTAAATGACAATTATTATTAAAAAATTGCTTTGCATATTTTCGGTTCCACTTGCCTGGAATTTGAGGGATGAAGTGGGTTTTAAGGACTGGTCCTTCACAAGTTTTAAATGCCAAATAAAAACTGACAAAATTTAATAAAAAAGATGATAAAAAGTGGCAATTTGAAAAAATGTATCTTTACTCACCAAATGATCATGAGTTTTAGTACAGGTTTATATGCTATATAAAGTATGTGAAAATGTTCATAAAATCTTTTTCCTGATTATGGATTTCTGAGAACTTGGAAATATATCAAAGTCGGTTTTAATTTTAATACTATTCTTGGTTTGGATTACCAGCTAGTATATATTTTCAAGAAATTGCAACTGCATGCATTAAAGTACCATGCAATTAACGAATCGATTACGTTTTGTCCATATATAAAATACTGTTTGTGTGAACTTGAAACCATAATAACTTTAATAAACAATTGTCAAAAACTTGATAGTGTATATTTTTTTTTCTTATTTTTTAGTGTACATAGCATGATGCATCGCCCATATGCAGACCAGAATGCACCAGCTTAATGTTCAAGATTACCGGTATCTTAATTTATCAGACATGATATTTCGAAACAGCAGAGTGTGCATGTATTAAATTCTTTAACTGAATTTGTTTAACCTCACATAAATATTCTGTTAAATCATTTTTTCTAATGCATTACATAAGTGCCATTAAATTCCCTGAAACTACCTGTGTAATTTTCATTGTAGTCAATTTGTTAAAAATTTGTTTAAATTTAGCAGCTATATAGGCATTTTCTTCGGTCTGCTACATGTAATTGGAAGGCTCACAATATGTAACATAAATTTGCAAAATTACCCCCCCCCCCCCCATTAAAAAAAACCAAAAAAACTTTAATATTTGAGACAATTAACTGTGTTAATATTAAATTTTCAGTTAAAAAATTCTGCTTTCTAGATGTTATAATATTGATGTATCCCATTTGCATGCTTAAGATTCTCCTTGTTAGGTTTAAATGAAGGGGGACCCTTATCAAATCCTGAGTATCAGAGAGTCACTGTAGGGAGCAAATTGGGGGTACGTTTAGAGTCAAACATCTTGAATGGGTTCATTCATTACAGGCATTATGAATATAGCTGTTAATCTGTTTTGATGTACCAACTTTACTTCAAGTATCATTTGATTTTTATAACATATGACATGATTTGCCCTTACTTCATATGAATAAGAAGAAAAGAACAGCAATTTGCAATTAACTCTGTTTCTTAATTGACAAAAAAAACTTAAGGCACAGGAAAATGACTTATAATGAAATATTATCATATTACATATTATCACATTTGTGGCCAAGAAATACTGTATTTTAAGTAAGAATGAAAGAAAACGTGAGCAAGCTCACATACCCCACTCTCCCCCATTACTTGTCAGTGACAATGTTACACATATTGAATGGCAGGACACTATGCATTAAATACACAAAATAATTTGATGAAGAGCATAACTCGCAAAAAATCATCAGATCAAAACTTCCTGCAAATAAATATGCACATCTATTCCTTTGTCTTTAACAACAACAAAATTTTTAATTCCAAAGGGCTAAAATTCACAGAAAAATAATGGAATTGGAATTTCCTGGTAATATGCAAATCTACACTTTGTGTCCTAAATACCTGCAATTAGTTTAATGATCCGAAATTACGTGCAGCGGTTTAAGAGGAGTTTTGCATACAAAATGACAGGACTGATGGACTCACTGACGAACTGACAGACGGACGGGGTCAAAACATTATATACTCCTTGCAACTTCGTTGCGTGGGGTATAATTATTAGTTCCTCCTGGGGTTTTTTCCCTCCTGAAAACAGGAGAAGGAGCTAGCTCAGAGTGCATTTAAGTAGTGAGACCATATATACTACTGTAGATTCCTAATTAAACGCGAAGAATTAATATCCGCGTAAAATCGCATGAAGCACCCTTCGCGGATTTTATAATCTCGCCATTATTTTCTGAGAGTTGAGAACTATAAGAAATAAGGAGAAAAGTTCCGTGTTCGCGATTTTATATTCTCGCAATTTGATACAAAACAGCGGGATCGCGGAATTAAGTACTCGCATAATATAAGGAATTTACAGTATTAACCATATCACAAAGTGGTCATGCAGGTTACAATATTTATCAATAAAACGCTGTTTAGAGTCTTAATAATGCAATATCCATACAGGTTGAATGTAAGTATAAACCAAATGCATATTTTTGTTTGGGTTTAATTGTAATTCATTTGTTGCAATTACGTGGAAATTGGGAGAACATCATTTTGTATTAACTTCAAATGACTTAATCTTATATAAGGCACAGGAAAATGGTGAGGATAAAATTTGTTAATCCCATTTATATATACAAGATACCAAAATCCATGGCTAAAATGTCCATATATAAATGAATGTGGCACAAATTTAAAAGTCAGAATATTGACCATGACTTTTAAACTGAATCTTTGTTTACACATGCATATTGTTCTGCTTCTAAATAGGTTATCAACACAATAAATGAACCCAATTAACTTTAAATATCTCCACAGAATGGCTGAATATTCTAGGCGTAATCTTTATTATTTCAAACTGAATCAATTGTGTCAGTGTTATGTATAAATACCGGTATATCAATTTATTCTATCCAACTGTACAGCATGTATTTTTTATCTCAAAAAAGGCATCAAGCCATTTCTTTAATTGCAACTTCTTGCAGTGTACATTATAAGTTATGGATTGAATGAAATATTTACACGTCCTGTTGTGGCTCATTAATTAATAATGTGAAATTATATTTGAGACATTTATAATAGCCAGACCAAAAGAATTCAAGGAGTCAAAATACCCACATGAAGATGTATATAATGAATTCAACATTCTAATGTCATTACTGGTTTTGAGAGTTAGAGAGAGAGAGAGAGAGGAGAGAGAGATTGAGAGATTTTGAACACATATTAATCAACTTGTCAAATACAAGATTATTGAGCTAATGTGTCAATTTTTGGGGGTGTACGTTTGTTAATTACCTGATTTAGTAAGATGTGTTCTCCTGTATCTTTTCCCTGAGGGTGGGGACTCAGGGGTGGGGTGAGATGACTGCCCCGAGTGACGGTTCACATTCCCCATTTCAGATAATATAAGGTCACCACATTTATCAATTCCAATGACAATTGAAGTCACAAGTTTCACTGATAAAGCATACAGTACTTGTTGATGTACACTACCTCCTCACATACACACATGCATGTGTTTAAATGTCTCCAAATGGCTTGTACCTAGGGCAAGTGGTACGGTTTATTGCACAATTAGTGAGGGATCCAAATTCCTGGTTAAAACATGCATCTAGAACTTAGAATAACATTCACACCCGATTTTGTGGTCATTCAAGGACATCAAAACTGAAGGTTAAAACTGCACGAGCTTCTAAGGTTTCATACAGAAGTTTTACAGTTACAATATTTACACCAGACAGTCGGACATCAACAATTATATTCCTAGCTTGACTTTAACTCCCTCTGTTGTTGGATATACCAGTATACACATTATGTTTTACCTTTGCAGGCCAAATTTATTTTAGCGAGTTTCACCCCCTTCTGACCCTTACCAATTACCTACATACTGCAGGTAGAAGCACAAAGATTTATCAGCATCACAAATGTTTATGATCAAAGCTACCTATAACTTGTAACCCCTAGCTGTATTGCTGTCAAG
Source organism: Magallana hongkongensis (assembly GCA_016163765.1). Classification (NCBI taxonomy): domain Eukaryota; kingdom Metazoa; phylum Mollusca; class Bivalvia; order Ostreida; family Ostreidae; genus Magallana; species Magallana hongkongensis. The sequence goes on from WFKH01011801.1 coordinate 26,050,243, forward strand.
CTCATTACGTGCATGTGCATAGAATGCATGCATGCTCCTCTAAGTCTTATGCCAACTGCTGCAAGATGATTGCAGTGACATGCACTGATGTGATGGACACTATAACATGTGCCCATGCATTGAAACAAAAAACAAGGGCACAAAATAAGATCAACAAAGCATTTGAAACCGCCCCCCCCCCCCCCCCCCCCCTTTAAAAAAAACCCTAACATTACTGCTCTCCTACTACTACAAGTCTATATTGCCACCAGAATATCATACTTTCAATAAATTTCTACAAATAACATCTATGACTGTAGAAATGATTTTTATGGTTTTACTGAGTTCCAGTTTAGATCAAATGCAATTATTTTTTTCAGAGTTTTTATATACAATCGTTTTTAAAAGCATAAAGCTGAATTAATGCAGTTCAAAGAATTTTTTGTTTGAATACAGGATCATGAATTATTCAAATCTCTGATACACGAGATGTGTCAATATACTTTAACAATTTCAATCAACCATAATTTTCATGGTTCACAAATGATGGATAGAAAAAAGAATAGGTAAATCTAAATTTTTGTCATTTTCACACAAATATGACAATTCCTAAAGTGCATTGATGAATTAATTGCAGTTATTAAACATTTTAACTTTTTCAGTGCATGACAGAAATGTAAACTCTTTAATTGTATGTGGTAGATCTAAGTCATAGAGCAGCTCAATTTGAGAACTGTTGTTGTTGCATACTACAAACATCTAAAGATACAATTCATGTGACTTTTCTTTCTGTTACCATTTAGCCAGTATATCAAATTACATGTAAAAATGTGTCTTGATTGCTGTTTAACTTCCTCTCAAGAATACTTCCCTAAAATTGACAAAGCTAGACCCCGAGTGTCTTAATCAGTGAAATACCTCCAGTGACATGCTGTGAGCCTTGACCAATCAACACATACATTTTTGGTTTACACTCTGTAAGCATGAGTATTTTAGGTCCTCTGACACAGTATCTCAATGTTTTTAAAGTATTTTATGGTTTACAAAGGACCTTTGTGTACCGGTATATTATGTCCTAATTTACAGCACCTTTATAAGGTTCAAAAATGTCACACGAAATTTCATATTTGAAGTTGTCACAGGACCTTAGTTAAAGAGGGTCTTAACTGGATTTTGCTATAATCTTCAATGATTACAGAAACTCTGAAAGTCAATTAACATATTTTACAACCTTGTTTTTTTCTCCAAGAGATATCACAGGACCTTGGTTTTGAAAATTATCACAGGTCCCCTTGGTGAAAGGTTTCACATTCAACAGACTTTTGAATTAGTTTATGAAGTTTCCACAAACATTGGTTGTAAAGGTCTTCACAGGACCTCCAATTTTAACATTGTCATGGGACCTCTCTGTTATAAGGTCCCCTTATATACAACTTTATTTTTTTAAACCATATTCCAATATGGAAGACATAATGTACAACACAATCTACTTTTGCCTGACTGCACTAAAATTCTACAAATTCAATGTCGAATACCCGGATTGATGGTTGGTAATTAATAACCCACTCATTGACACACATACATACACTGTATGTCCTTACTTCACACATTTAGTGAATCTTTCTTAAGGACAGGTGTATAAAATGGAGAAATAGAACATCCAGCTAAGATTTTAATTTTACAAGAACATTGAATATTTTTTACAAACTTGTATAGTTTTTCAAAATTGTAATTAGACTCACCCCTAAATTTGATCAAATTTACCTATACATATACATACATCAATCAGCTATTCTGAGCTATCAATAAAAAAAATTACAATATATTGTCCTGATTTATAACCACTCAAATAATTAAATGTTCAGCAAAAACATGGTATTAACAGCATTCCACCATATGATTTACACTGTTTGATTGTATATTTTGCTCCATTAGTTAAGAAATACATTAAGTACTATATATATATTCCATACAAGCAGAGTATATATAATAGCTAGGACTTACTTTGTGGACCGGCTACATGGCTATTCATTATGCTGAACCTATTATGTTTATTTAAAACTGACCTGTCAGAGCTAACATAAAGATCAGAGATTTCCCTTATCAGACTTTATCAGTACAAGTTACTTCCATGAATCTGATTGAATTTGACCATATATGTATATCTCAGCATGAAGCTGATAAGTCATTATCTACAACAATTCATTTAGATGATACAAGTAACCATTTCAAAATATTTCACAATATGTTATCAAAAAGTAAGAACTAAAATCAATGATGAAAATGTAATTGAAATGACTGTGAGCTAGTATATATATATACAATTATATGATAACCAGTATTTGCATAGAGTTACGACCATTGAGTGGAACAATTTTATTGTGTTCATATATAATTAACTTTCAAACTGAAAAAATATGATTTACATAAAATTTTTACCAAATGAATAGAAAAACTGAGTTTGTTAAAAAAACCCAAAATCATGGTATATTTAATCTTGCTAATATGCAACATAATTAAAATTCAGAGTTACGTACCCTGTAAGTAGTTTGCTCGATGTAAAATACTCAACAACGTACAATGAAACATTAGTTAAAAGCATTAAAAACACAATGAAAGAATTTTAAAATTGAAATTTGCATATTTTCTGTCTTAATCCTGACCATATGAACTATAGCTATAAAGCTCAATACAAAAAAATAAGGATGGTCCTCCTTTAAAAAACCAAAAGTTAAGTCCTGTGGACTTGCCTTAAATTTTTCGAACATTTTTAAATTTCTGTAGTGCAACAGTTCTGCAGCTACTAAATAAAGCCTGGAAGCTAGTAACTATACAACCCATCCCTGACAATTTAATGCAGTAATTACCCTGGTACATGTATATGCATATTTTACATGCATTTTGTTGCAATATTGACTACTAATATTTCAGTTGGTACAATCCTTAAACAACATTATGGAACACCTGCCCCCCTCTCCACAGCTGATACATGTATCTAATATTATATGATATCGATGTCACATTAAATACCCATGTAAATATTGATATTAGAATGAACCATAAAAACACAAGGCCAGCTCATACCCAGTTACACTAAGTGAGTAAGACAGTCTGCTCATGTACCGGTAGTAATTTTAATGTACATAATGCCATCATGATTATGACAGCTGGGCCGTTTACTTACGGTAGATATAGATTTACAAGATGATGATGCAGTAATGCAATGGATTATGGCATCAGACATGGTTATCAGCCAATGTTGATAGACTTTACAATTAAGAGTTTTATGAATAAAATAGAATATCAGCAAAGATAAATAAAATAGTTTTACTAACTATAAAAATTTAAAAAGTTCGCTAAATTGCACAAGTATATATGGAGATTCACCCCAACCCACATGCACACAAAGGAATTAAGTTTTACAGTATATGCATGACATTAGTATATACATCTATATTTAGGTGAATTTTATAATGATTTATGTTTGAATATTTATGATTTAATCTCTCTATCATATAACTACATGTATAACGTGTAAACAAACTTATAAACCGGCCCTATGCCTAACAGAAATATTCAAAAAAATATTGGTCAAAAGAAATGGTATAGTTATATTACCAATATCTACACTCAAAGGTAAAATATGTGAACCAATTATACCAGCACAATCATATCACAGTTTAAATCTCTTGAATGAAGAAAGCTATTATAATACTCTGTTCTCAAGCTATTCTCAAGAAACCTGTGTGCGTGTCACAGTAAAAAGACATTGTGATATCTTCTCTTCACATTAGCGAGATCTTCAGCTGAAGAGAGGTGGAGAGTGACCCGCTCAATTGGGAGAGTCATTAAAATTACATAATCCTACAAGCACCCTTTTAAGGACACACCCCCTACATGAATTTTTATGTCTTTTTATGATGAATCTTCTGCTAATCAAATATCAAAATAGTACAGCGAAGCTCAGTTGAGAGGAGTATGAATGACACCTTTTTAGTTCAGAGCAATCTTTTTATACCTGTTTAAGGTTCTACTTGCGACTCTTCAAATTCATCAAGAGTACATAAACTCAGTAATTTAGTTATTAAATTGAATTGGCCCTAGCTGTTTTAAATTGCTGATTGAGGGTGGGATTATAATTAAGCGAAAGGAGCAAAAATAAAACTGGTGGAGAATGGTAACTTTAAAGAAGTGAACTGAAGCCTTCGTCCATGCCCAAAAGGTTATATGCCAAAGCACTAGGCAAAGTAACTGTACATGTCCTTGGTATTGTAGCTTCAAATAACCCGCTGCATACATGTAAGGTAGTAATGTAGAGCCAAACCTTTTAATCTCTTTCAGATAACCAAAACATAGCCAGGGTTGAAGTCTTAGAGTTTGATAGCTTTATTCAACATATGTCCATGTTGGCAAATATGCCATCGATCATTTGATATCTGTTATCAGTTTTTAAAAACATCTATTATAGATGCTTGACTTTCGTGGCTTTAATTTCCACAATGTGGTGTTAATAAACATAGATGTACATATACATTGAATTTTTCGCTGCTCATTTCAGATTTTTTTATACATATGATGCATATTATATATGGAATGAAAAAATATGTATTACTATTTTTTAAGTTTGTGTATTACATTTTTGGCACTACAATGTATTTTTAGACAAAATTTTAAAAACTACAGCCACTGGATATCAAAATCAATTAATTAACTTATTCAATATAACATATTGATAATTTGTGATATATGCTGATAATTGAATATCAAATATCAAAAAGCTTAATCTTCCTAAACCCATTAACTCTCGGTCTATCAAAAGCACCGGGCCCCTCCCCTTCCCCACCCAACTTTTAATCTCAATTCAAATGAAGTGTCAGGTTAGGTTAACCATATTATTTGTAAAATAGTTTTTCTGTTCCTAAACATTATTCTGACAGCCTGTCATAGATAAAATACTCTGCAATCATTACAGCTAAGTATTCCACTGGGCGAGTAATACATTGCCCATCTGTACAATAAACAAATGTTAGTAAATAGTATATAGACTGCCCATGATCCAACTCCAACCTTTTGATATAAATAAAAACATTTGTATACTTTTTAAAACATTGCCGCTATACTCCTAATATTATAATTTGCTCTTAGCAATACAGTATCAATATAGAACTCCCCCCCCCCCCAACACTTGAAGAGTGTATTTTTATGTGAATACACTTGTTGAGCGTACTGTCCCTGATTTCCCTATAGGCATTTAGCATAATTATTAATTGTTTATTCATTACTTAGTATTTACACATATGATATTGGGGTTACACATGTAGTAACCAAAACCATTCCTATACAGTTCTTTTTGCATGGTATGTTCCCCAATGAACACAGCATAACTATTAATCTTATCTAACATTACGTCAAATGAGGTAAATCTACAAAAGATATTCAGGAATTCAGTTCTATCCCCAGGCAACAGAATAACAACCTTTCAAAAAAGTTGATAAAGTTGTTCTCTGTCTCCTCTCTCTCTCTCTCTGCCGCGATTTACGGAATAAAATCCCTTTTCTGACATTTAACTTGGGGTCTTCAAAATGTTTGGACCTATCATGTTATGGTCATTGACACAAGAGTTCATAACGGTCCCAGCTTACGTTCCATTATCTAGATTAAAATCATCAGTTTGTCTTTCATCTTGCACGATGATAAAATAAATAATTCTGAACTTACTGCTAACTTTTCCTGCGTTTCCGTTCGTTTTCCGCGCCTCCATGGCAAACAGATCCTGATGTAAATAGACCTCGAAAATTTATGCCACCTTGTTTGCACCATACGCTCCGCGATAAAAATCTCAGAAGGTTCCTTACTCAGTCAAGCGTGACGCCCTCCAGCCCACGGCCTATCAGACAGCAAATGACCCGAAAAAGAAAACAAACTTTTAATTGGGAAAAATAGGATATTTATCAAAAACGATATAAGACAAAGTAAATTTCTAAGTGCACTTAACACTGCTTAATATACAAAATCCTAACTGAAATTATTTCTGTTGGAATTAAACAAGAATATTACCACCGAAAATTCGGTTTTAAATTTTCTGCGACATGGATGCGCGATCACACGTTATCACTGGTAATGTGTGTGCAGTCAGCTTGCATAAATGTATTTTCAACACATTCATTCCTCTTAAAACGGATGATTACATCAATATTTTCAGTTGTACCTATAGGAATTTTTTATACGAAACTTTATCTTCCCCATTCTATACTCAGTAGCGACGTTCCTTTCTTTTCTTTTTTTCTTGACGCATGCAGGTTTATGGTTTATGATTGCATTACCATTTCTTAATAGAATAATTCCGGAAGTAATTGTAGCAATTAATTAAAATTGTAGAGTGATAAATCAAATATGAAGATAAAAAAGTGCTCTCTCTCTCTCTCTCTCTCTCTCTCTCTCTTTGTGCAGATGCGCATTCTCAAGAAAATACAGACAAACAGTAAACTCTAGTATGGTTACCACATGTAGATAGAGACACACAGCCAGCATCGCAAAATGCACGGAACCCTTGATTTGTTTCACTGAGCTACGGCGAGATGAAAAAATTAAAATACGAAATCATTTGAACATATTTTCGCAGCCCAAAATAACATTTTGCTTAGCTTCTAACGCATAACTTTCGTGAATAAATGCAAAATTTTCGCACTATAACTAGGGGCGTATATAGCTTGTAAATTTTTTTATCTTCAATTTTGTGAAAACTTTTTGTCATGATGCATTATACTTTTGCCTTATAACGAATATTGATCAGGCACGTAGCAGGCATCTTTTTTTTAAGTGGGGGGGGGGGGGGGGGGGC
>WFKH01011801.1:26065670-26092781 GCA_016163765.1 Magallana hongkongensis
ACAGATTTTACAGTACATTACCTGTGTTGTACAGATTTTACAGTACATTTATACCTGTATTGTACAGATTTTACAGTACATTACCTGTGTTGTACAGTCCCAGCCGTCTTCCAGACAGATCATGACAGAGGAGCCCTGAACATCTAACAGATCCACTGTGGCCCCAGCTAGCTGCATGATGTTCTGAACCTGAAATGTCAAACACAGGAATACATTTGTACTTCAATACTGTACTAAAATTTACATAAAAATCAATATAAAAAAAAGAAGGTAATAAAGCAAGGTTCCTGAAGGTGGAAAAGCCCCCATTTTCTCCAAAAAAAGTTCTCAAATTCAATACGTGTACAAGATTTTGATTAACAGAGATGATATAAACAATGGCCTATGCAACATCCCCTCCACACTCCAAGAATTTACCTGCAGTAGCCACTCTGACTCCTCCACAAGCTTTAGGAAACCTGTCTCTTGGGTTAGGGGAGCACTGGGTACACACGCCCTCATTAACTTCTTAAAGCTGGCCTTAACATGCCTAACTTCATAGAAATCCACAGGGATAAAGTCACACTTGGGGAAGGATTCCACTTTGATTCCCTGAAGAAAGAAAGCAGCAATGGTTTAGATCAGTTATTGTCTTACATGTAAATGGCTGTTGAATTACTTGAATTGGCAGGATCTAGATATATTGGAGATATTACAAAAAGTACAAAAAGAAACAATTAACAAAAAATCAATTATTTTAAATAAAAGTGTGTACCGTATACTAATACACTGTATACATGTTTTTTTATGCTGGTACATTACAGGATGGTTTAACATTCATCAAATTTCAATCTTCATATTAATAAATATTATCCACTATATCCACAACATCAAGAAGTCAATGTTCATGGAGAATTTCTCTTATTTCTCTGATTGCTAAATGTTACAACCACCATAATGTATTCCACCATTACAATATATACCATACTTTGTTCTTAATTCCTTAGTGATTTCCTATACAGTATTTGAGACCTATCATACTTGCCATATCATATTTGGATGCAACTACTTATATTTACACATCTATATGAAGCATCTCAGAACTACCAATGTATTCTTTTCATGTTTTGACACATACCCCTTCCTTCATATATCACATCCATTGTATTTCAAAACAATTATATTGAAAATAGATTTCTAAGGTTTTAAGAAAGTCCCTTACCTTCATCTGTGTCTTCTCCCCCAGCACATAGAGTGCGACCCTCTTTAGGCCCTGTACAGAGCTGTGCAGTAGATCGGCCCTATCGCTCACTCCGCCATTCTGATGTAATGCGGGAGACAGGTGGTCCAGTGTGGCGCTGTTGGAGTTTCCCCGGGGTTTCTCTCGGATACTGCCAATCCGAGAAAACGCTGCAAAAAGATCCCCGAGATGTTAGAGATATACTCCTGCACACTAAAACCAAGAAAAGGCCTTTCCTGGTACTGTTGTACTAGTCAACAGTTTTGTGAAAAAAAATAGTCTGTTTAATAGCAGTCGCATTACATTATTTACCTAAACAATTTAAAGCTTACACTTTGTCAGTTAAGTATTTTGCAATATTTTACATGTTCTTTTCATTATTTACATGTTAAAAACTTGTATTTTTTTCCTTACAGTATTTTCTAATGAAAAAATATCAAGTTAATCTTTTGCAATTAATCTTAAGGCAAATGGTGCTAGTAATTCAAAATTGACTAAATTCACACTGAATACATATGTTGACCACCAAGAAAAATACAGATACATTTTGTTAAAAAAAAAATGTTAGTTCAAGAATAAAAAAGGTTTATTTGTCAATCAAATCCTTGAAAATTTATAATTTTTTGATAACATTCTTAAAGATTTAATATAAACCAATGCAAATATAAGGAAAAGGATAACATGTACAGATGTTGTACAATTTTTCTTTAATTAGTAAAAATATATCATCACCTGGTTTTTAAATATGGGCAAATGTCAATGTAAAGCAAGCAGAAACATTGCAGACAGACAGGACTTTGCTAAGAAGGAAAGAAAATACTGTCTTCTATGCCATAACCTTACAGAACTACAAAGAACATCTGATTCACCAAGACATTTTCCATTCTCTTTCATCTACCCCATCTATATGACCAACTACTGTCTTTCATCTAAACATTCATCTTATCCAAATCCAATCTAAATCCTTTTTTCGGGTTCTTATTATTAATTATATGTACATTTGCATTTATAACATATCTTTTCAGTCACTAAAACATTCAACTGCCAACTAGATATCAACTAGTGCCTCCCCATCTACTTTTACTTTCTGTTCATTCAATCATTCCCTTCGTGACTAATTTTAACATATAGTTTTATTTTATTAACATGTACAGAATCCAAGTCAAGCAAATGCCAGCTAAAGCTGTAAGCCAAATACAAGAGCATTTTTAAGCCATTAATATTCATACATGGGTTGATTATGTGTAAATGCAATACTTTAATATAAAAATGCTGCTCTTGTTTAATTGCCAATACTTTATGAGTTTTCACACAAAGTTTAAAAAAAAGATCTCACTAGAAAAAACTAGTTTAAATAATTTCTGATTGTTGCATTCAAAAACTAGACTGTGTCAAAAACATCAGAAAACATCATAAAGTGCATGTACAGAGCCCCCTATTGGTGACCCTGCACACTGCCACCTGGTGGTGACACAGCAATGCATGACCTGGATCATACATGCAACATTCAGAGTATATTGGATTTATATACTTGGCCAAGCGTTCCTTAATGTTCGAGTCCGGCGTGGTAAAGTCAAAACTGAAAAGTACACCAAGTGCTATAGTTTAACATCATGTCTGCAGACAGACGGTGTCAGAATTTCAAAACATTTGTTTTCCTATAAATTTTTATCTTGGGGTGCTTTCAAGTGGTAAAAGATATATGAGTTAACATATCCTCAAAGCTTAGCAAGTGATAAAAACATTAGTACATTCAGTGATTTTGTTCTCAATAATCCTAGTCAAAAATAATTACAGGCAACATGATACGCATCATTTGCTTAGGGAAAATTTAAACCCGGTCCTTACAGTCAATTCTATACTCTCTGACCAGGGCATAGATGATCTGAAACAATCCAAAATTGCACAGCATGCATTGTTTGTGTTGTTTACATAGACATGCACATGAAAATTTACTATACTCAAAAATGAATTCAAAGTATTCAAATAAAACATACACATATGTGAAAAAACTAAAGGAATTTTATCTTGTTAAACAAAATTTACTAATTCTATCATCAGAAAAAAAAAGAAAGAAACATTTCTCATTGCTTTGAACATCCTTTTGACTTAAAATTAAGTATCAAATTTGAAATGTAAAAATGAAAAATATTGATAGCTGCATTTTTATTCTCCTGTAGTTTAAAAGCAGACATATGCATTGGCAATCAAAACAAAGGGGGCCCATCAATTGGCCCCAGAATCTGTGATGAAAATTCAAAATGCATCAACATGCCAGGGTGAGAGGTAAATAATAAACCTACGGTTGGGGGAGCTTCGTGCCCCACCCTGCCGAAACATGTTGACAGCCCGTAAAAACAGGCTGCTTCTGCCGGTGACCGGGTTAGACTCAGCAATGGAGAACACAGAGTCACGAAAAGCTGACAAAACAAGTGACAGGGAGTCAAAATAACAGAACATAAAACATCGGGTTCACATAAACTAAACTAAAACTTGAACATTCCATGTATAAACTTTTTGATGCAGTGGGGGTAAGGTGATTGAAAGTTAGTTAATTTCTACTAGGGCAGACTGGTTAAAGTGTTGTGATTTTTTTTCTGTTTTTATATTTTTTTGTAATAGCCTAGAACAATTTTATCACTTAATAACAGTGAAAAGCATTTAGCACTTCATTTATCATTTGTAGATACTACAAATAAGAAAACTACAAAATTATTTTAAATTTCAATCTACCTTACTACAACTCCCTCTTTATCTTTATGCTGTACATGTATTTGTGTGCATACTTCTATTGCCTATCACTTAGCAAGCACTTATAAAAGATAAAATGAAAGAACCAGATCAAAAGATTATCATACTCTAATGCTACTGTACTTACATCTGTAAATAAACTACTTTTGGTTCAAATTATTCTCCAATATTAATATTATCTTCAATCAGAGTTAATCCTCATCAATATTGAAGGGTTCTACATTTCCTTTTTTCCTATTTTTTACTAGTTAATGTTTTTGTTATGAGAGTTTTATATTCTTCACAATGACTAATGACTTTTTTGTGTCAAGTTTAAGGAGAGTAGTAAGAAAAAAAACAGGGGGAGAGAGTGCTAGTCACACATGGTTATTTTGCAATACTGATCTGAAAGAAATTAATAATCATCTACCTATGAACAAAATCACCAAGTGAAATGACAGAACTTAAGAAACTAAACCCCAATGTTTACTAAAGTTACAAATGGAACAGCCAGAGACAGTGCCATATACAGAGTTATCTTACCTGCTTTCACTACGCACAAACCAATATACATATAAAAGACATTTCACTCTTTTTTACAAATGCAAAATATCATAAAATTGTAATTAACAAAGTGTTTAAAGACAATGTCACGTAGTTAAAAGGACGTCCCATTAAAGCTTAAAAACATTTTATAAAGGGGTTTCTTTAACAAAACAATTCTACTAAAATATCATGACAAGTGAAATTTTCATTTTTATTTTTCATCTCTTTTCTTATTTTCTCTATCTACCATTTAATATATATGCTAACATAACCCATGAAAACAGCATCCCCAACAATTCTTGTTTTAAATTAATCTTTAAATTCATTTTTTTCTAATGCTGGTAGTGCAATATCTATACAGTTATGGTAAACCAATTGCATTTGTCTACATATCCCACTCTGAACTGAACTCATGCAGTAGCAATATTAGAGTGTATACATCACACAAGTTAGAACACTAAATGGTCATCAAATGCAGTCTATCTACAGTACATATGCTCATAAAAAAAATTTCTGAGAAAAAAAATCATAAAATCTGTCAAAGTACCTAATGTTCTATCCTAGGATTACATTTATTAAAAACGGCATGAAATATTAGGAATGTACAGGTTATGTTTTGAATAAAGAGCCATCCATGTGTCAAACAATAGAACTCCAAAGGACAGGTTTATACAACAATGTCCCTTCAGTTACTAGTACACACTATGGGGATAGACCGTTTACAAAACAAACATGTACATCACAAAGGAAATACAATGGTGTATCTACTTTTCTGTACAAAAATATTTACAATTTTCATATGTTATGAATTCATACATGTATATGTACATGTAATATATAGGTACACATTAATGTACATACATGTACATAACATGTAGATATTGAATATTGATCATGAATAAGTACGACCTACATGTACATCAGTGTGGTACTTACAGGAGCTCTTTGGGTTGTTGATATTACGCATGCTCCCTGCGGCGGGGTGGGACCGCCGCACCACCTCGGGGGTTTCTGGGAGAAAATCCTGAACTCCACTGAGCATGAGTGAGTCTAGGCTGGTGAGCGAGTCGCTGTAGGAGGGCTTGTAGGACTTGGTGCTGTTTGGTGTGGCAGACACGATACAAGAGAAGTATCGCTCCTGGTGCAGCGAGGCAGAGATTTCACCAGTTGATGTACCTGAAGAAATCATAGTTTTCAAACCAAAAGAGGAACATGGATTCATTGTTTTTTACTTTCTTCAATACAAATCTTGTTTCTGACAGAAACATGTGTAAAAAGTTTTTTATAGTATGGTTTCTTCATATATGCTCTGTGTTTAGGAGATACATTAGAGAAATTTTAGATTAAACTTATCAGGCGTCTGCACTATCTTTTTGCCCACACTCTTCAAAAAGTTTCAAAAATATTCAAATAAATGAAACTTTCTGAAGTTGCAATCAAACCTGTTGTAGCATCAGATTTCAACATGCCCATCAGACCACGACCATGAAAACCACTGGCCCTTAGTAGGAGAGCCTTGGTGCGAGGATGCCGCCATGTCACTACAGGAAATCTGAAAATAATTATGCAATCCAAATCTTAATGGATTAAAAATCATTTGTAATAAAGAAATTTTGAATATTTTCATTAAATCTTCAGTTGCTACCCCAAAAATCTTTACTCTTTCATTTTGTAATCATTACCTGCACTGTCTATGCGTCCGTGCAAATTTCCTAATGCTGTCATCTGGGAAGTTGGCAGGAACAACCAGAAGGGCAGGATAACTGGAAATTTAATAAAAAGTAATTAATCTGTATGAGTTTCCAGATTGAAATAAAGAAGTATTAGGCAATTTGATTTTGTTTTCTGGTAACTTTACATGTACCCAGTGTCAATATCTTCAGAACTGGGGCATTACCTTTTGGACACGGAGAAGTTGGAGTTGACCGTGGAGACTCGGAATTGTTCCGTAGATTTCCCTCTCACGGTCCCGTCCGAAGGATCTCCGAATCCCTGGCGTATGTAGTCCTGGTAACCAGGTCGCTCCATTAACTTCTCGATGACTTTGGGGTCGGACAACCAACTTCGCCCAAACTCTCCCTCATCAATTACTGTAATAAAGGCAATTTGACAGATACAGTATTCTAAAAATATTGACTTGCAACATGTTTAATTTGTTTTTTCATGATAGACATTTGACAGATCAGAATTTTTGAGAAATTGAGTTATATCTTTTCTTTTTTTGTTAACTTTGACAGATTAATAAATCAAGAACTGATACACACTTGAGAGGTCGTCCAAGGCTTCACTGGCGGGTCGGTCTGATTCGCTGTCCGAGCCTGCTGACGATCGGGGTGACATGCTACGTCGACTCATTGGGGGAGTGGGCAGCACATATTTCCTCTTGGGTGCCTTCTGTTTTGCTATCCCTGCCTTCCTTGCTGTTCTCATGATTGTCTTTTTGGCAAAGTTTCTAAAAAGTAAGAATCAGATAAAATGGTGATTTTACAAACTTTTCTTTATAAGGACACAAACAAAAAATATCTCTTGCAAATTGTGTGTATATGGAACTAATGACTAACTTGAGAGAGGCATTCTTTTCTATAGGTTTCAGCATGGCACTTGGTTGGGGTACTGCTTGTCCAGCGAATGCGAATGTCATGAACACGGTTGTTGGACTGCGATATTTGGTGGACAGCTTACGGAAAGCCTCCACATCATCAGGACTTACTTCCTCGTCAAATGCGATCTTCATCAGCTGATTCATTGAAAAGTAAATGACCACCTCATTATAAGGTTATTCAAATAACAAATATCATCAAATAACACTTAACATTTTACAACATATTTTCAAGTGAAACAGTAAGTAAAGTTTAGATAAAACTTCTATCTCCTTACATTTCTGATAATTATATCTGACCAATGTAAACAAAAACATGACATGAGCCTTGTTAATCCATCCCTGATTTTATTAATGTCTCAAATATGCATTCCATTTTCCCCATCTATATGCATATCCATGAGTTTTTCATCTACACGTAGTACATCCTTTTAATTCTGCTTATACACACCTGAAATATGCAGGCCCTGAGCTGGAGTCCCTCCTTGGGGAGCTGGTCTATGTGAGGTGTGTACTGTAGTTTGACTAGTTTCTCTTTTGTGAGGGTGGAGATGGGGAACGATCTGATCACAATCTGCTCACAGGCTGCAAAACAGACACACATTAACATACACCAATAGCTACTACTAGTTAACACATAAGGCGACATAAAATTGAAATTCAGGTTCTCACGAAAATTTTCAAAAATAGATGAGGAGGGGGAAAGGGGGGGGGGCATTTTTTAAAATAAACATTGGCAATCTTAGGTTCCAAAAGCATATATCTTACATAATGTCTGAAAACATGTATCGTTGATGCAACTTATTTGTTAAAATCGCAGCGTCTATACAATGTGTTCCTACTGCAACATACATGTAGAACCAATGTCCTTCTAAATCAAATTTCAATGATTTCACGCTTTCGTAACCCTCAGAGTACCCTTCTATTATTGTCAATGATAGCATAATTTTCGCTCGTTCGGGAATATTTATCGAAACTACAGACATGGTTTAGTTTCATACATATCATATCATTGGAAGACTTTATTGCGCATGTCAGGACTAGAGAAAGTGAAAGCAAAAGTGAAACTAATTGGTATACTCTTGACTATAATGCGATAGATAAGGGTTAGACATGAGTTCCAAATAATGCAAAAGTGGAAGCGGATTTTTTTTTCTGGATAGGCGGGCCCATTACCAACTTTTTATTTTATTAAAAATGCAATAAAATTTGCAATACCGCTCCTTCAAAACGGATGGGCGAGGGCCTGAGAACCAGAATTTCAATTTTACTTGACCTAAGTTACATCTTTTTATACCTTTTGATACTTTAAACTTCTTCAATGACCTTTTAAATCATATCAAATGTTCATGTAATAGGATGGACATGATTTTATAATATTTAGATTCATAATATCAATGTCATATTTTGCTGTCCAATGGCCAGGAGCTAATTAAAGGCAGTACTGTATAAAGCTAATTAATAACAAGAAAATTTATAGCTAATCTGAATGCTGATTAATTTAATAAATGTATAAGAACTTGATTCTTACCAAGAGGATCACAAGGTGTGCCTTTGAAGATGATTCTGTAGTTGGTGAGGAATATAGCGCCCTCTGCAGGTAGGAGTGTGGGACCCCCCATGTTCCCTCCCAGCCCCTCCTCCCGACCATCAGGCAGCAGGTACACCCTTAGGCCGTCTATCACAACCTCCTCCCCTGGTAACAGGGTCGGCTTCAAAATCTTGGGCTGGAAAAAAAAAACCATTGCTTAGAATGTAATCAAAATCTTTTGTATTGTATCAGTTAGGACATGCATATATGTTCTACTGTCTATTGATAAGCTAGATAATACTTTTCTCATAATAACTAAATCTCAAACAAACTTTGAGACAGCCAGGATTTGCTTCTTTTTGTTACAATGACAGTGAAAGCTGAAGCATTTATCATGAATTTCATTAAATCATTAAATGACTGACCTTTTGTATGGGAGGTAGTCTCTTGCTCTCTCTATTCACAGCCTCCAGGGTCTCTATGTGCATTGCCACCACCCCAGGGATCATCTGGTGGAGGGACTTGATGTGGTCTTGTGTCACCCGACTCTCATTGCACACCTTGTCCACAAACCGGGTCACAAACTTAATCACACTGGCGCCCACGTCACAGATCTCCATTTCATCATACCCACTCTCAGCATCAATACTCTCACTGTCTGCCAGACTGAAAAACATAAGGTACAAACATATTTTACATGAGTTATAAAATTACTGTAAGAAAAAATTCTGTTCTTCAAAGAAGAAGTAGAAAATTTACCCTTTCTTAACTTTTGACCATGTCTGCTAATTCTTCTTTGATCAATTTATGTAACCTGTATTGGTCTTCCCTTTAGTACATTACATGTCTTTCTTCTTTACTGTGTACCATGATGCCCTACCTTGTTAGTACCAGTACATTTCCATTGGTTGCTATACCTGAAGGCCATGTTGCCTTATCTTGGGAATACACTGCAGTTGCTTGCTATACTTGAGTGCTATGTTGCCTTAACTGGAAGCTACATGTATGTTGCAGTTGCTTGCTATACACAAGGGATATGTTGCCTTAACTGGAAGCTATGTTGCAGTTGCTTGCTATACACAAGGGATATGCTGCCTTACCTGGAAGCTATGTTGCTGTTGCTGGTGCTCTCCCAGTCAGGAGACAGGGCCTTAATGGTTTTCTGTGTCTCTAGGGGGACCCTCATGTACACCATGCGGTTGGCGTAGTGGATGGCCTGACTATAGACTGTTGACTCTTCATTGCTGATCATCTCCTCCTTCTTCTCCTCACTCAGGGTCGGCCACGTCCGTAACTGAAAACCAAACCAACTGGTAATTCCATTTCATATATAATGCATAACTTTACATGACTCTAAAGTGAAAACTTTTTCTGTCATGATATTTATTTGTATTTACATCCATTTGCAAGTGATTATCTATTTAAATACTCTCTCATTGTCTATACAATCACAAAGATCAAAGAGAGTAAAATGAAAACCAATGAAATGGTAATTCTATGAGAGATTTACCTGTTCCGCAGCTATTTCCAGGGCCCCCATCTCCCTGGCACGATAACTGGATCTCTTCTCCTGAGTCACACTCTGACCATTGCAATTTTTACTGACGTTCAACTCACTGTTCTGAAATCCAAAAGAAAATGTTAATTTTAAAACGAAAAAATAACTTCAAATCAATAGTTTTATTACAATGATAAAGGAAGATTTTAATAGAAATGATACAAATAAAAAAAAAAAAGTAGTATGAAATAATGAAGATCAAATTAACTGAGAAAATGTACACATATTTATTGGGCAAAAATGAATAAAAAATGGAAAAATAAAATTGGTGTACAAGCATGGTGTCTGTTAATGTAAATCTAGATTTTTTGTAGAATTATTATAAATATCCACAGAACATTAATTTCTGTAGATTTTGCAGAACATTTGACAACTTGAATCAAGACTGGCATATCATGTCATACAATGATTTTTACTCTTAACAACAGGTGATTCACAATTCAAAATCCCTGAAATCTGTGATATTTTCAACCCACAAAATTCACCCCCCCCCCCAAAAAAAAAATTTGTGATTTTATAGCACTTTCAATTCAGAAATACATACTCAACTCATAAAAATTTACCCCAAAGAAAATTTGAATTTACAGTACTTTTGTCCTCTATATTGAACATACTTTGTGGGTGGGGGAGCTTTGGAAACTGTCACGTTTATCGCCGACGTTGTTCTCCTCAAAGTGTGGTGCGTACAGCTGCTGTATCTGTTTCTGGACGTCCAGGTAGAACGCCGCCTCCCAGAACTGCATGTTCTGCCACACAGCGTGCTCCTGTACACAGGTGTAGGCAAACTGGATGATCCCCGTACACAGTCTCTGTAAACAAAAGGTACATATCACACTGGCTCAAATTCCTCTTTAATTACTGAAGATTCCTAATTAAATGTGAGGAATTAATATCCGCATAAAATCGCGGTACATCTTGCGGATTTTAAAATCTCGCTTTTATTTTTCGGACACTTGTAAACTAAACAGAACTATGATTAAAATTTGGCGTTCACGATTTTATATTCTCGCGATTTGATCCAAAACGGTTCAATCGCGGAATTATGTACTCGCGTAAAGTATTACTTAATTAAATTACAATGTAGTTGATATTGGTTTTGCTGTAAAAACATTATACAGAATCATCAATTCAAATATCAAACATTAAATAATCATATTGTATCACAGGCAGTAATATTTAAACCAGTCAAACTGTACAATTTTCCTAATGAAAAAACTTTCAAAACAGTTGGAGTGAAGGATGTTACTATAAACATGTACTAATTGCCCATTATAGCTGAGTGGGGCCTCATTTGTAAGGACACATCTGGATTTACAGAATTAATTACCATCGTAAGAATATTTTACATCATTTGGTTCCTATAAGAATCTATATTGAAAGTGAAGCTTACAGATTATTGGCATTTAGATTAAAGAGGTTCGACTGTAGACATAGAATGCTATGAGCTTCCTAACCTTGTTTTTAATCTGTCTGACTTACCCGATAGAAGGTTGTGGCCAGAGGCAGTATAGCTGCCGCCACCCCATTTTCGTCCATGCTTGAGTCGTTCTGTAGGCAGCAGTTGAGGAGCTTGACCACCAAATCAAACTGCTGGTGCTCCAGCACTGCCCTATTAGACCGGATGTGATAGCTCAGCTCCTGGGTCAGGGCCAGACGGGCCACTCGACTCTTCAGAGCCCGCAGGACCGCAGGGAATATCTGTGTAAAAAAATGAAAATTAAGCAGGGTTCTCACAAGGATTTTCTTACTTAAACTTGAAGTTGTTTTCAGGACTCAAAAGTTTATGAGAAGGCTTAGTCCCAGCTTAATTTGATGAGTCTTAAAAATTATGTTGAGTCCCATATAACTACAGTGTATTATATTTAAATAATCAAAGATTTGTTAAGGAATGCTGACTTTAAAAATACTTAAAGTCCCAATTATTTACTCCTATCCAAAAGTTATGAACTTGAGACAGGTACACACTCTGTATATGATATATAATAACATACTCTTTTAACTTTGATTTTTACATGTAGGATTTGTTAACTGGGACTTACAATTCTTGCATCTGAGATTTTGTTGTCAAACACAAAGTTGATGCAGTTCCGTAGAACTTCCAGCCGTCTTGCATTGTTGTCCACAATACGCTGTCTGTCAACAAGAGCTGTGATTGGTGTTCCCATGGGAACGATCCTCACTTGGTGAGGGCGCAAAGGGATCCTGTTGAACAAGAAAACTGTTTAATGCCAGTAAACAAAGAAGGTAAATGTCAAATTGAAATGCTCTTTTGACAATGGATAGTTGAACTGTTAATATGTCAGGAAGAATGAACAGATCTAACTTACTTATTTTTAATGTTTTGCTTTTCAATGCCTTCTGTTAGGATTTTGTGCACATTTTCACTATCCAGGATAGGAAACGGTGTCTGGTGGATTCTGTTATACGCCCCCTCGGTTGGTTTGGGAACTTTCTGTACATAGGGCTGTGGGTTTGGATTTTCCTACAATATGACAAGGCTAGAATATCTGACTTGCTTTAATACTTAATTGTAATGCCTAATCACATAAATGTATAACATTAGTGTAATCAAACATTTTTTTGGCCTAAACTCTTTTGACTTCTTTTTTTTAATCAATACACATGAATAAATACATTGATGGGCAATCAATAAATACTTTCTTTGTTTGTGAGAAGATATGTTCATACTATAAACTGGCTGAACAATTACACTAATAATACATAACATTTATAAAGTTGGTGTGGAGTTGTAGTCATAATACAAACTAACTGAACAATTACATTGATAGTTATTGCACTTTAACTAGTTTAAAGCTGTGTTCATGATGTATAAAGACTGAACGATTACATTGGTGTGAGCTGTGTTCAGGATATACACTTACTGAACACCTACACTGGTACTAAATGAACAATTACATTGGAGTAAAGCTGTGTTCATGATACACAATGAACAATTACACCAATACATTTTACTACATTATTAATTTTTACATACTTGTGAGGCTCTGTTCAGGATATACACTAACTGAACACATACTGTTATTAACTGAAGTTTTTACTGAACACTTACATTGGTGTGAAGTTGCTTGGCCAGATCTTTGATGTGTTCCATAACCTTGTCTGGGTCTGCAGACTCTGCTGTCAGTAGGTCATGGATGTTTGCATAGACCTAATAATTCACACATTGAAATTAAATACAGTAGTCTGTGTCATTGACCATAATAATACTCATATAGCATGTACTGGAATAGAAGAAAACACTTTTCATGTACCTAAAATTATTTTCTTTGCTATATATGATATACATATATGGCCAAAATAGCATTGTAGCATTGCGAACTACAGGGCAAACTGTGGAGAACTGTAGAAGTACTGACCTCATCAAAAATATCACAGGCTCTGTAGGGGTTTCCCCTCTCTGCCACAAACGTTCCAAAACCCATTCCCTCCAACACTCGTACAATGAATTCATCATCCACCATTCCTCTGTGGCCCAAAAAGTTTGCCTAAAGAAAATTTAAGAGTTGATCCTTTTTATTTAATTCATCAATAAAATATTGTCATAAAAAAATGTGTTAGAGATCAGGTCCAAGAATCACAATAGATCTTAGACTTACAGAAAACTTTTTTTCATAAAATTCTCATGAACCAATGTACATGTAATTTGTAGATAAGAAACATGATATGGAAACATTTCAATTGCTATAATCAAACTTTAAAGCAGTGTACCAATTCTGCCTTATGCTAAAATTCTTTGTCATAATTTATAAAGGATTCTATCAAATAACAAATCTTGGAGGTTTGATGCATATACATGTACATCAACCGTGTTTGTTAACAAGGTTAGATTCTTTGGCCGTACTTTGTGGAAGGTGATGAACGGTTCTGGGTGTATTCTAATCACAGTCAAACAGGATCTGTAGCCCGTCAGGAGCTCAGCGAAAAAACGAATAAATATTGCACGAATTTCTTTATCCTACAATGAAAGAAGGTGAGGTTTCTTTATGACATTTTTACATAAAAATGTTGAAATCATTTTACTTGCTTTACATGAACAAAATAAAATTTAATTGCATAAAACTCCATTACATAATGCATCTACTTGGCAAAATAAAACCATTGTCAACATAAGATTCCATGATAAATACTAGTAACAATGAAAATTCTCTAGCTTTCAAACATCATTTAGTGAGTGCTCCACTATTCACACAGTACCTTTTGTTCCAATGAAGGAGGTTTCTTTGGTGAGGGCGGAGGAAATGCATAGTCAGCCATCAGTAAGTCAGCATTCATCACCTAATGGAACATTCAAAAATTTCTTGTACAATATGTTTTGTTGAAAATCTGTATCTGTTTTAGCTATCTTGATTATGTCCGTATGTACAATATTACAATAAACAATGGAACCAAACGTTGTTCATCTAGTCTTAAACATCAAAACTTCCAATAATTAATTGAATGTATAACATGTATGACCATCTTCTCTTCTCATCTTAACTAACCTCCCTAATTAAAGATTTAACCAAATTACCTCCATTTTCAATTATGATGTACATCTATATGCTTATTGCAATATTTAAACATTGCTTAACATTGATTTAGATCTCCTTACGATGTTAGAAGGAATTTCTTTTAGCAATTTTTTTTTTAAAAAAGTTTATCGACTTGTGGATGATCTCTATGAATAATTTTGTTAGTATCATTTGTAATTTGCTTTAAATGGGATCAAAATTCATTGGTTGTTAATGTTATATCCTTTTTATGGACAGTTGAGGAGTCAAGACATACACATAGTTTGTTCATGCTGTAGCCAATTCATTTGTTTTGCCAGAAAAGATAAACTAAAGATTGCTTGCAAATTATCATTTAGATGTTGGCAGTTGCTGCGCTCCGATTAACTAAAGTTTCATCAGTTTTAACATTGTCCATCCCTCAGTGAGCTTTGAAATGTACTGATATTGGATTAATAGTAAACTAAGGGGTTTTTTAAAAACTGGACAAATTGTAATTGTCTAATATTGTTTTGTCTTTTACAAAATGTTTTTCACTAAAGTGATGAACAACATTCCAGTCTATTGTTCTTCAACTGTAAATTAAAAAACTTTCCACTGTTATACTGTAGTAGCAGAAATATTCGTTTGGGATTTAATTTCGTCAATTTCGTTGACAGTATAAACCAACGAAATTTAATCCATAATGAATTTTTAACCCAAGTAGTAATAAATACAAAGTTGATACATGATACATTTAAAAGATTACGATATGACGAAATTAAATGCCAACAAAATTTTACTTGATTTAAAAACAACGAAATTTTGACCCAACGAAAATATGTGCTTCTACAGTAGTTTTTATTTCAACTCAGCTTAGAATTAATGCCATAACATAAAGACCCAGATACCCAAGGGAAAATTTCTTCTGATTTTAATTGATAGTGGGCTGAGGATTGGACAACATAAAGAAGTTCAATTTTTTGAGACATTCAAGATAGAGTGATTCACTGTCATTTAAGCATTCCGCAAATCCAAGCAGCGTGTTATCAGACAGAGAGAGAGTCTCAGATTTTTCGCAGCTGAAAAAGAAACCTTATCTTACCATTTCTGACCAAGTACATGTAGATATTGAAGATATATCTATCTGAAAGCCAAGTCACTAGAAGGTTACCAATAAGCTAAGGTGCTTCTTACAGAAAATATCCAAAGGGTAGAAATTTTACTTCAATGTCAAAATAAACAATAGTTATTAGTGTAAAACAAATCCACACACAAGAAGCCAAAAAAAGATAAAGAAACTGATTCAGAAATTTTTTTAAAAAAGAAAATGAAATTAAATTCAAAATTTAGCAATTTTTGTGCCCATATACATGAGATAATAGTGAAACACAGAGCTTACACATTCTAAACATCTAAAGCTGGCAGTGTTCATGAAATTGACACTATCATGTGTCCACAGTACTACAGACAGAGATAATGCATTACCATGGTGAGGGCTTTCTTGGCGCGGGACACCATTGGCTCTGGCAGCATGGGGAGGTTGACACACTCAGGGATATGGACACTCCCTCCATCCAGGTCCACCACGATCACATCCACCTAAACATGAGAACAGACGGATAAACAATGCATACTCTAGCCTTAAATCTCAACAGAATTTAATCACTAATAGATTATTTATTTCAAACTGTAGCATGGCTATAGCAACTTAAGTTTTATCATTAACATACCAGATCAGCAGTATCATCAGCCAGGGAGGAATGGACTCCAGCAATAAACGGTGTGGGTGTGTTCAGAACCTCGTAAAGCGGGGCCGGCAAGATAGGGACATACACATAACTACAATTTAAGTGTTTCATAACAGAGTTATGGTTCTTGATAATGGATACTGTAACATGCAAACTTTCAAAATGTAAATCAACCATCAGATTATGGCATAGGTAACAGTGAACCAAGTATTATATTTTTATATTTATATTTTTATTCACGAATAGCCAGTTGGGATCTATGAGGATTAATTTTTGTGAGCAAAAAATTAACAATTGGTTCGCGATTATAATATAATGAAATTTGAGTCTGATCACAATATTGCAAATATTTATTGCACATCGTATATTACTAGCAGGTAGGTTTTATGGAGATACCTGTATTTGAGAGGGTACTGAAGGATGTTGATGGCCTGACAAGCGTCTGTGAGGCGGGAATAACTTTGTGAATGGAAGAGTATTTTGTGGTCTGTAAGGGCTGCACAGAACAGGGTCAGCACATTCTGTATTCCTGTAAACAACAAAATCAACAATCATGTCAATGTATACCTATTTCCATAGAAAGAACAATGAGAGAATCAATTTTGAAGATGGTAAGGTTGCAGTCTTATTCCCACACCCAGTATTGCACTGAAGACTTTAAAAGTCATTTGTCCTGTTACTGATTGTGTGAATGTAAATACTTTACCTATTAAAGAAAGCAGTATGTGTAAATATAATACGTACCTAGCTGTTGAAAAAGGAGTGCTGTGGCATTGTGTGAAGAGGGGACAGTGGCACTGACCGGGGGCTGCAGGGCCTGTCTGTCCCCCGCTCCTATAGAGAACCGCACCTGAGGACCACCTGTCAATACAAGGGTGAAACTAGTCATTACAATGATTACAACTATTCACCAATTTTTCTTAATCAATTGGAACCTGACATTCATATACAAGTATAACCTATTTACATTAAAACTATAAACTAGTGAGATCGTAGTAAGTCTTGTAAAAGCCTGAACACCATCTGTACAGTTAGGTATCATTACACATATTTTCTCATCTTTTCTTTGCTATCCATTTTAATATCTATTTTACTAAGGGTGTTCTATGTATCTTATTCCAGTGATGCCATACAAGAAGTACACAAACCTGGGGGAGGGACCTGAACACAGCCCAGGATGTTCCCCACCAGCGCCTCTAGCTGTACATCAAGCTTGTCTACGTAAGCTGTGTAAATAATGCCCAGGCAGTTCTACAAAATAAAACAACATTCATACAGTACATACTTCATAGTATACATACAAGTATTACAGTATAGTATCACTTTATTAATCAATATAACTGTATACAAGATTAATTTTGCTCCCTGTTGTTATAACCTTATCACTCTTGAAAAAGACTTTACCATCTTGTATTGTTTTAAGAAAAAAAACTTTCTTTGAATAAACCCTACTTTTAATTTCCAATTGACAATTGAGACTAAGGGACAATTTTTTTTTTACGCTTTAATCAAAGAAATATTCTGATCTTTTACCTTGAATGTTTCAAAGTAGTCAAGCCGTGAGACGAGTACGAGACATTTTGGGGAGTACATGAGGGAATGTATTGTGAGAGCCGAGTCTTCCTCTGGATCGCCATCGTCCGACTTTGTGGGCGAGATGGCGACACTCTCGCTGAACGTCAGGACAGACAGGTAGTGGCGGTCCGCGTCGATGTCCGTTAGGACCGCCACAAAGAATTCCGGTGGCTGCCTTTGTGCTGAGAGGGTCCATCCGATTGGCCGACAAAACTACAAAAATAAAGGACAGGATTTGATAAATAAAATTTATTATTGTAGCGCAAGGAAAAATTATCATATACAAATACAAATTTGTAAAAAAAAAACCGAAACAACCAAATGAACTTGCCCCTTTAAATTTGATTGTTGGTTCTTGAATATCCAAGATGGGTTGCTCTGAAAAGCTTGTATACACCTTTTGAACCAAGGCAGTCACTTTGTCAGTGCATGTGTGAATTAAAATTATGTGTGAACAAGTTGAAAATCAGGACAAATCAAAAGCAAGAAACATTTCCTGTATTTATGACCTTGAACCCTCCTATAATAACATTAATTAACTTGGAAAGTGTTGATAAGCAATAAGTTTTCCACTTATTTTAAACAGCTTTGTCTGATATTAAAGTCAAACAAGCAAAATCAAATCTCATCAAAACCAATAGCTTTAATGCAGGGTACTTAAAAAGAGTGATAGAGGGTGTTAAGGATTGAGAGTAAAGCAAAGAGAATTACTGGTAAACATTAGGATACCGATAGTAAAAGTAGCATCAAGGTTATACAACTGTTTTACTACAAGGTACCTATTACATAATTGGCATCCTCAGCAAAAGACATTAGAAATGTAAACAATACACATATGCATGTCAAACAAGATTTTCCTAGGTGTATACCACAGATGGCCTTGACAAGTTAATCTAGCTGTCAGGAAGATAGAGGAATCATGGCATGTCTCCTACACATCCAAAGAATGGGTGACTTGGTATGAGGTACATGCATATATCTCCCTTAATAATTTATTTAGGATTCTTTACGTCCAAATACATTGTGAACTGTGATAAAAATATACATACATCAATTTCAAACCAAATTTCATGAATGCTTTCTCTTGTTCTCTTTTCAACAATATGTATCTTTTTCAGCGAATATATATCTTGGGGTTTTTTTTTACAGTCTCCATCATTTCAGCTTCTGATGAGTGATATCCTTATTAGCTCCAGTAACTTTCTATCATCTATTACACAGATAATAATGATTTATAACTAAAACTTAAAGAAGTGCCAGAAAAAACACCCTAAATTAATGTACATTATAGATGAACACATCAACTCTTGTTGCTTTGAAGGAGCTCTGTATCAGAGAGAACAGCGTACAAAGCAGGTGGGGCCAAGTCTGTAGTGTAGCTCAAGTGGTGGTGCTTGCAGCCGCTCGAAAATAAACTCCTACATGTACAAAGCAAGCGAATGAACCTTTGTCATGCCCAGGTCAACAACCCTTTGTGAGAATTACAGCAAAAATACATACTCTTAAGATGTGCACCGCAGGAATTCCTGCTCTATAAATTGATCCTATGGTGCAAATCAATTTCTGGTTTTTGTGGTTGAATTGAAGCCTGTCTTCCTCTGTATTTTTTTTATTTCACTTGGTGCCTTTCGCAATAAGACTCATTGTAATTTTAATGAGGTTACACTTCAGAACGAAGCACCCACTGCAGCCATTGCAGTCATGTACAGCCAGAAATTCATCTCTACATAAAATAACTTTCATTCAAAGTTTTTTTCCAAAGTATTTTAAATTCTTTTAACCAGAAGTTAAAGTTTTAAGTGATTCACATATTATATAATGATAATCACATTTAATCTATATGATATACGATTCCAAAAGAGCTGCAGGAGAATAATGTCCTGTATGGTGATTTTCAACATTCACTATCTATTGCAGGAACTACCAAGACATGATCAATACGGAATTGCCATTGATTGCATTTGTTTGCTATCTGATGAAAACTATAGTGTTATTAGTGTTATTTCTACATTTTAATAGTTCCCCCCCCCCCCCCCCCCCCCACCATTGTTTTAACCATGCAATACTCTCAACCCACTTTGGTGATTGGTGCTCAAATCTAGGAGATTCTCCTTAAATACCTGGACTAAGTTTAAATGTTCAGGGTGACGCTAAGAAATTAGGATCTGTAAGAACACGTGGTGAATTGTACCCCCACCCCCTTTGATATGTTAACTTATAGTAAGCTGTAGCAAGAGTATGACATCCCCTGGTCTTGGGTCAGAGGGATATGCTTGGGTAAAATTTTGATACATATAGAGAGGATGTACAAGTGTCTGGCAGCTAGAGATATTGAGGTCAAAATGATATGCTTGGTGTGAGATTTTAGAACTTATAAAGAGGATGCCGAATTAGTCTGGCTCTCCAAGCTATTAGGACACAGTGCTATGCTTCGAGTGAAATGCTGGAATTCAGGGAGGATGTAGTGGTAGCTGGCTGATGCTTCTCTGGGTCCCTCTCTAGGATGCAGTGTGTCTGCCACTAATTGATCCTTACATAATTAAGACCCCCCTCCAAATGTAACATGTGGCTGAGCATCTTATCACAGAACAGATAATACTGATGCTGGTATTTGAATGGTGAGAAAAGTGCTGAATTTCACCATCAACTCCTAGGGAGAGTGCATTCTTTTGTATAAAATGTGATGTAACAAGGAACTGCAGCATCTTGATAAACAACAGTTTTCCTTTTATCTATCTATTTCCTGGCCATAATATTGCTATGTACAGTTTTCATTGACTGTAAAACACATCACTACACAAAACACTCCTTTCAATGGGGTTCATCCAAAAAAACCAAGGTGATGAATGGTCATGAAAATAGATAAGAAGATGACATGCTGATGCACTAGGTCACATGACATTTTGATACTCTGGGTCATATGTGACATGTTGAACCACCTTGCATTTTACATGGATAGATTCCCAATGCATTAAGATAAGAAAAAAAGAAAGAATGTCTGTCTGCACTTTATAAACCAAACAACAGCAAAGAAAGCAGTGTAGAGTCTGGGGCTGCACTCGGCTTGTGTAAATGTCAGACCTATTTTGACTAAACCACTACAGATCAAGCCATGTAACAAATGTTGTAATTGATTTTTTAACAGCCTATTTCAGAAATTGAATTGACAGTTAGCACAATATTATTCAGCACAGATTAGTGCACTTACAAGAGAATGTCTATTACAACAATGCACGTGTCTTTCTCAATGATCTTAAAATTTTGGTTTCAACTCAATGTACCGAACATCTTTACCATCAGTGAAATTTTTATTTTTTCATTTCAGAATTTGAACAAAACCACATGTGTTTTACTGTATACATGATTCCTGTATGCAAACATTTTTATTGCTGATGGATCTTGTAAAACCTTAAGTTTCATTATATTGAGAGGTATTGCATGTATACATAACACCACTACCTTAAATCTTAAATTAAAAAGATCCTCCAAAAAACAAATTGACCTTTCTAATCCTCCCCCTAAAAAACTCACAGCTTCTAACACATCTTATCCAAATTCTCCAATAAAAATAATCATGTGGGAAAGATCTACCCAATACACAAAGCCAATAGTTTCCAGGAATCCAGCACCAAGGAATGAATGATCACAGGCGGCATTTGAGTGATTTCCACATATTTCAGTTTCAGGTGTTTATAAACTCTGATAAGCACTGGTCATATACCACAAACTGCCACTAAAATGGTTATCTTTTATATGTTTCCTGCCCATCTTATCACTCAAAAATCTTTCAAATATGTAGCACTCCAAGAGGGTTCAAAGAAATAGGTGCTTCCTACAAATTATCAATGATTCTGTGAGTAAATGATACAATTACATACTGATCTATGATCTATCAATTATAAAGGTTACAACTAATTATTTTTTCAGATCAACTTGAGTTGCAGTATATGCCTCTGGCTACTGTGAAAAGTAATGGATGCATTCTGTTGCATAAGGGTTTGATGGATCACAGATATGCAGTGTTTATGTTTTCACCAAACAAAATACAGAAATAACCCAGGGTTTCAGCCTATCCTCTAAAGCTCCAGTCTTTTCCCCAATTTACATTCTTTCCTTCACTGGAATTCAATGCTAAAAAGTCACAGCCTCCAATATTTCAAACTTTGCAGACTTCTGCCATTTTTTTATCCTCTTGGTTTGAGCCATGAGCAATTATACAAAATTTAAAAACCAAATGAGAGAGAAAACATGGCAGTGCAGTGAATAAAAATCCTAAAAACAAAGAGATATTGGAAACTTTAAACCATATACATTGTATTTCCATTACTGGGCACTTGGCACAAGATTGCAAAAAACATTTTCCCCATTAGTCCCAAGAATGCTCTATTATGTTGGGATGGTGAGACAGATTGGGAAATAGAAGTACTAGGTGTCAAAAAGAGTATACATAATCCACTAATGTCCATAATACTATTGACTGTCAACTTTAATGTTATCATATTTCAGCACTTTTTATAAGTGTACTTTCATTAAGGATATTAACACCAATTACATGTATATGTAAAGCACATGTTGCTAAAAAAGAATTCAAAATAAAAATCAGGAAGTTTCATCTACATGTACATGTAATTATGTAAAATATTAGTGTATTAATTGGACGAAGTACTTCATCATATCCCACACAAATGACAAAGCTTCATTTCTTAGGTTATACAGACAGCATCTGAGACCACAGATGAAGGAATGCTAATCATTTAATACAGATTTCTGCCCTGGGCTTTCTCTAAAATTGATTACCACTTGTACATACACAACAGGCCCTGGCCGAACTGTGTGATGAAGCTAGTAATAGAGTTATTTCTACACACATAGCTTCCATTATCTGTCTGCCATCTGCTGGAGCCTGGTCATTACAGCTGATCATTGCTAAGACTGTGGCTACAGTGGGGCCAGTCACCACCTCCTGGGGTGATAAATAGGAAGCCAATGGCTCACTGGTAATGCCCATGTCGCAGCTGGTATTGCACAAAGCTCTTTCTCTTGAAGACAATTTGCTTGTGTTGGTCAATGCAAAAAGTTCAATACCCTGGATAAGTCTATCATATGAAAAGTTCATCTTGCATTACCCGACTGTCCCTCCATGATGAACTGATGCCAGGACAGAAGAGTTAATTACTATGCTTTTGGAGTGACATTTAAACGTTATAGAACTAAAGAACAGCTAGAGTATGATGGCTAAACCATTCCATACCCTACATGCTTTGGCTGTTACACCAGAGTATGGCTTGATGCCTTAGAGGCTGCAGGTTCAAGCCCTAATGCTATCACAGAGAAACATGGCTTCCTCCTACTGTGTCAGTTATAGCTCCATGGGGGAGCCTGAAGCCAGGACCTAGCTATTTCCTCTGGTAGATCTAGTGTATTAGAGAGAGCAACACTTCCTTGTGTTTCTGTTGATAACGTATTGAGATTACCCCAGTGTTGTGTCATCCATCACACAGTAGTAAATTGTGAGATAATGGGGGAGGGGGGAGCTGAATACAAGAGCACCATGTGAAGAAGACCAGAATCTACAGAATCATGACACTCCTCTAAATCATGGCCAATTCACACCTTTTATAGGTAGCTTATAATAAGACGTAGAATAGTTCTGAGGAGATATAAAAACCTGATAATAATTGCAATTACAGAACAATACCTGTTCTGGAGAAAAAAGTACTGGTATAGCTGGGGACAATACCCCCAAACCAATAATCAAGCTCTGCTGCATTCTCTGAATACCAGTATAAAAACTTTTCCGAACGTTGGGCAAATGAATCCCACCTGTTGAAGCTGGTAATTTTTTTTCTTCATTTAGTTTCTTTCAGCTCCAGTAGAACCTGACAAATGCTGTTGTAGTGGAGGATATAAATTCTCGGTATACTCTCTGTGTTCACAGGTTGTCTAATACCCTACTGACTTTTACTGACAAGTTTTTTAATGATTTTACTTAAGTGGTAAACTTGTATACACCTATACACCTAAAAAGGTACAGTAACAGCGCTTCCACATAAAATATTTAGCTACTCTGACTGGCCAATTTTCCAATACAAGATTCTGTATCTAAGTAAACGTTTAAAAAAAATATCATACAGTCTTTAAATATTGTCACATTCTTTGACAATGTGTTCAGCATTAGGTTATTATAATAGTGGTATTGTTAACAGTATTTTTTTTAAACACACCTATAAATAGCAAGATATCCCTTTCCCTAAAAAAAATCAATGTAATGAATAAGCTTTACAAACATCCATATTTGATATCGCAATCCGTGTACGTTCTTTGTAATTGTACACAGAAAACATTCTATTGATTGAGAAGAAAGATAGGGGCTGAAAACTTCAATGAGAAAATGTTAACAATCTTTCTCCAAAATAGACCTTGGTCTTATGAATTGTATGATTGTACTACCAGCCAGTTTATACTTGGGCAGTTTCCGATGCCTCAATTGTTATTTGTCACACATCAGGAAGCCAGGGGGGAGACTGAATGAACAGACTCCAAACATCCTGTCCAACAGGAACTATTATTACCCAAGAGCCCTGAGGATTTCTCTCCCTCTCTGACACCTAATTAAGTGGGACATTGGCCTAATGTCATTCACACCTGGTCACTAAGAACCCTCATTCTCTTTATTACAACATAAATGATTTGGACCAAAGGCATGGACATGTAACATATTATAAAACAATTATGTTCTGACATTAATGTAGCACAAGTTTATTTACCACAAAGTGCACTGTGGCCAGACTAAACACACTTTCCCTGCTTTTCTTTACCTGGGACACCTGGTAAAAAAAATCTAACACTATCTCCTCATCTGCACTTAAAAAAGAAAGTGAATAACTTAATTAACGCGTAACTGATCATGTGATCTATTTAACATACACACACAATCACCTCAGAGAACTTTGACTTTTCTCTGCCCAAAGGAACAAGAGAGTTCAGTCCACAGCAACACTTAGTTCACTGTACTCCTTTAACTAGACTAGTAGTGTGATGTATTTTCCGATGTATTGATCCATCACAAGTTCACTTAAAAAACTGCCTTTTGAACTTTAAAAAAAACGTGCTTGAAATTACAAGCAAAAAGAGCTTAAAAGAGGATACCAGACTGTAACCACCACGACCCCTACGGACTTAGCACATCAGTAGATCAGACAAATCATTGTTAATATAAAAATAACATGATAAAATATGAAACAACAACAAAATCTCTGACAAAGTCCTTTGTGCTTTCTACAGAAGATAATGGTAATGTGAACAGTAAATTAGGCAGTACTAAAAAAAAATCTGTAATGACACAATAATGAGAGTTTGATTTCCTACCACTTAACACACTCTTAAAACCCTTCCTTGAGCATTATTATTTCTTCCTTGAACTACATGTGTATATCCTCGAGAAACACACTGACCAAATGAAATAATCCAGTTGATCAAAAAATATGAGTTTAATTTTTTAACGCTAGTCTAACATCAAATTTATTGAAAAGGGCTCTATAAAAATCAATTACATTGTGAAGGAAGCATTACATAGGGGGAATTTCATAATAATTTTTCCTTGATCAGCAAAGCCAGCTGTTTTCACTAATGTGTGTTCTAACTAAAGTATTCAATGAGGGAGACAGATAAAAATCCTTTACAAAAATTCCTTACAACGTACAGTTATAGTTATAGTACAATGTATTATAATAATGACTTAAATACGCAATATGTCATGATTTACATACAATGCTGAGAGGAGAATACTTTCCCACACCCTGTTCACAGAACTGTCAGATTGCATCAGTCTGTGCTCTAGTATTCTGCAAATCGTAAAGTTGTGTACAACCAGACTTACGAAATAAGCACAGTGCAGAAGAAAAGAAGAAAACAAGCACTGTGCAAAAGGAAAGAAGAGAAATAATGAAGCACAGTCTTAATTGTAAACAGAAAATTGAAGAGATACAAAGCTTACTCTACTGATGGTGTGGCCATCAGGTATAAAAAGGTTTGGAACACACCATACCCTAAAATGTTTACCATTACCAGGAACATCATTCTCTGAAGTTCATTTATTTAAGAGATCTTCAAGTATTTGGTACATTTTTGTGTAATCTAGACATGGAAGCAGCAGGAAAATATTACATTTCCTGTGCACTTTAAATATGACTTGGCCGACAAGGTCAGATATTGCCTTGTTATGGTTTTACGAAAATCAGAAATAGTTACCAATTCGATGCTCTGGGTAAATGGACAAGATTCCCAGTCTGTCTCTGGAAATCGTTGAATAATCCGTCCCTCACTTGACCCATTTCCTGAAAAGTGTATGTACACATTGTCTAAATTAAGATCGTATGCAAAATTACACAAAAAATGCAATAGCATTATGATTTAATATAATCTACTTCAATCAAGATTTGTTTCATGAAATATTAACTGACTTTAAAGAATTATGCGTGTTTGATGGTAATGAATTAAAAGTCACATGAAAATAGAATTAATCTAAATGTCATGAAAAATGATGGAAAATTCAACCAAACCTCATGGAATACCCAACACACACACTTTTTGTTAAACAACAAAATCACCGAACTCATATCAAGACTTAAAATCAAAAATGGATAGAATGGCCCCACATAGCAATATACTGCATGTCTCTTAATCTTAATAAAGGTACAAACTAATAGTGTCTTTTCAAGCATCATCTAAGTTTGCTGCATTATATTTTGTCCTAATAAATGTTGAGCTAAAAATGAAAAAATGATTAAGCACATTTTTAGGGTAAATTTTACATTAAAAGTTTAAAACGTGCTCATACTTTTGACTTTGAGTCTTACAGACCTAAAATTGGTTGGTTTAGGCCAAAATAAAAAGATTGTATGTTTGCCCAAACGCGACCGACCCGAAAAAAAGCCGCCGACTCAAATTCTTTTTTTGCCGTTTTTTGGAAGAATTTTTTTTTTTCCGGATATTTTTCGTGTCCGCTCCGTCATTTATATGTTGTCATCTTTGCGTTTGAAAGTGACAGTGTTTAAGATTAAAAGAAAGCGTGTAGGAGACGCAGTAAATCGATATTCGATGTTCTCGGTTT
>WFKH01011801.1:26093187-26105204 GCA_016163765.1 Magallana hongkongensis
GAACTTTTATTACAGAAGCAATTGCTTTTGTTTGAAACGTACCCTCTATCACCTTAGGGTCTACGGGGATTTTCCATTGTAAACGGCATGAAAAGTACCCGGATGATAACGTTGAAAAATTGTGCGAGGAGTCCCAAGAATTTTCGAATTGATAAAAGATTTCCCCCATTGTAAATTCCTGTATAGGCTGGTTTTGACGGAAGTTCATGTTGTATACAACTTGTCATTTAAAACTTTTCTTTAATATGTTCATCAAATGTCTATACGGTTAAAAAAAAGTTTATTTCAGGTACATTTGATGATTGCTTGATGACTAAATAGTGTAAATGTACATGTCTAAAATTAGACATTCTGCATAATATTTAATCACATACATCTGGCGTTAAAAATATTTCTTTTTGTAATAAGATAATTTCCTCTATTAAATAATAATTTTTATAGTATAGGGAATTATCTTATTATAAAGAAGAAATATTTTTAACGTTAGATGCCTTTGTATTTAATGAAGCAAATATAGATCTTCCAAATCTTAGGCATCTGATTGGCTAGAGAAAGAAAGTCTCGTACGTGTGGCTGTACAAAATAGAGACATGAAATGCGTGAAATATGATGACTCGGGGAAGGTTTAAATTTCATATATATGTTTTCATTTTTCCAGTGTCTTTGTCTCTGATTACACTTGTAACGTTTACTAGTTCAATACATTTCATAAATGACGCACTGTCGGGGCGCAAGCGGGGTTTGCATAATTATACAAATGAAAATAACGAAAGAATGTCAATAATTTAATATTTGATCGTACAATTGCTGAAATTTTTATAAATTTATTAAGGATTCAGTCTTTGAATAATTAAGGTGTTTAATTAATGTGGTCGAGACGTCATCAAATCTATCATAAAGCCCCATAATACTCAAAGATTGATTTCTTACTCCTTATTCCAATAAGTAATTTAATATTACCATAAAGCCCTTCGGCTTTATTGGATTTGATCACGCCCCGGCCATAATGATCACCTCATAATACTCAAAGATTGATTTGTTATTCCAATAGCAACGTACACACGGTAAAATGTTGCTGTATGGGACAAGGTTTATACAGTTTGATTTACCGTAAACAGCTGGTAAACCGGCCTAAAAAACGTATTTTCGTTACAGTGACTTTCTTCGGGTGTTTATAGAAGGATTGTGAGAAAGAAGAAATCTTAGTATTTTTGCCATAAATTGATTTCAGTTGTTTCTCATCGAGAGGTATGTGTGCTTAGTTAAGGAATAAGCTAGGAATCATTCTTTGAGTGTTATGGGGTGATCAATCCGATAAATCCCGAGATTTGATCATGCCCGACCGTATTTGATCACCTCATACTATTCAAAGAATGATTCCTTATTACTTATATAATTTTCAGCAATTTTACGATTAAACATTAGAATAGTAAGTAATTGATGAAATGTATTGGATATTGGACTACACATCACAAAAATCACAAAAATCGATTCCGATAGTGTTATCACAGACAAAGACACCGGAAAATGTAAATATTAGAAAATCAAACAAAGGTTTGGAAATGATAACCTTGGACAGAATTTTTAATTTCGCTGTTTATGATCTTTTGATATTAAGATTCTATTACGTAAATAAAAAATTGACCTTAATTATTATAACAGCTGAATAATTAATTAAACCTACTGCTATATTTTATGAAACATCAGTTTTGAATTATTTTTATTTCTATCTTCATTTATTGTTTTGATAGATAGTAGAGATTCTTATATGCAGGTGTAAATACTTCTGTTCACAAATGGACAAATGGAAAATGAGTACTCTGCCATTATGGGTCCGAGTTATCCAGGGTACGATGTGTATCTTGCTACCGCTGAATTTTTTAATGGCGCTGTGTCCATTATAAACAAAAGATGCGATGTTTACTTTTTGCTAACTGACTAAGCGCAGTTTAGCATTAATTAATGTGGAGCTTGTAATTAGCGTTTGAAAAGGCACAGGTACGCCTAATGCTTTTTTATATACTGATATATACGAGGACATGTATACATTTTCTTTAAACTGAAAATATTGATTTTTTTTCCTGGTTTTACGTGTTTTAACAGATGTTTCTTGTAATTTCAATTGTGTACATTCAAATCCCGATGGCGACAATACACTTAAACTACTGTTGTTGATAAACAAAGCAAGTATATATTTTTGAGTTTGTTCAGTATCGTTTGTTAGATTATTTTGAGGATTTGTTTCCCCATATAGTGTTTTGCTTATGTTTATTGCACTGTTTTGTCAATTTTAGGCCACAATGATAAGCTATCACAAGATCTACATGAGCCCTGTGCAGTCCAGCAACCTGCAGTCTCAGCTGTGTGCACTGTGGAAAAAGCAAAAGTTTTGTGATGCTGTCATCAAGTCAGACAACATTTCTGTAATGGTAAGGTGTCCCCCCTCTGTTCTATCATTAAAAAAGACAGATCGATGTCATAAGGACCTGGGTTAACAATAGAATTTGACCCTTATACTTGCTTCGTAGCAAATGAAAAAAAATATTGCATTGCATTTCACCTAAATTTTCATTTGATTGATCTCAAATACCTATATTGTTGCTGGAAATAGTGTACATGTAATCTCAAAGTGCCTTGGTATGACCCATTAAAATGGATATTTTGTGGAATTAACAATATATGCATATTCAAAAAGGTTTGTAATGCATATTTATGCATCTTTCACCTGCAGATTATTATTAACAGATGCGGCTAGCTGCTACATTGCACGTATGTGGTACAAATTCTTACTGTGACCTGAGCGTAGCCTGGTCACGGTAATATTATTCTTTCTACTCCTCTTCCAGCAGCAATGATGATTATGAAAAAAAAAACCTATGAAATCTATATTGTATTGCAAAGTGATATTTAAAAAAAGAATCTGTCTCATGATATCAAAGTGGGAAACTGGTGTAATAAGTGTTAAGTATGTACAGAACTGTAGCTCTTCAGTCCATCAGCGGGAATGTTGATTGAGAGTTAAATTTTTAAAGCTAAGCTTATGATATCTTATGAACATTGGGTCATGTTCTGTTGAACTTTCATGCCAAAAAAATGACTGCATTATTATTTCAATGCATGAGTTGAAATACCATGTTGAGAACTGTTTAAAATACCGTAAAATATTATAATAGCATTTTTTTTTCTTATTTCAGGCACACAGATTGGTTTTATCTGCTTCCTGCCCAGTACTACAGTCCATAGAAAATTACACATGTGGTTCTCTTTTAGAAATTCGAGTAGAATCTGACATGACAAAGGAATCTGTGATGGCTTTCCTTCAATATCTCTATGAAGGTTACCTCATGTTGACAGAGGAAAACTACAATCATGTTGAAAGATTGGCTCGCTCGTTGCACATTGACAGTGTAATTAGTTGTTGCAAAGACTTTAGCCAGAGCATATTGTCATCAAGCTCTAATATTCAGGGACCCACTGACCAGGCTGATTTTAAGCATGTTCGGATAACAAACTTATTAAAAGTTCTAGATTCTTCACAGAAACGGCCCTACGAGTATTCGAACAGTGATTTTTCAAAAAGATTAAAACAGTCATCTTTTGGAAATAAGGACTCCTCTGATCATTCTAGCAGTGAAAGTACTGCATTCACACAAAAATCTGAACTTTGTCCTGCCCAGTATCAGAATAGTCAAGGGGAGAGAACTGAGTTGAGACAAGGTCCTTACCCAACTGATCAATCCATGTTATACATAACACCTTCAAACACTGTGCCCATGGCCATAAACACTCAAAAGACTGCTACATCAGGTAATGGAGTCATTTTCTTCTCCAACACAAAATTTAATGAGAGAAGCTCCACTTCTTTGAACTCTTCAGAATCTCTACCAGTTCACACAACAACTATCAATCCATTGAATGCCCGCCTTTTCATTCCCATGATCCCTAATGTTCATTCACTACAGACTGCTCAATCATCCACCTTTGAACTTATGAAAAAGACACCACAAGCTGAACCTTATCCTGTGTTTTTAAAGGAAGTCCCACGACCATTAAGTTCCTTTTCTGGTGACTCCTCTAGAGTCAGTGCTGGCATTGACCAGAACAATGAACAATTACCAATGGTATCCAGTCAGAATTCTATTCAGCAGCTAAATATCCATAAGTTTTCAGGAAAACATACTGAAAAATCAAACAGGTGTAGTATCGTATTCATGAGCAGTAAATTCTTTATCTTATTATGAGATCTCACAAGATATTACATCTATTTAGTACTGTAGATTCCTTATTAAATGCAAGGAATTAATATACGCGTAAAATCACGAGAAGCAGTCCTCGTGGATTTTAAAATCTCGCTTTTATTTTTCAGACAGTTTTGAGCTATATGAAACTATAACAAAAAGTTGGTGCTCGCAATTTTATATTCTCGCGATTTGATGCAAACAGCTGAATCGCGGAATTAAATACTCGCGTAAAATAAGGAATTTACAGTATTAGAGGGTTTGTCAAATATTTTGTTCAAATAATTTATACAAAAATCAAATTATACTTCATTGCTTACATTATACCCATATGAAGGGATTATTTAAGAAGTAAACAGTAATGTACCTGATCAAATTCCAAAAGGCTTCATAGAAGATTTGAAATTGATCATGCACAACAAGTTCATATCCCAGTGAACTTTTTAATATCTCTGTTTATTACATGTACTAATATTTGAGTTTTAAAAAGTCAGATTAGTCAGAATTATTATCTTGACTGTGTTTTAATGTTTCTAATAATGCAACCATCAAACCATTTGCCTGTGTAGTGATCATTGGATGTCAAAAATATGACCTTTTGACCCTTTTAAAAATTCACACAGAAATGAACGTTTTTGCTTATATAATAAGGAAAAAAAATTTCAAATGTATATATAGAGTTTTATACATTTACCCAAATAAGTTATCAAATAGTTTTCCAAATTTTCAGTCAAACACACACTTCTGCCATTAACAGTACTACAAGTACTGACCTTAGTGCTGAGGGGGGCCACAGTATTGTTAAAGTGGAACCGGAAGACAGCATCATCCAAACAGATGAGGGGATGTTTTTGTCAACAGCTCAGAGAGATGAAACCCAAACAAGTCAGTCCAGCTGGTTACATGATAACCCCTCGATGTCATCTGAGGAAAATTCGGGTCATGAAGAAATGTCCTCAAGTTCAATCGGTAAGACAGGTAAGTTTATAGAGTTGATGGGTTTGTTTTAAGTGCCAGTCTCTAGGGAACAATATGATCGAAATGTGCCTGTCCTCTTATTATGGTCTCGCACTGCAGGTACCCTAAAGGGATCAGTCTGTCCATCTGTCTTTCCATCTGTCTCTCATTCCGACTTGTCTGGGGCATATATTCTCTCCCTTTGGCCCAATCTGGTTCATACGTCACATACGGAGTGCCTTTTGGTAAAGGGTGTGCGGTGACATTGAAATTAGTTTCTAGGTCTATGGTTAAGGTCATATTTGAATTATCTGAAAAATCCTTGTCCAAATCATATATTCTGTCCCCTTGGTTTAATCTGGGTCATACTTCACCCACAGAATGTCTTTGGTCAAAGGGTGCGCAGTGATCTAGAATGACATTTCTAGGTCACGGGTCAAGGTCATATCAGACCACACCAAAAAAAAATTTCTTAGAACATATTCACTCTCCCCTTAGCCCTATCTGGCTCATACATCACATAAACGGAGCTTTTGGGTAAAGGGTGTGTGGCGACCTTAAACCAAATGTGAAGGTCATACCAGTTCTTTTTAAAAACCAGTTTTAGACCATAAACTATTTTCCATTGGCTTAATCTTGCTCATATTAACCAAAAAAAACCCATTTGTTAGGGGTAATGAGCTTGACTTAAATTTCTATGCCTACCTGAAAATTTCTAAATCATAGGTCAATGTCAAAGCAAAATCCTCGGAAATGTTTTTATCTTATTTTTCATTATTTAAGCGGGGCCCTTTGATATGGTCACCATCTCAATGATGTCTAATAAATATAGGATCTCTCATGATTTGCGATGGTATATGATTTTTATCCAACTTGTTGTGTGTTTTCTATCCCGAGCCTTGGATAAAAATCATATACCATCGCAAATCATGAAAGATTCTTTTTATCACATGTTTTACCATGTCTTTTGCTAAACCTCGATCTTTTCTTAAACATTATAATTGTGAGCCGCACAACACATTCACTACAAGATGTCAACACTTTTACGCTAGGAAAAAGGTTTCTTGAAGATTAACAAACAAGCATTTCATTTTCTAACATATTTTTAACAATTTATGAGAAAAAATAAAACAGCATTAAATGCTTCACATTTATAACTCTACACTTTTCAACTGAATTATTTTGTTACTTTTTTATTCTATGTCAATCGTCTGCCTAAAGCTTCGTAATGTTTAATTATAACATCACATTGCGTAAGAACACACAGTGGAATATCAAAAATTTATTACGTGAGTGATATCCACCGCATATTGAGCTAAACATGTGATAAATATAATTATTTTCTCTTGCACAACTTTACCAATTTCTCAAAAGTCAAAAATTATTTCACACAATAAAAATATATAAATTCGTGTGAATGAAATTATGTCTATTAGTACATGTATATAACAAATTAACATTATACAAAAATCCTTTAAATATAAATGGGGAAAATTCAAGCTGTAAAATTTTTTAGAAAATAATAGTCCTTTAAAAAGCAAGTTTATTGGCAGTTGAACACCTAAAAAAAATGTTCAATAAAGATATAGGATCGTGGGTTCAGACAAAGTGACAACAATTTTGAAATAGAAGCAAGGTTCAATTTTGTTCCAAATTTTATTGGCTTGGACTATTTTTCAATCTTAGATTGGTGCTAGGTATTGATCTTCAAGTGAACAAAGTTATTTTATTAACAATAGGCATATAAGATAATGTAATATTCAAAGGAGAGTATGTTCCCTGTTGTATTAGGGATAAAGGGAGAGCTTGAGGGCTCAATACAAGGCTTCCCCGAACCTCCCATACAATGGAGAATGAGTATCGTACATGTTCTTTTGTTAATGATGATTTTTTTTTATCTGGGGTTAATTAAATCCAAGTAGAAGGAAACCAGTTTGATTAATATCAAACCTTCCGCTAGCTCTTTAAGGGCAAAAGGGGCGAAAATTAAACGGGGGGGCGAATATTTCTCTGTATACAGTAGTATTTGAAGGGGATGATTATAAAGCACTACTGCTGCATCTCAAATTAGAATAGCTAAATTTAGATAATGATAATATTCTTTAAAAAATGCGGATTTGTACTAAAATGATACAAACCAACAAGTATTTGCAGATCAGACAACCCAGGACAAGCCAACATCACACCGTTTTCAAAAGCTCTCTGACAAAGAAGTTCAAGAAATCTTAGAGTTTGATATACAATCAAAGGCCACAAAACAAAATACCAAATGGGGTGTAAAGATTCTGCAAGGTTTGTATGTCAGACTGTTTTGGACATTTACACATGCACCCAAAAAATTTTAAAACAGATAAAGCCCCTAAATTATTTTAAATATATTAAGTTAAATATATTCTTTATGAACTGTGAAAACTTAAGCATCATTGTGCATTCTAAATTGTAGACTGGCACACTGAATCTTTTGGAGTACCCCTGGATATGGCTACTGTTGATGAGGAAGAATTAGCAAAGAAACTTGGAAGATTCTACTGTGAAGCAAAGCCACAGCCTGATCCAAAAAAAAGGAAACCCACAGAATATCACAGAAACACAATGAAGGGAATTCGAGCGGCCATAAACCGACATTTATTGTCCATTGGTCGTAACATTGACATTGTCAACGACAAAGCCTTTAAAATTGCAAATAAAGGTCTGACAGGTCTTCTGAAGCAGAGATTGATCACTTATCCTCTACCAGCTCATCAAGAGACCATTGATGATTCAGATTTACAAAAAATGTCTGCTTTCCTTGAGAATGCATATTTATCTCCAGTTCATCTGCGACTGGCAGTGTGGTACGTTATTGTTGTGCATTTCGTATCCAAGGGAATCGATTTCTCCTATCATCTCAGGTTAGATTCCTTTGATTTCAAAGTTGATGAAGAGGGTGAGACTTATGCTTGTTTGAAACGTGAAAGAAAATTAAAAAACGATCAAGAAGGCATACACATATGTGAAGCTATGTATGACAAGCGAATGTATGAAAATGGAAAAAGAAATTGTCCTGTAAAGTTGTTGAAGTTCTTCTTGGATAAAACAGATCCAAGGGCATCACATCTTTTTAATTACTGCTATAAAGATGCAATCATTGATCCCACAATATGCAGTATATGGTACAGAGATACTACATTGAAACGTAGAGCATTTGTTGACTTCCTTCCAGACATATGCAAGGCTGCAGGTTGTAAACGCTACACAGCAAATTGTTTGAGGAAGACAGCTACTCGGGCCATGATTATTGCAGAATTTAAGCCAAGAGATGTCACTTATTTTTCTGAGCATAGATATGAATCATCCATACACAGCCGTAATCGTGAAATGTCTCCTCAAGTGCAAGTGAAACTTTACTCTCCCAAGGCTGAAACTGATGTTAGATTAGAGAATGTTGATCAGCCCAATCATCCGGAATCAGACTAGAGAATGTTGATCAGCCCAATCACCTGAAACTAGACTAGAGAATGTTGATCAGCCCAATCATCCAGAATCAGACTAGAGAATGTTGATCAGCCCAATTATCTTGAATCAGAATAGAGAGTGTTGATCAACCCAATCATCTGGAATCAGAATACAGAGTGCTGATCAACCCAATCATCCAGAATCAGACTAGATAGTGTTGATTAGCCCAATCATTTAGAATCAGAATAGAGAATGTTGATAAACCTAGCCACCAGAATCAATGAGAAACTTCTGGTTGTGATGGATGTACAAAATCTTGAAATTGTTCCCTGTAATTGTACAGATTCCAACTGACCTGTCAACATTGCTCTTTATGTCTGTACTGTATAGTTCAACTCAGCAATATATCAAAAATTGTAATTACTTGATTCCTTGCTTTGACAACTGTAATATTCCATAAATTATTGCTGCTCTGATTAGCAGTTGCAAAAGAAAAGTAGGCATTCAACTGATTTTTTAAGTTAGCTTAGATAACTGTAATAAACTTGTAAGGTTGTGAGGCTTCTGAGTCATAAACGTAAGTGTGCATGTGCGATATTTTATTAACCTTTTAGAATAAAACATCTGTAGAAAATGGAGTCTGTAAACTTGTGTAATTGTTATGAAAGCAAGCTAGTGTGGAGTCTTTACAATTGTTATGAAAGCAAGCAAGTGTGGAGAAGATTGAAGTATTTTATACCTTGATCCCTTTGGATCGGATATACCGGTAGGCCACAATATGGGGGAATTCTAAGGGACCAAAATTTACACACGCATGAATTAAGATAGTATGATAAAACAAAACTTTAGATGAGTGTAGTCCAGGAAATCATTTAAATATAAATGGAACTGAAACAGTCTAATATAAAGATTTTTTTTTTCATTTTTCTCTGCAGAATATAGTGATCCCTTTTCTTAATTAAATTCATTTAATGTGAATAAATATATTAAAAACTTATTACTTTTGCATCTGTCCAAGTGCTTGCATTTGAATTTGTAAATCTGCTAAGGTCCCCAAGATATGTTACTGTAGTTGGCCATTGTTGCTTGGGTGAGCGATGTGGCCCTTGTTCAAGTGAGTAAATTTTGCAAGGTTTGTGAGAGCCTTGTGAACATTGTCGTTTCTTACTTGTAACTTGGCGTCTT
The DNA here is from genome assembly GCA_016163765.1 of Magallana hongkongensis. Lineage (NCBI taxonomy): Eukaryota > Metazoa > Mollusca > Bivalvia > Ostreida > Ostreidae > Magallana > Magallana hongkongensis. The sequence continues at coordinate 26,103,003 of WFKH01011801.1, forward strand.
GAATTTGCGATAGCCTACTTAAATTTATCACTGTGGACCAGATTATTACCCATGCATCAAAACCAGGCCAATGGAAATAGTGTGGCAGACGGATGATGTGCACTATAATATTTTTTTAATATAATTTTTAAATTATTTAAAGGAGGGAATTTTAATAGCTTGAACATGGAATTTTCTTGCTAATTTTCTTAAAGATTAAAAAAAATATTTTTCTTCTTGGTTTTATCGGGTCAATCTTGCTACTGAGAATTTTTTTTATGAAGAAACGCGTTTAAAAATGTATACTAGCTAGTAATAGGCTAGTCTATTAATAAATAATATTCCATCAAAATATTATACGTTCCTTTCAGTTTGAGTAGGTGAATGATCTCTTGAAACACATACTTAACCCATTGATTAATGTTTCCGAGAAAATGATTTTAAATAATGATACCTTAAAACTTTAATACGATACCCTGTTCACGAGACGTAAAAGAGTACTCTGAAGGCTGTTCGGAAATTACCGAGTCTTTTTCTCTTGTTCTTTTAGGAAAAAAGATAAACCCTTGAAATTTCACCAAAACGTAAATCAGGATAGAGTTTATCAATGAGAAAAGTTTTTAGTCCATGCCATGATTAGATCATACCTGGTAAGCTGACCAACGTCCCTTCGTCCAGTGACCCGGAGCAACCGCAAACGCAACGTCATTTTAACGCTTCTCATTGCTCCTGTGTTTTAAACACCTTACAAACGAACGGAAATAAGAATTATTCTTCCTTTCTCATCTTTTGTTTTCATTTCAAGATGTCATCATTTACATAATCTCTCCATTCTTGTTTTTTTTTTTTGTGAAAAAAAATTTGAGTTAATTTTACCCGATAGTCGAATTACTGTGAATGTCTCCTGCAGCCATTTTGTACATATTTTAGAACTGTTGACATCATGCAGTTAGTATGTAAAAAGTACTTGATATATAGTCCCTTTGTCTTAATTCTAGTTAACAATCAGTGAAAAAAAAGATGATGAACTGAAGCTCTTTATCCCCTGTCATCGTATAGTTTTTAGCTCACCTGAACCGAAGGTTCAAGTGAGCTTTTCTGATCACCCGTTGTCCGTCGTCCGTCTGTCCGTCCGTCTGTCTGTCTGTCCGTCTGTCCGTCTGTAAACTTTTCACATTTTTGACTTCTTCTCTAAAACCACTGCGCCAAATTTAACCAAACTTAGTACAAGGCATCCTTATGGGAAGGGGATTATAAATTGCTAAAATGAAGGGCTAATCCCTTTTTAAAAGGGAGATAATTGCGAAACAGTGAAAATAGGGTGCATGTCTTTAAAAATCTTCTTCTTAAGAACCACTGCACCAGAAATGCCAATATTTACATAAAAGCTTGTATATATAGTGAAGATTTTAAATTGCAAAAATCGTGACCCCCGGACCAAAACTGGGGCCCCAGGCGGGGTTCAAAGTTTAACATAGAAATACATAGAAAAAGTGTTTTAAAATCTTCTTCTCAAGAACCACTGCACAAGAAATGCCAATATTTACACAAAAGCTTTTATATATAGTGAAGATTCTAAATTGCAAAAATTGTGACCCCTGGACCAAAACTGGGGCCCCAGGCGGGGTTCAAAGTTTAACATAGAAATACATCATTAGGAAAACTGTTTAAAAATCTTCTTCTCAAGAACCACTGCACTAGAAATGCCAATATTTACACAAAAGCTTGCATATATAATGAAAATTATAAATTGCAAAAACCGTGACCCCCGGACCAAAACTTGGGCCCCAGGCGGGGTTCAAAGTTTAACATAGAAATACATAGGAAAAATGTTTAAAAAATCTTCTTCTCAAGAACCATTGCACCAGAAATGCCAATATTTACACAAAAGCTTGTATATATAATGAAAATTATAAATTGCAAAAATCGTGACCCACGGACCAAAACAGGGGCCCCAGGCGGAGTTCAAAGTTTAACATTGAAATACATAGGAAAAATGTTTAAAAATCTTCTTCTTAAGAACCACTGCACCAGAAACGCCAATATTTACACAAAAGCTTGTACATATAGTGAAGATTATAAATTGTAAGAATCGTGACCCCCGGACTAAAACAGGCGGAGTTCAAAGTTTAACATGTATAGGAAAATGTTTAGAAATCTTCTTCTCAAGAACTACAATGCAACAGTTTGAGATATTACTATGCATACATCCTTGGCTATTGT
>WFKH01011801.1:26165399-26178701 GCA_016163765.1 Magallana hongkongensis
TGGTCGAACGGTTTCAGTAAACCCCAATCAAAATCCAGGAAAAAAATCCCGACTTTTGATAGCACGATGTGCCAAGGGTTCGTGAGAAGCGGTGCGAATCAGAAACCCCTGGCTAGTGAAGATGCAGGTAGGGTATATTCAAGTTTGTCCAATCATGATCCCCGAGGGAAGGGGGGGGCCACAATAGGGGGGCAAATTTTTACATAGGAATATATTGAGAAAAATCTTTTAGAATTTTCTTCTCAGAAACTGATGGCCAGAAAATCTGAAACTTGTGTGGAAGCATCCTCAGATAGTGTAGTTTCAAGTTTGTTCAAATCATGATCTCCAGAGATGGGATGGGGCCACAATGGTGGGTCGAGTTTTTACATAGGAATATATAGAGAAAAATCTTTAAAAATCTTCTTTAAAAAAATAATATGCCTAGAAACGCTGTAACATTAGTAAAAGCAACCTCAGATAGCGTAGATTTAAATTGGTCAAAATCATAATCTACAGTGGTAGGGTGGGGCCACATTGGGGGGGGGGGTCCAATTTTACAAAGGAAAACATTTTAAATTATTCACAAAAACTTAAATGTTTTAATATATGGTTTTACTTTTATGCAAGCATTTTGACATATTGTTGATTCTTGAATATTGTTTAGACTTTGGCCCCAGGAGAATTCTTCGGCCTCACAAAGGTTGTTGTAGGTTTAGATCTAGGGCTGGGTATTGGGGGAAAATTTTGTATTGCGATATATTGCGATATTTTTAAATGTATTGCGATATGTATTGCAATATTTTTTTTTATCAAATTTTGATTTTATCAAAATGTTAATAGACTGTAATTGATAGATTTATATACTTAATTCATTTGCACTATAAGTCTTTATAAAATAAAAGAAAAAACATGTTTGTTGTTCATTTAAAGACAGTTTTAATTAAAAAAAAAAAAACTTGAAAAATTAGATGATTTATCACTTAGCAAAACTAGACACAAGTAGTCAGTTAATGAGGTACATTTGGTACAACACATTTTAAGCAGTCCACTGATCTGGTGGAATAAGAAAATAAAAAATGTGCAACAATTATTGTATTTATAGTTACTATATGAAATGAATGTTTTGACTGATTGTGTCAACCTGCAGGGAGATATAATTACAATTGCAACAGGGCCTAATTCAAATTCTTTATTAAGAATATTAGCATGTCAACATGTGTTGGCTTTAGGGAAGCTCTTTGAGCAGTCACAATATCACAATCTCCGACTTTCCTTTCTTGTTTGGAATGATAACAAATGCATCAGCCATTTTTAATTCAAATCAGAATTTTGGAAAATGTATCGCGATACGATATTTTTCGTTCACATACCGCAATACACCGGAATACCAGTATTATTGCGCTGCCCTATTTAGATCCCATATATAAACAGTTGTTTAAGATCTTCTTTAGAACTGCAATGCTCAATATGAGTTATGGCTATAAAATCATCCTGTTACAAAAGGGGCTCAATGATAAACATTAGAATATCCAGGGGAAAAAATTTGAAAATCTTTTTATACAGGATCTATTATACTACATTGTCCAGATATTTTGTATATGACTCCATAAAGTTGATTTTATTATGTCTGTTTTTGCTCAGGTGAGTGATGTGGCCCATGGGGCTCTTGTTTAAAATAAAAACACATACCTGTCAGTGAAAAACAAATGAAATCAGTACATGTGTGGCAAAAACTGTAAAATATCTTCTTTCTTTCTCTCTTTTTAATGATATAAATTCACAGGAGCGAAAATATGTTTCTCACAGGGATTTAGTGTTGACATCTCTTAACAATTCAGAAATTTTTGAGACTCCTCGTGTAATCGATTTTTTTTTTAATGACAGCAAGTGACTTTTTCAAAGATATATAATTATTTATAGAAATTAATGCATGACTTGGTTTATCCATTGATTTAATGGGTTGAATTAATATTATCATGTTGAGAAGTAATTTCTTCTGGTTTCAGGCACACAGGTTGGTTCTAGCTGCTTCCTGTCCCATGCTACAATCAACAGAAAATTATTCATTTGGATGTTTGTTAGAAATCCGAGTAGAATCCGACATGACAAAGGAATCTGTGATGGCTTTTCTTCAATATCTCTATGAAGGTTATCTCATGTTGACAGAGGAAAACTATATTCATGTTGAAAGATTGGCTCGCTCAATGCATATTGACAGTATAATTAGTTGTTGCAAAGACTTTAGCAAGAGTATATTGTCATCACGCTCTAATATTCATGGACCCACTGACAAGGCTGATTTTAAGCATGTTCGGAAAACTAACTTATTGAGAGTATTAGATTCTTCACAGAAACAGCCCTATGAAAATTGTGACAGTAATTTTTCAAAAAGATTAATGCAGCCATCTTCTAATCATTGTAGCAGTGAAAGTATTGCTTTTAAGCAAGTATCTCCACTTGGTGCTAACCAGTCACAGGGTGGTCGAAGGGGAGGAACTGAGTTGAAACAAGGTCCTTCCACATCTGAACAATCAGGGTCATACCTAACTTCTTCCAACATGGTGTCCACTAATCTTAACACAAAAAAAACCTTAGGTGAAGGAGTGATTTTACTCAATGCAAATTTTGAGGAAGGAAGCTCCACTTCTTTGAACTCTACAGGACCTCCACCTGTTCAGACATCTGGGCGTGGCAGTCAGTTGAATGGATGTCCACTTACTCCTACTGTCTCTAATGTTCATTCACTGCAGATGGTTGAGTCTTCCAATTTTGAGCTTGGGAAAAAGACATTACAAGCTGGACCTTATCCTGTGTTGTTAAAGGAAGTCCCTCAACCACTTAAGTTCCTCTCTGGTGATTCTTCTAGAGTGAGTGATTCATGTGCTGGCATTGACCAGAACAATGAACAACCAGTTCTCAATCCGAGTTCATCTATGCAGCAGCTAGATATCCATTTAAATGAGTCTTCAAGAGAATCTCGTAAAAAATCAAACAGGTGTTGTATTTATACATAGTGCAAAACATTCATTATACCTAATTATTGTGAGAGTGTTGCTGTGATTATATTAGATACATAAGAATTTAAATATGATTTAAATACTTGTACATGTATCAATTTGTAGTTTGTAACCAAATGGATTGTCTTTGTATATATTGTCTATATGTAGATAATTTTAGATTTTTAGCTCACCTGAGCTGAAAACTCAAGTGAGCTTTTCTGATCACATTTTGTCTGTCGTCCGTCTGTCTGTCTGTCCGTAAACTTTTCACATTTTCAACATCTTCTCCAGAACCACTGGGCCAATTTCAACCAAACTTGGCACATAGTACCCTTAGCCAAAGAGGATTCAAAGTTGTGAAAATTAGGGACCATGCCCTTTTACAAGGGGAGATAATTAGGAATTATTGAAAAAATTTGAGAAATTTTCTAAAATCTTTTTCTCAAGAACCATTTAGCCAGGAAAGCTGAAACTTATGTAGAAGCATCCTCAGCTAGTGTAGATTCAAAGTTGTGAAAATCATGACCCCCGGGGGTAAATCTTTAGAAATCTTTTTCTCAGAAACCAATCAGCCAGGGAAGCTGAAACTTATGTGGAAGCATTCTCAGCTAGTGTAGAATCAAAGTTGTGAAAATTATGACCCCGGGGGTAGGGTGGGGCCACAATGGGTGGTTGGGTTGAATGTTTACATAGGAATATACCGTATATCCGGGGGTTTTTTGCGTGTCACAAAATTTGCGAAAATGGGGAAAATCTGTAAAATTTTAATTTGCGTCAGTCATTTTTTGCGATTTAAAAAGTTTCTTATAGAAAATGATAAAGGATATAATTTCTGTGTATTCAATTATTTGCGATTTTAAAGAGATCGCGAAAAAAAGTGAAAATTAGATCAACCCGAAAATTACCGGATATATGGTATAGAGTAAATCTTTAAAAATCTTCTTTTCAGAAACTAATCAGCCAGGGAAACTGAAACTTGTGTGAAAGCATCCTCAAGTAGGGTAGATTCAAAGTTGTGAAAATCATGACCGCCGGGGGTAGGGTGGGGCCACAATGTGGGGGGGGGGGTCGAATGTTTACATAGGAATATATAGAGTAAGTCTTTAGAAATTTTCTTCTCAGAAACCAATCAGCCAGGAAAGCTGAAACTTGTGTGGAAGCATCCTCAGGTAGGGTAGATTCAAGTTTGTTCAAATCAAGATCCCAGGGGGTAGGATGGGGTCACAACGGGGGAGGGGGGATTTTTTACAGGAATAAATAGAGAAAAACCTGAAAATCTTCTAAAAAAACCATTTGCCTAGAAAAGATGTAACTTTAGCGGAAGCAACGTTAGATAGTGTAGATTCAAATTCGTTAAAATGGAAATCTTGAGGAGTAGGTCGGCACCACATTGGGGATCTAGTTGTACAAAGGAAAACACTTTATTCATAAAAACTGAAATTTTATCAGATATGGTTTTACTTATGTGCAAGCATTTTGACATATTGCTGATTCTTTAAAATTGTTTAGACTTTGGCCCATGGACGATTCTTGAGCCTCACAAGGGGTTCAGAGTTTGATGTAGGTTTATATCCTGTATATAAACAATTGTTTTAAGGATCTTTTTGAGAACTGCAATGCTCAACATGTGATATGACTATAAAATCATCTTGTTAGAAAAGGGACTTGTTTATAAACATAAGAATATCCCGGGGGAAAATGGATTTTTATTTATACAGGTATTATACCACATTGTCCAGATATTTTGTGTTAGGACTCCATTAAAGCTGATTTTATCATGCCTATTGTCGCTCAGGTGAGCGATGTGGCCCATGGGCCTCTTGTTTTTATATCAAATAAATTGATAACAATACTCTTTATTTTTAGTCAAATACACACTTCTGCTAGTAGCAGTGCTACGAGTACCAGACCTAGTGCTGAGGGGGGCCACAGTATTGTTAAAGTGGAACTAGAAGACAGCATCATCCAAACAGATGAGGGGATGTTTTTGTCAACAGCTCAGAGAGATGAAACCCAAACAAGTCAGTCCAGCTGGTTACCTGATAACCCCTCGATGTCATCAGAAAACAGTTCAAGTCAAGATGAAGAAATGTCCTCAAGTTCAGTCAATGCAAGAGGTAAGTTTTGAGTTGAGCAGTGCCAGGAAGGGGGTTTGGTTTTTAGCTCACCGAGGCGAAGTTGGGGGAGCTTATGCTTTACCCCCGGTGTCAGCGTCCGGACCTGGTTAAAGTTTTTGTCGCAGGTCCTGTATCTTAGTTATTACTTGCCTATCTTCACCAAACTTGCACTGATTGTGCACCTGGACCTACTTATGGACTTAAAAAAAGACTTGGATGCTGAATCTGGGTCATGAATTTCAGATGCTGGAGGAGGTTCAGGTTTTTTGAGCAGGTTAAAGTTTTTGGAGCAGGTGCCCTTTGATGACTATATCTTAGTTATTACTGGTCCTAATTTCATCAAACTTGCATGGATGGTACGTGTTATGATACTCATGCACTTGACAGGCTTGAATGCTGAATCTGATCCATGGGTTTCGGATGCTGAATGAGGTTTAGATTTTTAGAGCTGGTTCATTGTTTTTGAAGCAGGTGCCCTTCGAGGACTATGTCTTAGTTACGTATGGTTCTAACTTCACCAAACTTGCATGGATGGTGCATGTTGTGATACTGATGCACTGGGCAGGCTTGAATGCAAAAGACTCGGATGCTGAATGAGGTTAGTTTTTATGGAGCTGGTTAAAGGTTTTGGAGCAGGTGCCCTTTGATAGACAGCTCTTAGTTATTATTGATTCAATCTTTCCGAAATTTGGATAGATGATGCATTTTGTGATACTGATGCACTCCACAGGCATGGATGCTGAATCTGAGACATAGGTTTCGGTAACTGGAGGAGGTTATGTTTTTGTGGAGCAGGTCACATGTGAGGTTATGTTTTTGTGGAGCAGGTCACATGTTTATATAAATTATAGTACCGGTACTAATTAATTGTTGATTTAACCATATAAATGAATCACAGGAGTAGCTTCAGATACAGAGAGTGATCTTGATTATCTAGATGCTTAGATTAAGGTTTAAAATTTTAGAACAACTCTAATTGTCTTTGCTCTGGAGCTGGTTATAAAATAAAGTAAATGCTGCTAATACCTAGTCAGACTAAAACAGTTACAGACCCTGAAACGTACTACTACACCTTTAAAACGAACCGTACCGTTCCGTACAAGAAACGAACCGTACCGTTCACAAAACGAAACGTATCGTTCACAAAGTGTGCAAGATAATTTATGCAAGACCCGCCCCAAAACGGCCAAAAAAGCGTACCGTACCTTGCAATAAGCGTGCAACTTCCATAATCGGCTTATTGACTAATGTCTTTCGAGGAATACGGACGGACATTATCGCTGACCAGATAAGTTCAATATTTTGCTAGATTTTTATTTCATTTTTATTTCATACGGGATTAAAAAGCACATACCTAAATTTAACGCTGTTATTTTGATTAAAACTGTTACAAAATGTTTTCATTTAATTTCCTTTCTTAGACCTTAATCAATTCTTTGGTTTTCGACTAAACTTGCATCGCTGATTTCTTACACATTGTAAAATATTAATGTTCACACAATTCGTGGTAATACTATTTTGATTTTTTATGAAATGTTTTAAACATTGTGTACATAGTGGACTTTACGTAGCATTAAGTGATTCTCAGGAGAGAGAGAGAGAGAGAGAGAGAGAGAGAGAGAGAGAGAGAGAGAGAGAATTTGTGTGTTAATTATAATACATGTACTTAAATTAAAGTTTTATCAATGAACTTTATTATTTCACTTTAGGTTTCTATAGTCGGTCATTTGAGCGGGATTTTATTTCAGGACTCCACGTGCTTCGCCTGTCAATCAGTTTAAGTATAACAGTACAGATCATGCCATGGCTCATCCTACATAGCTAGAAGAAAATTATCGAATGAAAACGTTTTAGATTTGTTTTCTTAAATCCTTTTTTAAAAGAGTGTTCCTATTTGAAATTATTCAACAATAATTTCTTTCCGACTTCATGATTATAACTCGTGTACTGGCGATTAGAGTATCCTTCCCTCGCTGTCGTATTTATTGTTACTAGATAAATTCTTAATATATTTATCAATTTTGACAGTCATTTGTTGATTACCGGGTATAGATATTGATGCTGGAGTAGATGTAAGTTATTTTGAGTAGTTAAATGCAGGTTTAAATGTTGAAAGAAATGCTTTCCTGGCTAACTTTCATGGTTTATGTAACTTTGGATTTGAAACATATGGCAATCTTCAGATACGGAGGCTGATCTCCATATCAAGGATGCTAAGAAAACCTTGTCCTACCTCACTCAAACTTGCTTGATGGACAGATGTGTTGTTATATGATATATCATGATTCCTATGATATTGTACTGTATATAATGAAACAGTATTGTATAGTATGATACAATATTGTAGCATATGATATATTATTGTAAAATTATTTATATGTTATGTATATGATATTGTATCAAATTGTTTGTATAATAACAAACAATATGATATTGTATCATATGATATTATATCATATGATATTGTAATATATAATATTGTATGATATTATACAATATTGTATAAAATGATATTATAGTATACAATTTTGTATAAAATGATCTTGTATTATATGATATTGTACAGTATGATATTGTACCATATGAAATAATACTATGTTGTATCATGATCATATTGTATAATTTTGTATCATATGATTTTATATGATATTGTGTCAAACCACACATCAGTATCCAATAGTTTATTTAAGATCATTAACTATAATTTTCATAATATAATAAAGGTGGTCTTGTGAGGATGATGCCTTGTCTCGGTGAGCTTTATAATCTATGATTACCTATGTTTTTGTCTAGTCCCAGATAGTTATGTAAAAATAATCATAATAATGGTATATTTTCCAGCCACATAGATATAATTCACATACATGTATAGATTTTGACTGTAAAATTTCTAACACATCCCCTTTGATGGCAAAACATCAACTGTATATTCATATCATTATATTTTAATTTTTAAGGCACATTAAAAGTCAAAAGAAGAAATATTGCAGGAAGGGTGTATGAGAGTGGAATTCCAACGGGAATTGACTTTCGAAAAAAAGTAATAGACTACATGGAAAGGAATGGTGCGCGGCGTGGAGAATACCCTATACTCAGAGGACTGCGAAAAAAAGCAGCTCAACACTTTAAAGTATGCCCCACCACAATTACAAATTTTTGGGCTCAATATTGTAAAGAAGGATGCGTAAAAACACCAGTTCATATTAATCGAGGAAGAAAAAAGAAATTGTCGAAAGAAGATATTGAGTACATCCAGTTTCTGAAACAATCAAAACCATCGATGCTATTGACAGATGTTAGAGATGAACTATTGAAGAAATCAAATTTGAAAAAGACAGTGTGCTTAGCTACTATTTATCGAACACTAGAAGAGTTGAACATGACCTGTAAAAAGAAATCAAAAGAATAAAGAAAACAGACTTGCTCCACAGAATATGAGTACTGGTACACAAAGCATTATATCAATCAAACCAACAAGAAATTGCAATAGTTTGAATGAGTAAACTTGTTTTTGGATGGACTATCTTATGAGAGTGAATGTTTTCAATTTATCATAGAAGCTGCAAAAACCTTATTCTATGAGGGGGAACCTGTCATTCACCCAGGAGATGTCTTTATAGCTGACAACCAAACAATTCACTTTAATATGACAGAAAGGGAGCTTTGCAACTTTTTGCCAACATTTGGTGGTTGGTCTTACTTCTTTCTACCCACAGATTTTCATTCTCAATCCAGCTAAAGCAGTCTTTTCAGATGTAGATAAATGTGAAAAGAGATAAATACAGTACCGATCAGACCCAACCTAACACCAGAGCAGACCCAAACTAAACCCCAGGTTTACTTTTGGGGTTTATTTGGGGATTACTCTGGGTCTGTTTTTTTGAAAATCTGCATCCACTCGGGGGTTTACTTTGGGTCCACTCAGGGTTTACCCTATGTTTACTCAGGGTTTGCTTTTTGGGTCCACTGTATGCACTGAAGTGTGAAGCAGACCTATCTTTTATCTTACCATCTTACTGCCTGTAATTCCTGCCCCGTGTATATTCCAAATACACATGTAGCGTCTGCTATCAGGGTATACTTCTGGTTGGGGTTTACTCTCTGTGTCCACTATGGGTTAGCTTTGGGTTTACTCTGGGTCCACTCTAGTAAACCCGGAGTAAACCCTGAAAGTAAACCCTGGGTTTAGTTGGGGTTTACTTTCTGTTAGGTTGAGTCTGATCGGTACTGTACACAACACTTTTGCAAGCTGATCTAAAAGTGGCTGTGTATGAGGCTTATAAGGAAATAACCTCAGCTGCCACAATGTCATTCATCAAAAGGATGAAGAACATGTACATTAACGTTTCACTGAATAAACAATGTAATTTTAGGGTTTCTTTCTTTCTTTCAAATGTAAACACTTCAAATTATTGCTCTGGATTTGTCCAAAGACTCCATGGAAATGTGATTACATGTACCTTGAACTTGTTTTTTTGTTTCTATCAATAAAGAGTCAATTTTGTCTGCTTCATTGAAAAGTAGTACTAGGGTAATTGTTTCATGTTTATATTCTATGCAGATGTCATTACTGCATTGTTTGTAATGATAATATTAGATAAAATAAATAGCCAACGACACTGTGTGTTCATTTTTAATGAAAAATTTCCCTTAATTAAAATAATCATGGTACCGGTAGTATAAAGTGATTTATTTTGTTACTGAAGTAGAATTGTTGCAATAGGAACATTTGCCAACATTCTTTATTATAATTTAATTCTGGTTGTAATGCGCTTTCTGATTGGCAAAAAAATTATTTTACATCGTATAAAGAATGTTGCCTACTTCAAAGTAAGACTAACGTCAAAAAAGTATCAATCCACCTGACTTTACGTTTGAATCTTAACCTGAAATGACTGTTTTTATCTATAATTAATAGCAAAAAAATTAATAACATGTATAAGCAATGAATTCAATATTTATAGCTTTATACAATAAAAAATGGTTTGGGACACGCTCTTTTATAGACAGCTTCGAAGATTGAATCATGATCCTTAAACAATATCAATTTAATGTAAGATTTATACAAGGGGTCTGGGCATGCATAGTCACCAATTTTCGTTATTAAGTCAAACTTCGTTATCTTGAACTAGATGGGACTGTTTAAAAACTTCGAGATATTTGAGATATCGAAGGTAATATACTTTAAAAAATAAGTGGTTGGGACTCACAAATCACTAAAAAATCCGTTGTATTCGAGATATCGAAGTTCAACTGTATTTCATAAATGGACACACCTAGGTGTGAAACACAAAAAGACCTTAAAAGTATGTTGCTATTGGTTACCGTTGCCATGGTAACCAATGCTAAAGGTGGAAAAATAGCAAAACTTACCTATTTTGAAGCTGTTTTTAAAGGTTTTCTCCACTAATATAAACTACCTAAGACATAAAACAACCTTTGTACTATTGTCAGTTTTTATTTCATAGAAGAAAATTAATAGAGAAACTAATACTTTTAAAATGTTACCATGGAAATCTTTAAAAAATTTAAATCCTTTTTCTACGTTTTTTAATAAGCTATAAAAATGGGAAACTATTCAATTTTAACATCCCTATCAATGCACATGCAATATACATTTTATTTGTGAAGAATGACAATCATTGGTATGGTAAAAAGACTTAGAAATGGGGAAAAATTGAAGGTGATTTTAATATGCTGTATTAAGATAATTTTAGCAATTGTTTTTGTTGGAACTTGTACAAATATGCCTAAATTTTCATAATATACCACAAAAAGTTTTGTTGTGCAACACAGAATTCTTGTTTCTATAGAAATTAAAGTTTAAAAAAAACCACCCAAACACAGAAGTCCATAGCAACGGCAATTATTTTTTATAAAAATTTCAGATTTTTAAAAAGTTTCTTATTAGTTCAGGATATACTTGATTTTTTCTCGGCAATTGATAACAAATATTTATACTTTTTATGTGAATAAAACCCTTTCAAAAATGCTCAAAATATTAGAATTTACTTAGTTATTAAAGTCGTTTCCGACGGAAGACCTTGTATAGATTGTGGCGTGTTTTCTTTCTTATTTCCCCCCTTTTTTCTCGGCAGAATTTCTCAGAGATGGCTGGATAGATTTTCCTGAAATGTTCAGTAATGGTAGTCAATGATAATACCTCGAGACCTTTTAAAAAAAAAATTCAAAAATTTTTTTCCGGTCGTACGTTTCCTGTCCCGAGACAAAAAAAACGAGTCTGACTAAAATGGGTAGCGAATTCCGGGCCGGGCCGGGGTTATTGAAACCGAGAACCGGGTTTTGCTGATTTCTTAAAAAATACTCTTTTGTTCTGTACGAAATTTGCAGAAATGCTTCATTACGCCGTATTTTGTATTCGCTGAGATTTTTATCATCAAACAATATGTTTTCCAGTAATTATTACTAATTGTCAATATTCCGATGACAAACCTTTAATATCCGAATTATTGTAACTGTTAATTGTCAGCGTTCATTCGTAAAAAAAAAAAAATACTAATAGTTAGTATAGTATATTAATAGTTAGTATAACCAGTTTTACTGCATGTTTTATTTTTGCAAATATACAATGATCACAAACATATTGCGAAAATTACCTTATATATGGTATATTTGGGATTTAAGCTGAAAGATTTGAATAAATTACATGATTGTATGATTTCATTTATTTGACAATCTCTCTCTCTCTCTCTCTCTCTCTCTCTCTCAGATAATCGACTGAATTGTTAATTAAGGTCTTCCGTTGCTGCGATGTATGTTGTTACGTCTGATAAGTCTGCAACCCGCTTTTCTACCTCAACGCACACGAAAATGCTTTGTACGATCTGCCTGATAGAGGTCACTTGATGCTATAAAGCACATTGTATCTTGTGTACGACAAAATCATCTTCTAAAACACAATTTGCCTAGAAAAGCTGTAACTTAAGTCACTTCAGATAATGTAGATTAAAATTTGTCAAAATCATAATGTTTAGGAGTAGGGTTGGGCCACATGGGGGAGGGGGGGGGGTCCAATTTTACACTGAAGGAAAATATTTGAATTATTCACAAAAATTCAAATGCTATTATATGGTTTTACTCTTATGCAAGCATTTTGACATATTGTTGATTCTTAAAAATTGTTTAGACTCTGGCCCCTGGACAATTCTTGGGCCTCACAAGGGGTTCAAAGTTTGATGTAGGTTTATAATCCATATATAAAGAGTTGTTTAAGATCTTTTCGAGAACTGCAATGCTCAATATGTGATATGACTGTAAAATCATCCTGTTACAAAGGGGCTCAAAGATAAACATAAGAATATGCATGGGATTTTTTTTGATACAGGATCTATTATACGACATTGTTCAGATATTTTGTATATTATGACTCCATAAAGCTGATTTTATTATGTCTATTGTTGCTCAGGTGAGCGGTGTGGCCCATAAGCCTGTTGCTTGAATAAGTTAAGAAAGCATTTAAGAAAAAAAATCGGACACAATATATACAACAATGAACAAAAAATATGGTTCAACATATTACATGTAACATTGTATCATATTAATGTGTAAAGTACTAATTCCTGCGCTTTCACGGGTTATCATCTAGTGTTTTTGTATTTCCATGCAACGTTTCGGATAAAGCAATGAAGAGTTGCATCTTAAAACTTCATACAAAATTTTATTATTGGCCCTTAAATTGTAAAATAATAACACTGAAAATTGTGCCCGATTTCTTGGGTTTTTTTTTTAAAGGAAAAACCTCATTGATGTGAAAAACTGCCTCTTTGAAACAAAATAAATTTACATGATTAATTATAATAAGAGTTTGACAATCTCTAGCTGCAGGTCTGTAACTCTCAGTTGGAAAGACCTGGGACCCAGATCGTTCATCCGAACTTCTTGAATATTGCATTTTCTTCCTTACGTGTGCGCATGTTGGCCGAATACACAGGCAGACTAACTGGTTCGTTTTTTAATTTTCAACTGCATTGAAATGTAATATCGGCATTCCGATCATTTTGAAAATGATTATTTAAATGAAAATGATTAAAATAACCAAATAAAAAGACCTCGGTCCTCCCCCCTCCCCGGAAAACAAAATTATTCCCCAGAACCCCCTGTAAAAAATTTCAGGATCTCCGCAAATAACTGTATTTTTTAAAAGATTCATTGCCGCGTTTGATAAAAAATGCGCGTAAAATGTT
>WFKH01011801.1:26207625-26222515 GCA_016163765.1 Magallana hongkongensis
CACAATGATAAGCTATCACAAGATCTACATGAGTCCTGTGCAGTCCAGCAACCTGCAGTCTCAGCTGTGTGCGCTGTGGAAGAAGCAAAAGTTTTGTGATGCTGTCATCAAGTCGGACAACATTTCTGTAATGGTAAGTTTGAGGAATGAAAATAAAATCATTTATTTTGTATACCCTATTATAAGTTACTATACACTTGTGATAGTGTGTTTATTAGTCTCAGAACTCCCACACTCCTTTTTGAAGTAGCTACATGTACTGGGTTAACCATTCAGCTCAGTCGATAGAGCATTGGATTTTAAACCAAGGGGTCTTGAGTTTGAGCCAAGATGTGGTCATTTTCTAATCCTGTTTCATACCAAAGTCAGTGAAAGTTGTGAAATTGAAAATAACAAGAACAGATATGGGTTACCCCATATCCAAGATATTCAACTTATAACTACTTGAATTTTCACTGTGCTCAGCCGATCTCTTAAGTTAAAATCACTGAACTTGTTAAGAAACTGATGTATATAGTTCTTCATGTCTGTATTAAATACTGCCACCCGTCATTAGCAAACAGTGCACACATCTGTGCTTAAACAGAGTCTACACAAGTGCAACCAGAAATATGGTGCAAGTGTTGCGTAACCATTCCGTCGTTTAAAAAAAAAGAAAAGAAATAACACACACTAGCTCATACTCAACAAATAATTAAAGAGATTGTGTGATAACTCACGAACAATAATCATGCGCTGAAATAGAATAGATCAAATGATATAATTATTGTAATAATAAAAGCAATATATTCATTAGTGAAAAAATTGTCAATCGAAGAATAACCTATGTTTTCGTGAAAAAGACTGAGGAGGCAGCTAGCGTAGGAATATGAATACTTCACATTTACATTTCTTGGGGTGGGGTTTTTTTCAAAATAATTTTACTTTAATTTTGTTTCCTTCCACGTATTACATATACGTCGATATTCTAAACATCTATTGTAATGTTGTATCTGCTGATCATGAACAGAACTATATTTTTCAGCGCAATTGTGTAAAGAGTACTTGACTTTAGTAATATATCTTTAATAGATAGTAGGCACTGATCGAATATATTAAAAAACATTAAAAAATGTTTTTATCAAAATACAGTTCAAATATTTTAAAATAAATATTGTTCTGCTAGTAGAATTATTTCATTGACAAGTTAATTTTAACTTTGACTGTTTTTTGTAATGTGGTTTGTAAGTGTGGTTATGCAGCCCTGTGACATCTCTGTTGTAATTATAGCTTTTGGTAAAAATCAGAAAAAAGACCAGTTTTTAATGCCACTATTATAAATCATTAAACTGAAACCAAAAGTTTTGTATATGCATTTTTCATTGGTTAAGATAACACTTATATCATGCCAAGAAGTTCACAGCAATTTCTTTTGGCTTCAGGCACACAGATTAGTTCTAGCTGCTTCTTGTCCCATGCTACAGTCAATGGAAAATTATTCATTTGGATCTTTGTTAGAAATCCGAGTAGAATCTGACATGACAAAGGAATCTGTGATGGCTTTCCTTCAGTATCTCTATGAAGGTTACCTCATGTTGACAGAAGAAAACTATTGTCATGTTGAAAAAATGGCTCGCTCGATGCATATTGACAGTATAATTAGTTGTTGCAAAGACTTTAGCCAGAGCATATTGTCATCACGTTCTAATATTCAGGGACCCACTGACCAGGCTGATTTTAAGCATGTTCGGATAACAAACTTATTGAGAGTACTAGATTCCTCACAAAAACGACTTCATGAAAGTTCTGTGGACCATGATTTTTCTAAAAGATTAAAACAGTCATCATCTGATCATTGTAGCAGTGAAAGTATTTCAGTTAAGCAAGAATCTCCACTTGGTGCTACCCAGTCACATGGTGGTGGAAGGGGAGGAACCGAGTTGAGACCAGGTCCTTCCGCATCTGATCAATCAGAGTCATACTTAACCTCTTCCAACAAGGTGTCCTTTAATACTAACTCTGAAAAAGCTGCTGCCTCAGATGATGGAGTGATTTTCCTCTCCAATGCAAATTTTAAGGAAGGAAGCTCCACTTCTTTGAACTCTACAGGACCTCCACCTGTTCAGACGTCTGGGCGTGGCAGTCAATTGAATGGATGTCCACTTACTCCTACTATTTCTAATGTTCATTCACTGCAGACTGTTCAATTATCTAATTCTGAATTTGAGAAAAAGACACCACAAGCAGAACCTTATCCTGTGTTGTTAAAGGAAGTTCGACAATCATCAAGCCCCTTTTCTTGTAATTCTGCTAAAGTCAGTGCTTCATGTGCTGGCATTGACAAGGATGATGAACGATCAGTTTCTAGTCAGAGCTCATCTCTACAGCAGCAATTTATAGTGTCTTCAAGAAAATTTAGAGAAAAATCAGAAAGGTATAGTTTTTTTGACCATGTTGAAATTTTGTTATGTTACTTTGTATTCAAATGTTGAATAGTTTTATAATGGTACTCTATATTTTCAGTCAAACATGCACTTCTACTAGTAACAGTAACAAATGTATATATAGAGTTTTTTACATTTACCCAAATAACTGACCAAAACGTTTTCTAAATTATCAGTCAAACACACGCTTCTTCTAGTAACAGTGCTACAAGTACTGACCCTAGTGCTGAGGTGAGCCTCAGTATTGTTAAAGTGGAACCAGAAGACAGCATCATCCAAACAGATGAGGGGATGTTTTTGTCAACAGCTCAGAGAGATGAAACCCAAACAAGTCAGTCCAGCTGGTTACATGATAACCCCTCAATGTCGTCTGAGGAGAATTCAGGTCAAGAAGAAACGTCCTCAAGTTTGACCAGTCGAACAGGTAAGAGTCGACTTTCTCTAATCTGAATGTGCTTGCCACCTTATGTTGTCAACTTCTACTTAACTATACTACTGTAAATAGAGATGGGAAAGTAAACTGAAATCATTTTTTTTTTGTTCATGTGGCAGTGCCCCTACGTCTGTAAACACAATTTTAGTCCAGACTTGAGCTTGGAAACTTCTGTTTAGATTAATCTGAAAATTGGAACATATGTTGAAAGCATTATGTAAATGTGCACTTCCAATTTTTCATCAAAATTTTTACAATTTAACGAAATTATTTTCCCCATTATTGTTATTAAAAAGTAAGGAAGATTGTCCTTACATATTTTGTTTAATAAGTTCATGGTATACCTGATAATATATTTATTACTTTATTAAGAAATTTGTTAACTTAGTTTATAAGCAAATACATTAGTAAAATACTTTAGTATTGTATGAATTTTTATGCACAAGAGCAACACTAACATGATAATTGTTAAATAAGATTTGAATTAATAAGAATAGTAAAGCAAAATGTGACTAAATTTATGTATTCCAAAGGGATCAATTTCTGAACCATTATGCAGATGGAGCATGTGTTGGGAACATTGATAAGTTGCTAAATAGATTGTGACTTATGGATTATACTGTTTCATATTAAAGCAAAACTTTCTTGCATAAAAAGAATAAACCATTTTACAGCATGATTATTAAAAGATGATAAATCCAAGTTCTTTTAAATATTGGCTGAAAAGCAGTGCAATACCTTAAAAGTTTTTATTGGAAAAAAGCGTTTCAGAAAAATTGTTTGAATGGGGAGCCAACAATTTTTGATATTAATATTGAAGAAGCGAACTGATTTGAAAAAATCTCAAGTTATTTTTAATAATTATTTCTTTGATGTAACTATTTGAGTTCATAAGTTTTGATTCAACGTAGCTAGGTATTCATGTAGATTTGAGTTGAACATATTTTATTGACTAAAAGAGGTCAAAAGGATTGGACACAAGTTTGAAAAAAAACTTAGATAGTCGTATCCTTGTTACATACATTATACCTATTTTACAATGCTGTACAATAAACATTTATAACAATTATAGTACGTTTAGTGAAAGAGAAATAAAATAAAGGTATTGGTGTTAAGATGAGCAATATAACCCATGATCCTTTTGTTGTCATTAGATGAATTTAATACATGTAATATCCAGTAGAGTATTGGTTGCCTGTTATATAAGTTTATTAGGGATAAAAGGAGAGCTTTAGGGTTACAGGATTTCACTCAGTCCAAACCCACCTTGAACCTTTAATGCAGTGGAGAATGAGTATATTGCTTGGTCTTTTGTTATTGATAGATTTTATCTGGGGTGTATTCAATCACATTGTATAAAACAAGAAATACTTTGCTGATCTGAATGTTTTATTGTTAAAAGTCAGAATACAACTTTATTTATCATTTTATTGTACATGTACAAACATGTTTGTTTCTTTTTGGTGCATATAAGTCAATCAAATAAAAAAAGAAGAATACTAGAACTTTTCAAAACGGGCTCATAATGGAAAATCGAAATTGCCATTCTATTTGAAAGGGCTATCATTTGAAAGATTTTAAAGGGAATTAAAGTACATTAACCAATAAACATATTTACATTTTTTAAGCATATATCAAATATAACACTGTAAATATAACACTGTTTATGTTTATGTCTGTACACTATTAATTTAGACAAATTGCATGAAATAAGAATGTTATACATAGTTATGTTATAAAAAGACTTTGTTGCATTGCCCAACGCAATACTCACAATACATGTAAATGTACATTAAAAATTGATTTCATTTGATAATAAACTGGTTCAAGGGTTATTAATAATTATTAATAAATTTGTAATGTAAAAATGAACCTGTCTCTAAAATTAAGCAAAAACAGTTCAAACAGTCAGATAATCAATTGATTTTCTATATTAACAATAAAAAGCTGAATCAATGAGTGGTCAAGCATCAAATGTGGTAAAATAAGGAGGTTTTATAGTATATGAAGGGAATGATTATAAGCATTTTCGCTACATTTCAAATTAGAATTGTTTAATTTAGATTTTGACAATGTTCTATCGAGAATAGCGGTTTCGGATATTGATACAAGCCACAAAGTATTTGACGATCAAACATCCCAAATCATGTCAAAAAGAACCCGTTTTCACAAGCTTTCTGAGGAAGAAATTCAAGGAATCCAGGATTTCCCACAATCCAAGGCCACAAAAAAGAATACCAAATGGGGTATAAAGATTCTTGCAGGTACGTATAACTGAGATTTTGATTCTATTATAGCCAAAATTAAAATGCAAACATTTACTGCATGAAAATTGTTATGCTGTATATTGTAGATTGGCACACTGAAACTTTTGGAGTCCCCCTTGATATGACTACAGTAGATGAAGAGGAATTAGCAAAAAAACTTGGACGATTCTACTGTGAAGCAAAGCCACAGCCTGATCAAAAATATGGGAAACACACAGAATACCACATAAACACAATGAAGTCGATTCGAGCTGCCATAAACCGACATTTATCCGACATTGGTCGGAATATTAATATAGTCAACGACAAAGCTTTTAAAGTTGCAAATAAAGGTCTGACAGGTCTTCTGAAGCGGAGATTGGTCACTGGAACTTTTCGTCCAACAACTCATAAAGAGGTCATTGATATATCTGATTTACAAAAAATCGCTGCTTTCTTTGAGAATGCATATTTATCTCCAATCAACCTGCGACTGGCAGTGTGGTATATCATTGCTGTGAATTTTGTTTCCAAGGGACTCGGTTTCTACTATCAACTCAGGATAGATTCCTTTGATTTCAAAGTTGATGAAGAGGGTTCGACTTATGCTTGTTTGAAACGTGAACAAAAATCAAAAGATTATCCAGATTGTAATCATATAACTGAAGCTATGTATGACAAGCGAATATATGAAACTGGAAATCGAAATTGTCCAGTAAAAACGTTGAAGTTTTTCTTGGCTAAAACAGATCCAAATGCATCTTATTTTTTTAATAAATGCCTGAAAGATGCAATTTGTTCTCCAAACATATGCAATTTATGGTACTCCAATAAGCATCTGAATCAGGGATCGTTTGTTAGCTTCCTTCCAGATATTTGCAAGGCAGCCGGTTGTAAACGCTACACAGCAAATTGTCTTAGGGAGACGGCGATTCACGCAGGATTTGAGCCAAGAGATATCATGTATTTTTCTGGGCATGAATACGATACATTTGTGCAAGGCTATAACCGTGAAATATCTAAAAGTGCAAGTGCAACGTTATACTCCATGGCTGAAAATGTGGGTAAAGTAGAGAATGACAATATTGATGGTTCATACGAATCCATGTGAAATTCCAATTGTGATCCTTTAAAAAATCTTAAAAGGATTCATCGCAATTCTACAGATTCCAAATGACCTGTATAACAACTGACATGCTCAAAGAGGAATATCTGATTTGTCAGTAGTCCCAGTGACATTACCATTAGTTATGTGAACTCGACTGAACTAGACAGATATAAAGCCGAGGCTTTTATTTTGCCTAAGAGTGATGCAGGGACAAAACGTCTGCAAAAGAAAAGGTAGAAGGCAATTGTTTGATTTGTATTGAAATAGTTGACGTATGCATATTCGTGTGACCTTAATTATGTTAAGAAATAAATATGAAAACTTGTGACATAAATAACTGTCTGTGTTTTTCTGTGAACCATATTTGTAATATGTGTGCAGTACTATGTGGCCTGTTGAGATAAACTGATTCTGCATTACAGTGCCCATAAAAAACTATGTAAGGCGGCCATACTTTTGATCATATAAAATGAAAATATTTATCGGTTTATACTGTTCTTCAACTTTTATTCAATCAGGAGTGAAATTTGCGATGTTCAGGAGAACTTGGTAATCATGAATTTCTTGTCAAAAACTAGTCCCTTTTTGTGCATTTTTAAAAAAGCAGATTTAAAGTTTGTTTACAAAAAGGTAAATAAAAGTTTCCAGTTGTAATTTGGGTTTATAATGATAACAGATCGCTTGTAACACATTATTATTTAATCAAAACAGTTTCAGTGTTCTATGAAGCTGTGATCATGTGAACCATAAATCTTTTGATGGTTCATAGGGATGTAATGTTAGCAATTATGTTTCGAAAAAGCAATTATTTTATCACTATTTCCAAGCAATTGCACTCTGATTGACTGTCATCCAGTATTATAAATAAGAATATATTTACCTGCACATGATCTACGATCGGGAAATTTCAAAATGATACAATTGGTTATCACAATTCCTGTTGTCTAATTTTGCGTTTCTCACTGTGTTCAGCTATGACTTTTACTGAATAATAGTGATTATGTTGTCTCGCTCAATTTGATATGTCTGAAGTGTACCAATTTGTCACTAAATCATATAGTCAAACATTTTTCAAGCAGTATAATCAGTCAGCTACTCTTAAAAGTATTGACCTAATAAAGCAGTATTTGTATATCATTGCATAAAAAATAGATGGCATGTACACGTTTAAACGGATTTTGAAAATAGATGTATATATCACACCATACCCGTCTGAACATCAAGATAAGTTATTTTACTGCTTAGATTTACAGTTATCTCTGAATCTTTCTTAACTTTGATTATTTATGAAAACTGAGTAACAGTATTTCAAAATACTTTATGTACCAAGCCATCTCATGTCAAATTCTACTGTTAGTCAGTTGTTCAATTGGAGGACATTTGCATTTACTAGAATTGTCATTGATCAAGCTGGTGCGATATCGCTCTGTTAAGACTGGTACTTACATATTTGTTTTTTGGTTTTGAAAGAAATAAAGGAGAAACTACTCAATGAAGTCAAACCTAATTATTTTCTTAAACATTTTATCTCCCCTTAATGACAAAGAAAACAACTGTAGCTTTTTTATTAAATTTTCTACTTCAGAAATGATTACTTGTATTTCCAAAGTCAGTCAATAGAAAATTAACATTCTTTTTTGAAGGTTTGAATAAGCTGTCTTTTTCCCAATTGGATACTGTAAATGAAAATAGATCTAGTTTTGGAGCATTTGAAAGTGATATGTTCAATGTGAAAATGGAAGAGGCATATCTTGCACCAATTGATGAAAGCACTACACAGTTTCGTGCACCAGTTACACAGGCAGGACTCGTACCTGGACAGGATAATTCAAACACAAAAAGTAATACGAAGTGGTCGTTGAATGTTTTTGAGAAATGGAGAGAAAGCAGGTCAGAAAAAGTACCGGACTTTCATTTAATGAATTCAAAGGAAATGAGCTTTTGGTTAGAACAATTTGTAGTTGAAGTGAAAAAATTAGATGGAACGGAGTACCCGTCTAAGTCAATTTATCTCATACTATGTGGCCTTCATAGACATCTAAGGGAGAACGGAATCTATGACAAGAACTTTTTAGATGAGAAAAATGTGTACTTTGCTAGATTCCGTAAGGTTTTGAATGCTCGAATGCGCACACTGAATGAGAAAGGTTTGGGATTGACTGTAAAACGAGCAGACCCTATTCTCCCTGAACAAGAAGACAAACTCTGGGAAAAGGGAGTGTTTGGGCAAGGAAGTGGAGAGCAGCTACAGTTAACCATATTCTTCTATGTTTGCAAATTATTTGGATTGAGAACACGTGAGGATCACCATCTATTGAATGTCGATCAGTTTTCTGTTGGAGAGGATGGAGATGGAAGATTCATCAACTTTGTTGGACGATCTTCCAAGACTGATAATAAAGGAGAGTCAGTCCAGCTTAGTGTTCAAAGCAAGAGCATCAAATACTATTCAAAACCTGGTGAGTGCTCATCTCATTATTTTTCTCTCTTCCAAGGAAAGTCTCTATCGTTAAATATAATTTACACTATCACGTTAAAGTAAATAGTCCGGGTTTTTTTTGTATTCAGGGGATAGGTGCATCATTGATATGTTTGATGTTTATCTGAAAGCTGTGGGCGAGGAAGGGTCATTTTATCGGCGACCGCTACCACCAGAAGGAAGTCAGAAAATTCGCTTTGCTCAGCAGAGTCTTGGAATTAACAAATTGAAAAATTTTATGAAAGTAATTGCAGAAAGAGGAGAACTCAAAGGCAATTTTACCATACTCAGTGGGACGCGAACAGGGGATATGCATCAGAGACATGTTTTGAAGGACTTTCAGAATAAGAAATGAGAAGGTACACACACACACACACACATATATAATTATATAACATTTATTGGTGTTCAAGAAAAATTGCAAAGTTGAAGGCCTATTTCAGGGTTTAACGGGTGTACATACTCAAAAATTCCTAATTGTGATTAAGTTGTATTAATTCACACTAATTATTAGTAGACTTTGCATGTACATCTACATGTATATTAAAAACATAAAATATATGTATATATAAAATATATATAAAACATATAAAATATAAAACAACACTTTCAAACACGTTTTTGAAATATTTCGACCGTGTTACTGGTCTTTATTAGTCGTGTTTATTAGACATATTATATATAAATATATATATATATATAACAAAGAAAGCGTTGTGATATAAAACAATGGTTTTTTTTTTAAAAATTAAAGTTTGTCATATTGATACTTGCCTAAATGATAATTGGAGAAATAAACTCTAATTTGTTACAAATGAAAAAAAAAATATTTAAAATAGTTCTATCAATATCTAAGAACTTTTCACATATTTTTGAAAGCTGGGCGTCCTTACCATGTATATTTTACAGTCAATTTCGAAGGAAATCGCACTTGGTCATGTCACATTCATTTCCATTGCACTTGGAATTTTCTTCAAAATTTTCAAAGAAAATCAAATTTCTTTGAATATTGATTTATATCTTGCTGGTTGGATCCCGTTAAATTGTTTTTAGTAAATAAGCTACTGAGGAAATACACAACAAGAAACTCTTCCAAGCCCCAACAAAAGCCATCTATTGTTATGGGCCTATGAGTTGTGATGCATCTTTAAATCTCACTCCATTTTTCTAATTTTCTAAAAGCGCAGTAGATAAATGCACACCCCCCCCCCCCCAAATTGTTATTATACCGGGTATCAGATTATGTCTTTGGTGTTTTGATTTATATCTTTAGTTTTCTTCATTTTAACAATGTGTCTTTTTGTGAATACACTTGCAAATTGTTCTAGTACATCTATGCAGGTATTGTGTATAATAATGTTCTTTATTCCCTTCCACCCAGACAAGTGGATCGTTGTCCTCGTCTAGTGAAGATGTAAATGATTACATAAAAATTAATGATATCAGTCATTGCTTTGTTTTGTTTTATAACAATGTGAAGTTTTGCTCTAATACGGGTTTTTTCTTTATCTCGATTTGCCTAGTATTTCTGTTTATCTTACGAAATACCAAATCTATTTCATCCAGTTGAAGTACATACTAGTAGCTTGAATTAATCAAAGTACTGAAGTACTGACGGGAGTTGATGTTATTGATTATTATTTATTTAAAAATCAACGATATGTTATTTTGCATGGCAGGTAGTTTCTTATATGTATTTGAATTACGCACATTTTTTATAATATGAATTCTTGGACTTTTCCAACAAGAACTTCGAGAAAACCCCATATGAATCATGTTGTGTAATATTTAAAGATAGAATAAATTCCATCAAACTACGTATCAGTAATCGAATTATTTCTGAGAAATTGTATGGATCCAAGCAATATTGAACTCTAGAATCGTTCAACCAGACGCTCGTCTGTCTCCGTTAATCTCCGACAAGCAAGAGAGACTCTCTGCTTCTCGGAGATTTACGGAGACAGTCGAGCGTCTGGTTGAACTAGACTATATTGAACTCTGGCGTAGGAATACATGTACATACGACATAAAAAATATCTAAATTGTTCGCACCATTTAAAATCTGACTATTTTCAAGGTATTTATAAATAAGTTTCCTTGAAAAACAATGCTTCAGAATACATTACATCGAATTTATCGATTATTTTCAAGAACTAAGTGCTGTCAGCGGTGATGATTTGTGCTTAGGTCCAAACACTGTTTCACTTCCGGTTTGCCAGAGTAACTGCATAGGAGAGTTGATTAAAATCAACTCCCAAAAAGTGCTTAGAAGATAACGTTAACATTTGAGAAAAATGTTTCCAAAAGTTAATTTTAAAAAAAAAGGCTGGAGGGTCGACCATCAGATCTGCCTTAAAATTTAAAGATATTATAGGCCATAAACTGTTATTTAGTAAAGAAAAAAATCATGATATTTTAGCTTTAAAATTTTCCTATATCTTTTAACAGAACTCTTCGTCTAAAAGAAGTGAATATAGTCTTAAATTATCACGACCATCCAGCCCTCTTACAGTGTAATTCTTGTTAGGAAATTGTGTTCTTTCTAGTCCATTTTCCAGATAAAATTGGGGAGGTAATTTTTGTTATGAATAGTGATGTGTTTATTTTTTGTCCCAGAAAATTGTGAAAAATAGTATATTATATGCTCATTTTCATTATCAAATATTGTTATTATTCAACATTATTTAATAGATTCATCAGAGCCTTATTTAAAATAAACTAGAACGGTTTTTTCAACATGCAATATACACATATTTATGTCATATACTAGACGTTTGGTATGATCATACGAGAAGGGCATCCACTGAGGACTGATTTGACTTTCGTTTGATTTTCTTCAGATGAAGACAGAGATCAAGTTACATTAGAGAATGGAAGCGATTTGGAAAGTGGTAGTTTTGTGGGTGAAAAGTCCCTTTTGGAAATAAGCTGTGGGGAGACTGGTGCAATGGCTAATCTGTTTTCCGAAATTGATCGTCAAACAGAAATAGCAATTCAGTCAATAATGGCAGGAGATTCAAAGGTAGAGCCAGCATCAAGATCGGAAATCATCAATTGTACAGTATGCGATAAAATCTTTAGTACAAAATATGGACACAAAATGCACATGGAAAGATTCCACCCCGAAACCCTGACAAAGAAAAGCCAAAAAAAGTATCCTAAATGTAAGACTTGTGGTAAACAGATGGCTAGCAAATACGCTCTGTCTATCCATGAAATTAAACACACCGGAGCAAAGTACTTTAAGTGTAAACAATGTGGAACCCAGTTCGGATATAAGCATGTGCTTAAAAACCATATGGAGGTGTGTGGTCGAGCCAAAACTTCAAAGCGTTAAATTGCTATTTTTAGCAGTGTTTAAAAACCTATGCCAAATTTAGTTCTGTAGTGTTTTTTTTCTACATAGAAAGCTATTTTTATATCTATTTTTTAATACTTTGTTTAAAGTACATGTGAAAATACTATTTATAGATAAACATTTATCTCTTTATTGACCATTAAGAAAAAAAAAATAATTAAAATTGAACTAACATTGAAATATTGACAATGTGAAATGGATTTGAAAAGTTTTGTACATTTTCTTGTGCAAATTTTTTAACGATCGAAAGCCTATTTTACAAATTACAAACCAGAGAAGATAGTGTGTTTTACTATTGCTTAAGTATGATCCTACCAAGAAATTTGATAATCTGTCAATATAATTATTCAAAGTGCATCACGAGTGTATGGTTTAAGACCAAATAAATGAATGATAGTTTTTCATAAATTAATATTCCAATAAAAGAATTTTAGTGATAAAATTAGTTCTGAATAAATGATTAAATATAAATTGCGTGTGTTCAGGATCTTTCTATGAATTTAAAAATATTTAGTACACACAGCATTTACGGATTCCATGGTAATCGAGATGTGATTGTTCAAGATACTTAAGTTCAACTGTTTTCTTTACTTAAGGCTATGTTTGTGCACCTTTGTTTTCCTGTTTAGACATTAATATATTCCAAAATATTTATGTTTATATCTACTTGTATATTTTTGTTAAATATAAATAAAACACTACAATTATAATAAATTTGATAATTATATAGAAACATTTTAGGTTTTTATCTGTTTTTTTGGTGTTATTTAAGTTATAGAAAAATAGGTTTTTATTTTTTTATGATTAACATGAACAACTTTGAATGACTCACTTACTTAAAGTGCTATTGTATTGGGGTATAAATTTAAAATATGATTTTGTTGTTGGAACAGTAAATGTTCTAAATTGCCACCAATTAATTAATAAAATGAAAGTTCAAGGTAAATAATAAGTATATAGTTCAATTGCTATTGCCAATGATTATCTTTGAAGTTTGATAAAAACAAACGCAAAATGAGGAACAGTGAAGTCAAAGCAAAGGCAATGGGCAGAAAATCACGACAGTTCCAACTGCTATCGCCAAAAACAGATATGCTCATGTATCTTTGTATGAGAAAAATGACTGGAACAATAGATTTAAAGCTGAACTTTATGTGCAAAATCAATGATACTGTAATCAAGGTTTATACAAAATGTTTTGGTTCTCAACAAAACAAAATACTTAAGATTCAGTGGATTTTAACTATCCGACTGATTTCTTTCAACAGTTTTAGGCCTAACGTGCATGTGAAATGAATCACGAAGACTAAATATGATTAATACATACTGTAAGTCATAAAAGCTGTTACACTGTAATAAAAACGTGCTTAGTGGTTCAATAACTTATATGCATTTCAAAGAGAAGCTCAAAGGCGTTTCATACAGTATGTAGAATCACAATTTGCAACTTTGAATTCGAATCTTAAGCCATAAAAGTAAGTATGGAAGCACGGAAGAATTTTTAACCATACCTTGAACAAGAAGTTGTGTTAGTTCAAAACAAGAGGCCCATGGGCCACATCGCTCACCTGAACATAGTTCTTGAATCTATTTCGAAATGTTTAAATAAGAAACTCTTTAAAAGTATTGTAAAACTCTCGTAATTTTTCCAAGATCTGACAATACATTAAATACATAAAAAGAAGCATACTTTTTGGACATCATATCCTAAGATCTAAGATGCATCAACTGGCCAATCTTATTATCCTAGGCCTCAACGTATTGAAGATAACAAAATTGTAAAATGAACTATACATAATTATAACAAAAGGCCCAGGGGCCACGTCGCTCACCTGAGCAACAAAAGCCACAACTGTGATCAAATCAGCATTACAGTATCAAATTCAAAATATCTTTACAAATAAGTACAGTAGTTATGCACAAAAAGTTAAAAAATCTGCCAATTTTTATCCACATATTTTTATAGTAAATACCAAGCCCCTTTTGTATTTTAGTATTTGTGAGAAGATTTTTCTCTATTTAAAAATCCCCCTTTTGTGGACAAACTTTTCTCCAGGGAATCATGATTTGATCAAACTTTAATCTGCACAACCTGTGCTTTCACACAAGTTTCAGCTTTTTTTGGCTGAATGGTTTTCCAGATTTTAAAAGATTTTTCTCTTTATCCTCCTATATATAAATTTGACATTCCCCCATTATGGCCCTACCCTACCCCCGGGTACCATGATTTGAACAAACTTACATGTACTCTACATGAGGATGCTTCCTCACAATTTTGAGCTTTTTTAAAGATTTTCTCAATATATTCTTATGTAAAACTTCATCCCCCATTGTTGCCCCACCATACCCCCGGGGACCATGATTTGAACAAACTTGAATCTACACTACCTAAGGATGCAACCACACATGTATGAGCTTTTCTGGCCATATTGTTTTTGAGAAGGAGATTTTTAAATATTTTCTCTATATATTCTTATATAAAATTTCATCCCCCTATTGTTTCCCCACCCTACTCCCCGGGACCATAATTTAAACAAATTTAAATCTTCAGTACCTGAGGATGCTTCCACACAAATTTGAGCTTTTCTGGCCAAATGGTTTTTGAGAAGAAGATTTTTGAAAAATACCAACAAATTTTAGAGTATCTCCCCTTAAAAGAGGGCGTGGCCATTTATTTGAATAAACTTAAATTCCCTTCACCCTGTGATGCTTTGTGCCAAGTTAGGTTGAAATCGGCCCAGTGGTTTTGGAGAAGAAGATAAAAACGTGAAAAGTTTATGACAACGACAAAGACGACCATCTTCGCTAGCCAAGGGTTTCTGATCTGCACCGCTCCTCACGAA
>WFKH01011801.1:26222915-26247460 GCA_016163765.1 Magallana hongkongensis
ACTTGCATGGATGGTGCATCTTATGATACTGATGCACCAGACAGGCAAGTTTGGTGAAGTTAGGACCAGTAATAACTTAGAAATTGCTATCAAAGGGCACCTGCACCAAAAACTTTAACCTGCTCCAAAAACCTTAACCTCCTCCAGCATCTGAAACTCATGACCCAGATTCAGCATCCAAGTCTTTCAAGTCCATAAGTAGGTCCAGATGCATCATCCATGCAAGTTTGGTGAAGATAGGACTAGTAATGACTTAGATACAGGACCTGCAACAAAAACTTTAACCTGGTCCCGACGCCGACGCCGACGCCGACGCCGGGGGTATAGCATAAGCTCCCCCCGACTTCGTCTCGGTGAGCTAAAAAGAAAACAAACCATTTTTTTCAAATATGAATAATGTAATGCTTACCCTCATATAAGATTTTTTTCGTTTCTTGTCAACTGGGTTCTTTGTGAGGATTGTTTGAGTTGATCAGGGTATTAACTAATTAAGCACGGAAAGATACATGTAACCATGCTGGATGATACTGTATGTAGGAAAATGCATTGATTGGCTTAAAACTGCTCAAAAGCAGTGATGTTTCAACTATCAATGCACGGGGTTGAGATATACATA
Source organism: Magallana hongkongensis (assembly GCA_016163765.1). Classification (NCBI taxonomy): domain Eukaryota; kingdom Metazoa; phylum Mollusca; class Bivalvia; order Ostreida; family Ostreidae; genus Magallana; species Magallana hongkongensis. The sequence continues at coordinate 26,223,532 of WFKH01011801.1, forward strand.
CATATAAACAAAAGGTGCCTAAACATCTAAAATAGGTGCCTAAACATCTTGGGGCCAAAACATCTTAGGAATATATAGAGAAAAATCTTTAAAAATATTTTCAAAAACCAGTTGGCAAGAAAAGCGGAAACTTGTATGGAAGCATCTCAGGTAGGGAAATTCAAGTTTGTTCAAATCATGATTCCCAGGGGTTGGGCCCACAAAGAGGGGTTCGAATTTTACATAGGAATATATAGAAAAAATAATCTTTTAAAATCTTCTTCTCAAAAACCAATTGGTCAGAAAAGCTGTAACTTGTGTGAAAGCAAATTAGATATTAGATTCAAGTCAACTTGTGTGGAAGCATCCTCAGGTAGGGTAGATTCAAGTTTGTACAGGTACAAATCATGATCCCCGGGGGTAGGGTAGGGCCACAATGGGGGGTCGAATTTTACATATTATATATATAGAGAAAAGTCTTTTTAAATCTTCTCAAAAACCAATTAGCCAGAAAAGCACTAACTTGGAAGCATTCAAGTTTGTACAAATCATGATCCCCGGGTGTAGGTTGGGGCCACAATGTGGAAAGGGGCAGTTTTTACATAAAAAAAAAATAAAATTACTCTTGTAAACTTAAATGTTATCATACATGATTTTACTAAAATGCGAGCATCTTGAGATTTTATTGATTCTCAATTGCTAAGAACCTGGACAATTTTTGGACCCCACCAGGGGCTCAAAGTTTGATGTAGTTTTATAGATATTTGCTTAAGATCTTCTTGAGAACTGTAACACTCATTATGTGATATGACTTTGAAATCATCCTGTTTAAAAGTGGCTCAATATTCAAAATAATAACATCTGAAGAAATCTTTGAAAATTTTTTTTATATCTTTATTTTACTACATTGTCCAGATATTTTGTACATGACTCCATAAAACTGATTTCATTAGAGGGCTCCAAGTCACACTCACTATTTAGTCGCTAAATGGTGACCAAAATTTATTTCTGGTCGCCATTTCAAAATTTTTGGTCGCCATCAAGAAATATTCCATTCGCCATGGTAAAAGCATTTTTGTTAATGAGTATGACAAGGGTTATTATGAAATAAGGAATGAACTCTTGCATGTATACCTTCTGTATTTATATCATTATTATTAACAAGGACTATTTATTAGACCTGATCATGTTATGCTTGGTGATCAGATATTGTCTCGCACAATGACATGCCTTTACTTTTCTCGTGCGTTGTGACACTCTCGTGCTCGTGAGAAGTACATCAAGTTGTAGCAAAATCCCACATGTTTGCCAAAGATGCATGTGGATAAAAAAAACTCACGAAGTTTTAAAAAAAACGTGTTCTCTTCTATGTAAGTTAACTACAAATCTTAATACCATATAAATACTGGGGATCTATATTTGTTCAAATTATGTTCTTTACTTTTTTCTTTTATCTTTTTGAGTGCTGTCAGTATTATTTCCTTTCTTCGTTAATCCAAATTGCAATAATCTAAGTTTTCGTTTTCCGCCATGCTGTCACTGTTTAATCTAAATCCTAATGACGCTTTTACATACTACGTAAGTTTATTTCTTCAAACGTAACATTGACCGAGAGTTTAGTAAAATTTTCTAAGCTTCGATCCCAATCAGATAATAGACGATCCTAAGCCAGAATTTTCTCAGTCGCGAAAATGCGACATGCTCTTTATTTCTGGTCGCAAAATCAAATTTCTGGTCGCAAATGCGACCGTTTTAGTCGCAACTTGGAGTACTGCATTATGGCTATTGTTGTTCAGGTGAGCGATGTGGCTCATGGGCCTCTTGTTTCATATTCGTCCCATTTGAAAAAAAATGGCGGAAAAAATTAATACCGTACTGCAGAACACATACTTCCAAATCAATGACATTTTAACCCATTTGATAAAATGGTCCCTTACAAACCCTTTTTCACTAACAACGAAAATATATCCATCTAATTTACCAACTATCGATCAAACCACCCTTTCCTTCTATCCCTTCCCAAATATATTCCCTATACTAACAACGTACCAGGAATCGCAAAGTCTTACTGACATATTAGGTGTACATATAGATCCTCGTTGGCTTACTTATATAAAATACAAGGACTTTTGCAAGCAGTCAAACAAACGACAGACAACGACAAGTTGTTAGTGAAAATCCAAGTATTCGAGAAAGAAAAATCAAGACAGTCTTCAAGTACTCCCTTCTGCATTTTGCTTCCTGTCGTCTGTTGCTTTTGACTCTTCTCACTTCATAGTTAACCTATTATTTTGTGATTATTAATACGCGCATGTCTTACTAATTGCACCTAAATTTGGTTCTGGTTTTTGGTGTACCATTTTAGTACAACTCTGAGATTAAATGTTAACAGAAGTATAAATGTACATGCCCATTGATTTGTAGCACAATAAGATAAGGTCGAAGTTATTGAAAATCATTACACTCCCAAACGTAATATTATAGTGGACTGGTCAAACTATGTAAGTTTGATATACCTTCTCTTGTGATTTTGTCATTCTGGACATTTAATGAAAAAAAACCTTTAAAACGTCACAGTGGTTTGTTGTGCCTGAAAGTCCTGTTGGGAAAGTGCAAAGACAAAGGGCCATCCTTTACCTAGCTGTTCAAAAGTTCATGGACGGCTTCTTCGAACCTAAGATTTATATGGGCATTCGTTCTTAAAAGTATTGTGGCTTAGGCCCTTAAAGGTATTTCTATTGCAGAATCTTGGAACCTTGGGTTGTTGGCCAGACAAAATCAATAATTATTACATAATTTTGTATATGTATTCCATGAATTAATATACAGCCATTTTAGAAAAGTATATGTTAAAAATAACTTTTAAAACATTGTAAATGAAATTTTATTATAATAATTTTCAGCAATATTATTGAATTACATATAAATTAATATGATTGCAATTTATTTCAGTTTATGCCATCAAGAGACTAGGGATGAGAGAAGTCGAATTTATTAGAGACTTCAATTCAAGACCCACACTGCCAAAAGAGCTTCAAAGAAAGTTGCAAGTATCCGATTCGATGCAATAAATTAGTTTGAAGAAAATTTCCTAGCTTTATGTTTTCCATGATATATGCTTTTCCAATGTGAGAGCATATGTGTCTTTAAAATGCCTGTCTGTTTGTCCGTTATAATTTATATTTTGCTTCGTTTTAAATAAATTAATAAAATTTTATTACGTTGATTAATATTTATGAGCGCGATTCTAAACGGGCAGTTTTCTTACCTTGACCTTTGACATTTCCTTTGACTCTGACTTAACTAGTCCCTATTTTTGGTATAGCTAAGTTTTTTCCCATATAAATATCTAACTAATGAAGATTTATTCATTTGAACTTCTAAAATAAAACATGTTGTTGGGAACTGTTCAACTGCCCTGGCTTTTGTACCTTGACAACGGTGTTTAAACATAAGATCATAAGCTGTTCTTACACTGATATGTTCGTATAAATTCGGTAGCTATGCGATTTATTCCTTATATTATATGTCTTCATTATCAATTATACTAGTGATATTAACTAAGACGCAATGTACTAATCACATTGAAAATAAATGACGTAATATTATGTGGTTTGAACATTTGCCAAATTTTATTTCTTGTAGATTTGTCTCTGACATCGGTTAATGATGTATTAATGATAATAAATAAATTCGAGATTACCATGGATCATTCATGATAGACATAAACCTTAAGCCACATCGAAAGTTAGTAAGTTCGTGTATCTTCTATTGATGTATCCTTCTGATCGACAGTTACGATATTTTCATACTTTAACTCACTTTATTCGAATAATTAAAGATTTTAAGAGAAAAGTGAATATACAAAAGAAATTGCTTCATTTCTTTGGTGGTTTATATGAGTTATGGAGGTAGCGAAGAAAGTTATGGGTTTTTTTCTGCAATGCATACTCGCTTCCTTCATACTTACATGAACCACCAAAGAAAGCACTTAATCACCTAAACGATTATACTGTTTTTTTCTCACAATTATGTCGTACTATGAACATACGTTTACCTACACAAACACACATTAGAGAAGTTTTATATTGGATTATTAAACATTTGTACTTCAAGGAATAAATATAATTCGTAAAGACTACTCGTGTATACTTAGCCACAGCTTTTGTCATTTCAAATGACATTATATTACTGAACATTTTTTTGTCTCAATTCAAACGTCTAAACATTAGATTTCATCCATTTGTACGCAAACATTTTTTCTGACGCACTAGTAAATACAGAGTACTTTCAAACATACAAAACGTCTTTGTCCCTTTCTTGTAACAATTACCGCTTAGCACATACATTTTACAGCAGGCAGTGACGTTGGAAATTAACTTGACCTGTTCACTTCCAGTATTATTTTTTTCCTCAAATGGTTTATCTCAAATAATTTATTTCGGATGATAAATTTTTTCACTTTCATTCCACTGTTCAAAATACCAGGTCGTTTTGGAATATCCTTCACCTTTCTGGTGCCTTCTGACCTTTGTTCACTGACCACCTCCTCCGCCCCCTCCTTGCTGATCCCCGCCCCCTGATAACATCATCACTAACACGACAGGAACTATGTACATCCACTGAAAAATAAACACATGATTTATCAATACTTGTGACTACCCTACGTAATGTATAAGTACGATCTTGTTTACAAATGAACTTGCAGCTTACAACTAAATAAATTCACATTTCTACAATTGTTCAATGAAAACTTAATATCAGTTTATTAATAAAAAAGTAATTTTGTTGGCAAATTCTTGCAACTGATACCAAAATATATGCGTTGAGGTTAATATCATGGTACGTATTCAATAATTTTTGATCATGCACATTTTCAACAAACGATTTCCCAATACTGTAAAAATTTCGGCCGTTGTAAGGACGAAGCTAATATCATTTTGTTTGAATGATAAAATTTCGTAGCAAATGGAATGTAGAGCTTATAAAACTGATCAAAGCACGGAAATACACGCGAATATATAGTGGTCTCTGATACAGCTCTGATGGCGGAAACATAATACACTGTAAATCCATATTTCCAGGCACGTGTATCCATACATGGTTATTTTCACGGCGAGACTGGATAGAGCAATCTAATTAATACCAGATGAATTTGAAAACCCTAAACCGCTTCCAGCTTCTCTACTTAGTCTAATTACTCCACAAGTTCAAAAAGATAATTTTGAATCCCTAAAATTAACTGATGCTAATTTTCCTGGATTATCTTATGAATATTATCTGATTTTGCCAATAGACGAAATTTCTTGATAAAAATAGTTTGTGAACACTGCGCAATATTTTCTTGAAATGTAATATACAACATTGTGATTGGTGGAATAATATCCAAGATTTGCTGTATATACAATGTATACCATACATGTTGACGGACTTCCGGGGCTTTAAATTTCCATAAACAACGTGTAATAAATTCATTATAAGTACCGTATTGTTATTTTTCGAAATGATTCGTGCATGACTCTAAACCTTCATACCATATTCATTTTTTTTTTCAAAATAAGATAAATTTAATCACATCTACATGTATTTAAATTATTCGAACATCAAATTTTCTTTATAACAAAACTGGACGATAAACCTGCCCACTGCAATCTTAATTATTAACACAATAAGAAAAAGGGTTGATGTATTTATATAGGACCAGTATGATATATGCCAATCAGAGAGTGTGTCATACCGAACACGATCACGTGGTTAATTAACAACTAATCATGTCCTCTAATCCGGTTTTAAGATTAATAGCCTGTGTCACGTATATCACGTGTTCCTTTGATCTCAATCAAAGATCCTAAAGATTGTTTTCTTTTTAAGACACTGGCCCTTTTGTTTCAGGTCTTTTTATATGGTATAAATTCCTGCTAAAATGAACGCCAATTCAAAAAAATATACATTTACCTAAAAAATTAAAGGCAACCTAAAATTGAATAATTTAAAAATAAAAGCAAAATTATAAGGTAGAAATATAGATGTTTGGATGAGCTTCAGCGAAATTAGTGAAAAGTATCAAATCGCAAAAACTGATAATTTGGGAATAGCTACAAAAAATGTCAGTTGGTTATCTTCACAAAATATCAGTACTGATTAATCTAATAACATTGAACATTTAATTAGCATAAAACGTGTAAAAATATCAAAATAAAAAATACTAATAATCACATTAGTTTTAACTACATTGTAATATTTATTTGGCTGATTGTTATCTTCAACATTAGAATAAACTATGAATACTGTTATCAAATAGCAAAAGCAGGACAACACACTGAACATCTATCTATGCACTGGTAATCAAAAGTTTGAATAACCAATTATCAAACTGCATGTACATTAAAGCAGAAACAAAAAAAAGGCTAGAACTCATTTAAAATTCATTAATAATTAATTAATAAAAGTATATAAACAGAAAAACCAAGAATATACCATCAAAACGTTGTTTACGTAATGCTACATAGTAGTCCGAGACTTTACAATATAACAACTCAATATTATTTTTTTCTTTCAATGAAAGATTTTCCTTGGCCTATCATTAATTACAAAACAAAACTGTTTCCAGACACCAGACAGAGGAGGGTTTGTTAATGAATCTGTCATTAGCCGCGGTACATACACCCCCATCCAATCGATTACCCAGCGTTCCTCTCTCCCTCTGTCTCTCCGGGTTGAACGGGGAAGGGAAACGTTCCAGATCGTTCAGGAAGACATTCATTTCGACGAAATCAATAGATTTGACAGACCAATGGCTTTCTTGTCCTGTACAAGCCATTAAACTGGAGCTACCAATCAGGCTCCCACAAGGTGATGGCTAACCTTGTTATAACCTCAAAGGTAGGAAACTTGCAGTAGCTTTAACCTTTTATACATGTATATAAAGATTATGAATGCAATACCTGTATAGATGTTTTATAATTATGGTTTTACGTGGATATCAAATTAAATTGACAGAAAGGACTTTAAAAGTGGATTTTCTTTCATGAATCCAAAATTATATACGAATTGCTTTTCACATTAACAGTGTGCGGTGGTCAGTGTTTAAAAGGATGCACGAGTCCTCGGGTCTACACATCGCTTTTGGGATTCTCTCGGCAGACGAAACCCTAAATGACGTCATCACTAACGAAAGTCATTCCCATCTCATTACAAACGAAGAACTGAATGTAGTGTGGCGGATTTTTGTGTTCGGATTAATCCCTCTGTTTTCTGTGTTTGGGGTGATTGGTAATATACTCAGCCTCGCCGTGCTTTATCACCAACGAATGAGGAATCCCACCAATTCCTGCCTCGCCGCTTTGGCTCTATCTGATCTCGGATTTCTGATGCAAAGTCTTCTTTTCGTGGGGACCAACATCCAAAGCGTATATGATCCGGTGCTAGGGGAAGAAAGAAGCCAGATGTTGTATCCCTGGTTCGGGGCTTACGCCAGTTTAGTAGCCTCGAGGATTTCCTCCAGTCTTATACTGCTTTTAACAATAGAGAGGTTTATTGCCGTTTGCTTTCCCATTCGAGCTAAACTGATATGTAACAAGCGGTGTACGATGGCTTGTTTGATCTCAATCTGTCTAGTGACGACTTTACTATTTCTTCCTTATGCTCTCAAATATGAACTCGTTTATCTACAGGGCAACACCACGCACACTCCCATGCGTTTGATGTCTTCTAAACTGGGCGAAAATAAAGAATTTTTCGAAATCTATGGAGTGACTTTGAATATTGTGTACAGATTTATACCGATAACGCTGGTGTTAATTCTGAATACAAGGATCATCATAATCACCCGAAAAACCTGCTCAAGCCGTAAACTGATGGGCACTTTAGACGCGAAGGTTTACACCAACGAACAGACCCGGATAACGTTGATGCTGGTGACCGTGTCTCTACTGTTTGTTCTGTGTACGTTACCGGGGGCCATACAGAGCATCCTGTCCCACTACTTGGAAGGCTACACCATGACGGGACAACACCGGTACGTCTTCCGGTGTCTCAGCTACGTCATCTACTCCCTGGAAACCTTCAACTCGTCCGTCAATTTCTTCATCTACATGGTGATGAGTAAGAAGTTCTCGAAGACTTACAAGGAAATGTTTTGTTGCATGAAATCTCAGACCCATTACCGAGTGCCTTGCAACTCTAAGGAGTCCATACGAAGTATACAAAAGAGTGACACTAAGATTCTTAACAGCAGCATCAAGGAACTGCCGTCTTGATAGTCAGACTGCTAATAATTGACTTGCGGTTATTTCTCACAGCTCCCTAGGGGCACATAACTCTACCTCCTACTAGTTATTATGGGGGCAATAACCATGGATTACAAGTCTTGCGGTTTGGTACATCCATTTATTAGTTTGTTTGCTGAGCAATAAAATTATTATTACAAGACAATGTACGATTTCCTGGCAGATTAACAAACATTTAGCATAATTTTCCACAAAATCTTTCAAGATTGTTAATCTACATTGTTTTTAGCGTATTGCTATTTTGAGAAAAATATCGGTACATGTACATTATGTCAGACAAAAATCACAATAAAGAATTCCATTTTTTTTTTCTTTATCCCAAAATTAAAGTATCTCTGCGATATTAATCTAATGTAATATCTAGGAATCAAGCCATGAATAATTCATGCTGAAACCATGAGGACAATATTCTGATAAGCTATTTCACTAAGTACTCTGTAAATGGCCGAATGTTTCAATGTTAAGGCTAATTTCTCCTTGTCTGTATAGCAGTCACTTTGTGTCCACATTGTCTGCAGACTGTCTAAAGCTGCTGCGTTCTTATTTAGAATAAATCACAAGTTATTATTCTCGGTTGATACAATGTATCTAGCCGTCGTGTATGTAAGTTTGGGGATTGTGTGCACTTTTGTCAATAGACATATTGCAAATAAATATTTTTGACAGCAAGAAAATTAACACCACACGAGATGGGTTTTTTTTTCATACTGAACGAACAGTAAAGTCATGGCCAAATGAAATGCCGCTTTTGGAATATTTGCTTCACCAGGGTGCCTAGACTAGATAAAAGGCTAACGGGTTATAACGCTTTCCTGACAATATGCCAACTTTCATTTTAGAAGCTAACCAGCTTTAACTATGTCAAATACAATATACAAGCGCATTTTTAAATGCACAAAAATCAAATTATAAAACACAAACATTAAAAATACAAGTGAAAATTCTTTCTCTTATTTTTTGATCTTGAAAATTATATCTATCAGCAATTTTTTAGTTCTACATTGTACATTTTTTGGGGGGTTAAATTTTGAACTTCTATTGTATTGTGTCTTTTACCAGATCTTTGGAGATCCTTGGACAAACATTTTGAAATATCTATACATCGTATAAACTTGCTATATACTGTTTATCTATGTAAATTTTGAAACTTCCGTTTCATTTACTAATTATAGTCCCTAACCTACCCCCCCCCCCCCCCCAGAATAATTGTATGAATAAAATTGAAATTCTTCATTTTAGCTTGCTTGTACGCCGATTTCAAACATTCAGTCCCCAATTTGTCAAACTTACAATCTCCATTATCTTAGAAAGATTTTTTTTCTATTTATGACAACCTCCCCCTCTTTCTTTGTGATCCGCTTCAACCCATTGGCAAAGAGCTTGCATGTGTAAAAAAAAAACGTTAAGGGTGTAGCCTCCATTTCTTCATCAGTTTATAGGGTGTTTTCCTATTATAAACATGATTCTACCATCTAGAAGGAATATTATGTAAAATTATTGATGTTTTAGTTCTCTGGAAGAATTTTTTTTTTATATAAATCCCATCCTATTTTCGTTGCATGTATTTTCTAAATACACCCACTGTCAAATCGCTTTTATTTGAAAAAATATGAAAAGGGTTTCAGAACTTCAAAACAATGTAAATTCCAAAGACAACACCATTTACATGAACTACAACAGCAAACATAGATGGTTGATAATTGTGATGCTCACTTACTTGAGCCTTTTGCTCAGGTGAGCTTATAATGGCCTTGATTTCGGTACTATATATAGTAACAACAATGATATTATCCTAGCCTTTTTTCTGATTAAAAAAACAGTGACATTTTAAAAATCACTAAATGCTTGTCATCTAAAAAGAGTTTTCCTGTCACTGTAGATACCAGTATTTCAGTCGTTCAAATTTTAATTCACAGTTTGTTTAAATAAGCACCGAAAACCATTAAAATCGTCATTGTAATGGATTAATTTCCTGCCGTGCATCCTTCAATGGTGATTTGAAACTGGATGAAAACCATTAAAAAAATCGTGACATTACCTGAAACTCTGAAACGTGACAAAGAAGACGATCTGTCTCACTCCGTCACTGATGACAACGCTGGGGCTGGAGTGTCAATAAGGTTGCTGCCCATCCCAGGGTTCTGAGTTGTATAATTTATCAAAGTATCTGTATTCACTTCATTAAAAGCTGCAATGCCTATATAACTTGGCATGGTTGTCCTCAATCCTTATATAACTTGGTATGGTTGTCCTCAATCCTTATATAACTTAATAATTATGGTTGTCCTCAATCCTTATATAACTTGGTATGGTTGTCCTCAATCCTTATATAACTTAATAATTATGGTTGTCCTCAATCCTTATATAACTTGGTATGGTTGTCCACAATGCTTATATAACTTGATATGGTTTTGCGCATTTTTAAAGAATCATTAGTTTTCCCCATTTATAGGTCAATCCTTATTTACTATGGTATAAAGATTTTTAAGATATTTATTGAATCTTTTATTCACAGATAATGGATGTACAAATGTAATAATATACATGTACTGCTGGCTAGTATAGGTTTAACTACTGTCTTATTCTGCTTACTGGCAGTTGGAAATTATAATTTGCACCATCCACATAGAGGCAGTTCTCATGTTAATATACATACCAGGTACTTCAAAATGGCAAGTTTATTTATACTTTTGTTGAGAGTTTGACTGAGGCAAAAATAAAGTTGGGAACAAAATTCAACCCTCTACACAATTTAAATTCAAAAGAAAAAACTACCGGTTGTAATTTTATACAATGTGTATTGAACCTACAACTGTATAATGATTCATAACTAAAGACATGTTTCTGCTGTCAACATCTGTATTTTTATATCAATATAAACATTAATATTTAAGCTGTTAAGTAAGTTACCTCAATAAATTGATCTATTTGCATACATGTACATGTATGTATATGATTTATCTCCAGACATACTGTAGAAGTTAAATAAGATGCATTGCTAACTCAAAGAACCCTATACGATGAGGCATATAAGTAATCACTGATGACCTTTGAATAGGTTTTTTTCCTAACAAAGTCATTCAATAATAAATTATTTGTTCTCCCACACACATAATAAACCCCTAACTGTGTCTGAATAATTCCAATTTATGGGACCAAAGGATCATTATTTGTGCAACAAGTCCCAAAACTAAAATAAAAAACACATAAAAATCTGTGATAAAACCCATGCTATTTTATTGCCATTGAAACACCTAGTATCAATGCAATGTACAGAGAAAATGGGTTCATAAATAGATTTATAAAAAGGCTGCTGGTGTGATGGAGACAGAACTTGAGAGGTTATTGTAATAGAGAGATAAACACAGCTGTTGCATACACTAACAGTTAATGTCATCAGATTGTGTCCTGCCTCTTGCAAGCCTAGCAAATTTTAGCAGTAATTTTTACTTGATATTGCAATGACGGCTCATTTTTTTTTTTTTTGCCAAATGTGGGAATTGGATCATTCTTTTTCGTTTTAAACAAATTTACAAAAACACAGCCTCCAAACAACTATCCCATTTCTCCATCCTTCCACCTTATAGCAATTCAGTGGATCTTAATTCATGATATTAAAACTTTAACAAATACTTGGTCAATAATTCTATACATTTTTGCTGAACACAAATAGAGGTTATCTCAATGCTAGTAACCAGGATGTCTGTGGTTGGATTTCTGATAAGAATTGGTTAAAGTGTTGGAGGGATTCTTCAGTCAATGCACAAAAATCATATTAATCACTTCTGCACTTTAAACACTACACAGATCAAATATGATTCTGAATTTCACAATTTTGATATGCCATGATTCAATGAATACATGAATACATGTATTGGTCATGACATCCCAATGTATTGAATGCAGTTAACTTTCATCAAAGTTTGCATGGGTGTGTTTTCATTGCCTATTTACTAATCAGAGGGTAACATTGCATTATAAAAGACTCTGATCTGGAAATATTCACTGCAGAATTAAATTTACAGTTCCTTCAATCAGTAAAAGTGAATTGTACTGCAATGGTACATACTGTACTTTTGCTTCAAAATCTGATGTTTCTACTTGTAATTATCTGGCCTGTAAAATACTTTCTTTGAAAACTTCATCACCCCCATTTTCTTCGTCTTTCTCTTTCCTTAGGTTTAATTTATCAATATATCATCATGCTATATACGCCAAATGTATAAATCAGTATAAATACTGAGTATGGAAAGGTTGCCTTCATCAAGATAAACCTTCATTGGATAGATCAATAGATCATCAATTATGATTGACTCTGACTGGCATATTCTGATAGCTACAAATAACTTCTCAACTGTCACTTTGCATTTTCAGACCCATGAGTATCAAGCTTCAGTAGAATGAAATTTATAAGTTGAATGACTTTTCTTAATAAATAAATGAAAACCTTGACCTCAATCGATCCAGATATGGATTTGATTACGGTAAAATAAGACAGATCATAAAATCTAGAATGTTTGTTGGGAGTGTGGTCTGTATAAAGAATCTTAATATTTTTTTATTATGCAAGACTGATATTTTACCAGCAGTATTCCAAATGAGCAACATACTCAAAAGGTCAATAAACTGATCAAGCTTTAACTGCATGTGACTGCTATATCAAGTTACAGCATGGTGCAATTTTATTTCAGTCTGAAATCCACCCTACAATTATGTGATGTATTGATGTTCCCTGATTGAAAATGCCATCTGATTGGCAATGTAAAAAAAACAACAGATATAAATATGATGTTCAACATAACTTTATTGCCTAGTGACAAATGCTTTTATTATTAAGGTTCTATAAGAATGCCCCCCCCCCCCAAAAAAAAGAGACAATGAAATTTCTATGAAATTATAAGTGAATGGGTTTTGGTTTTTTTTAACTTTTTCTAAACAATGAACATTTTTTAAATCCTTACTCTTTGAAAGGAAATTTGTTGTGATTGCTTTTATTTGATATATTCAAAGAAAACAAGCATTCTAAGAATATTGCTGCATAAAAAATATGTCTCCTACCGATATGGCATTCAGATGTCAAGTCAAAAAGTGGCATTAAGGGGTAAAGAGTTAATATTGATTTACCAGTATTGAGGCATTCTCTTAGCTGGATTTAATTATGACAATATGAGTAATTATAAAAACTGATTTACTTCAGCATGCTCATGAAACATAACAACACAAATGTTGTTTATCATGTTTATAGTTCATCAATTGTTTTGATGTTAATTTTTATGTTGTATCAAACTTTGAACCTTTAACATATTTATCTTTTTAGTGTGTCTAAATTATAGTTAATCACAAGGAAACTACCAAAAAGTTTTGAAAAAAATCTCAAAAGAGCATAACACAATGTGGAACTGACACAGAGGAAACCAAAAATCTCTTGCAATTTCACATGCAAGTTTTCTTATCTATACATATCTTTTTGAATACACTTGAGTGCATGCATTGGTTTTTTTATTAATTCCAACTACCCTACATATTTGTGTGTTAATTGATTTCAATGAAATATTTGACCTTGTATATTTTCCATACTTACATATTTGGCCAAAAATGACCTTTTGTCCTCTGTTTGACCTTTTGCCCTCTCTTGTTCTTCTCTCTTCAATTTTTCTATATAACTTTGTGTATCAGGTCTAAAACAATAATAAACAGATGCAAATGAGGCAAGAGCCAATTAAATCATTCATCATTGATATCAGTCTGTAATAATTAGTAGCAACACAAACATGTTACACTGCATCTTAAAAAGCTAAGCAAACCTTACATCAGTGCTAATATATTCGTTTGAATGCAACCTTACATGGGGCCTGACTCTATTCAAACTCTCTAGGTCTAAACTACATTCATATGGTATTGATGTCATAAATTTAATTAATGTGGTCCAGTATTGTCTATCACACCTCTATATCAATGTTCTTACAAAAAATTCAGTTAATTTACACCGAAACTAAATCTTAAAAATTAAAGACGAGACATCTAAGAAAACATGTATGCATTGCAATATTCAGGTTGTTTCGAAATTTAATGTATACTTACGATGGACCGAGCAGTGTCTGTGTGACCTCTACACTGGTATTCCAGTCCTGTACGGAGAAGTTGTCCCCATTGACACACTGGGAGGTGGCCGTCTCCAAGGAGATACCCATCACCTCTCCTGTCTGGTCAAAGTGAATCCAGACGTGGTCTGATAAATTGGAACTCATGATACCACACTGAAAAATAAAATCAACCAATGTCACAACTATCATTATATAATACTGTATTGTTTAAATACAACTGTGTCTGGGCGAATTCAATATGGTGCGAAACTATTTGCAAGTGTAGAAGGGCGAAAATTACACGGGGCGAAAATAACCCTCTATACAGTAATTAGTATGATTGTTAACCTGGTGAATTATCCCTCTTTAATTGGTTGGCTCAATATTGATAAGTCTTTAGTCAATTAAGACTTACCAATATTGAGCTCACCAGTTACAGAATTAAACTTATAGTGTACATGTACTGCTGAAGTGTATGCAGGGAGATAGTTTTGATTTCTAATTGCCCAGTGAATATGTGATACATTTATATTCAGTAGTGGAGCCTAACTATGGGAGTGTACATGTTTTGTGGTGACATAGTCATGTTTGTTACAGTTTATGTACTATTTACAAATAGTGGTATACTTCTTTATACCTACTACTAACATAGTCTTTATGACTTACGACTGAAGTGTATGTATTGGTATACTGTGGTTCATTGTACATGTACTTACTGCTGAGAGGTATGTAGAAATGATGTTCTTTGTACTTAGTTAAGGCTGTTCTGAATGTAGTGATATAGTCCTAGGTACAAGTACTTACCACTGAAGTGTATGTATATAGTGACAATAGTTCCTAGTACATATACATACAGCTTGAGTGATTGTAGTGACATATAGTCCTTAGTACATTAATACTTACTGCTGGAGTGTATGTAGTGACATAGTCCTCCCCTGATGATCCAGATCCTGTCTGAAGCCTCAAGCGGTAAATGTCATTTTTCTTGGCCAACACCTTTACAAATAAAAAACAAAAAACATAAATCAATTAACAAATACACACATGTTTTTCCAATTGTACAGAATGAATATATTGGTAATGGTAGAGAAACACTGATTAAATGTATGCGACAGTAATCATTCAAGAACAAGTGGTGAGAAGGATAATGAAGATGGACCTAAACACTTCATCAAATGTACCATTCCATTGGTCTACCAACATATAGGGGAAAAATGGTTATGAATGGGGGAGGGGGGGGGGGGGGGGGGAGCATATATGTATAAGATATTTGACCATTCCAAAATGACAGCAGGCAAAAATGATTCCAGTACCATATTGATTATCTAATAGACAACATTCTTTGGTGTTATTTCCCTTCGACAGTACTCATTTTTCTCTAAGTATCCAGTATAGCTTTTCTACAGATATTTCTCACCTTTACATGTATTTTGACAATGTAGTGCTTTTATTATATTGTCACAGTATTGGGTAATACATTTTCATTTGCCTGACATTGCCCTAATAAACAAAGGGAAATCAGTGACCTACACCAGATTAATCTAATATTGGCCTCAAAAAAGGGAAATAACTTTCATTGTGAAAATCATCTATACTGACATCTATAGCAAAAATTCTAGAAATAAGTAAATGGTAAGAAGATTGTCATCTAGAGAGGGAAACTAAATTTTTGTTGCTGTTGCTACATGTATCTTTTACTGTACAGTGTACTGATTACATTGACAAGGATATTACCTTTAGTTTCTCCAGTTCATCCGAGGTCAGTGGAGCAACCGAAGAGAAGAATGCTCGGTTTCCCTTCACAGATTTTAAAACTACCATTCCCTTTTTGGTAAATGATGGATTCAACCCTTAAATGTTTGGGGAAAAATGTCTATCAATTATATATACATATGTAACTCCAAGGAAACACTAACTTACAATTCATCATACAGTTAGGCACATTTTGCAAGTTTATGTAACTTTGAGAAATAATCTTAATTCCCAATATTTGCAACAGATTGCTCCTGCATTAAAACAAAACAATATGTATTGCGATCTCGAGTCATTAAATGTCAACTAAATAAGATAAATATAAGATTGCAACATATTTTGGTAAACTCTGTATGATATAAAAACATAGATAAATTCAATGAAAATACTGAAACATAATCAGATTACCCGAATCAAAACTGTGCTCCAACACCAAAGTCCTTGATCCCCCTTCAAACTCATCGTCTGCCTACAAAAAGAAAGCATGAGCACCATAACATTTATATCCATGTAAATTTTTGTTTATCATATGGTTTCATACAGTACAACAAACTTTAATATGGAAAAATGCTCACTTTAAGGTTTACAATATGATGATTCAACAGAAAAAATACGAGAAGTTAGATTTTGTTGAATGCTCTAAATAATGCAATCTAACTGATTTATACTGAAATCCATTACAATGAAGTAGTTTACAAACTTGCATGAACTTTCAAGATGCATAAAATCAGTTGTGAATGTTATATGTAAGCTAACTGAACTTTATTTAACTGAACTTTATTTATTTTACAACGATTGATAAACAAGCTCTACAACTTATATTAATATCTCTCGTTGGCACGGATGTTAGCGCGAGGGAGTCATTAGTGTGGGAAGAAGCCGGAGTACCCGGAGAGAACCCACATGTCCAAGCGGGCGACCGCCATACCCTATCACATACAACCACTGTCGATCATGGGGATCGAACTCGGGTCGCAGCGGTGATAAGCGAGTGCATTGTCCACTACGCTACTTGGACACCTAAATGTAAGCTAAGCATGGGATAGTAAATTGATAAACATCAAGGCAAGAGAAATTCTTTTCAAATTGCTTTATCGCTCTGTATCTCTCATGGCAATTTGTTCCAAGATCTTGGAACGCAAATTACAATTCAACATCAGGGACCAAAGTCAATCCTATAATCTGCTCAGCAGGAGTAATCATCCTTGCGTTATGCCCTCACTTCCATTTATCAAAGTTGGATCAGTTCAAAACTTGGAACTTGTAAGTGTAAATTGCCCCAATAAATGTATTTACATGAGTATAAAATGCATAAATTAACTTCAGTGAAGGGAAATACCGGGCTGCGACGAGAGGTCACCTTTCAGTGGTAGTTGTAGTTTGATAGTACATTTCAACAAATATTCACCGGCAGTCCCTTTCGGCTGACAGGTGAAGTTAGCAACCTTGTTGTATTATATATACAGATTAGTATGATTTTTGAAAAATGTTTGTTTATAGTAACTTTTCGGAATGAAGATTATGATATAACTTAGATTAGAAATATCATAAAAGGACAATTAAGTAGAAAAAAGGCGTAAAGACCCTGCATGGGTCTATACTTGGTGTCCTCAAGCACAGGTGCACAATGCACCTCCTTGGATTTCTTATCAGAGCATTGTTCGTTTATGGGGAAGCGGGCTTAATTTTCTGTTTATTTGATTTGGTGGAACTTGCGGCAAAATGAACAGTTTGCTTTCCAAGGTGTGATGAACAATATCTGGCACTGTAAATGTATATCTAGTGATTAGATTGTTTTATGGACTCAAATTTGTAAAATTTAAAACATATCTATCTCCCAAAACACGTATATAGTTTTCAGTCTTTCAATGGGTTCACCTACTACTTTTAACCATATCGTGCCGTCAGGGTTCGATACTAACTTTTTTATGCATTAGTCCAGCCGGACTAGTGTCTGTTTATTTTAACTAGTCCGCAGGCAATTCTATTTGCCCGTCAAAAATAAATTAAAATGCATTACCGTACTTGCCTTATATAATACGCACTTTTTAAATAGAATTTGTAAGGGGTGCGTAATATACACCATAATATTTTTCTTACAGGTGTTTCACTGGCTTAGTTGTACTATGCTATGCAGTACATAGCAATGAGCTGCGTATTCACTATCTCCGTGTACTTGGTGTATGCCGCCATTACAGATGTTATAAATAGATCTGTGCAATAGATCCGGGCTATGAGCTACCCTGTTCTTTTCATTATCTAAGTTCTTTAAAAATCTATTTAAAATAATAATCAATTTATGACAAATGATTTAAACACAATTCATTTTAATCAAACAACTCACATCTATTAGTCTGCGACTAATGGACTAAGGTTAGTGTCGAACCCTGGCCATCATGTGTTTCCGATAGTCATGTGTTTCCGATAGTCATGTGTTTCCGATAGTCTATTTTGGTTGCATGAGTGTATTCCAAAATTACGTCATTTTCCTAATTACTTGGGACACCAGACGTACGAAATCTCCTTTCATCTTTATACATATACACTATCAAAGTTATGCTTCATGTATTGGTTAAAATCACACAATTACTCAAGTGACTAATTTTTACTATTACTTTAATTAAAGTCACTAAAATTGCCCAAAATCCTAACTATAATATTACAGTATCTAAAAATATTAATCGTTCGGTCAAATAGACCTATGTAGTCCGAAATATCTGACGTTTTCCTGACTTTTTTTTACGATTTTGATATTTTACTTGCCAGGAAAACGTCAGAACCGGCGCCATTATGAAAACTGGAAATTTGCCGCCTCCAACTGGAAGCGGCATTCTAGACTCGATTTTAAATAGATATAAATTTAAACTCAATAATACAGCTTAAAATATAATTTTACTGCACATTTTGATAATCACACTGATAAACTATAGTGTTCTTGACCTATTTTCTCGCGAGATTTCAAAAATGCACAAAATCAAAACAATTCTCAACACTTCGATAGAATGTGTTCAATAGTATGTTTATGGGATGTAAGAACCCATAAAAGCGATATTAGTGAGCAGTAAAATCATCGTTTTATTAATTAGTTGTGAGTGAAACATTTGATTCAACTCATAAATATTTAAAATCGAGCCGAGAATGCCGCCTCCAGTTGGAGGCGGCATATTTCTGGTTTTCGTAATGGCGCAGGTTCTGATGTTTTTCTGGCAAGTAAAATATCAAAATCGTTAAAAAGGCCAGGAAAACGTGAGATATTTCGGACTAAGACCTATGATGACGTATTTACATGTTAAAATAATCATATGGCTTTGTTAAGTTTTTCTTAGTTTTGAATCTTAGGAGCGCTATAAAAAAAGCTTCTTCAGAAATAAAAACATTATTAATTATCATACAAATGACAGTATTGTAATAATCATAAGTAATAAAAATGAAGTTATGGGAAAAATTAAATAACTGGACGATTTGAGTTAAAATAAAAGCTTAGAAAACAATTGAAAATATTATAAAATATATTCAGAAGGTTATGTCACATTTATGTTAACTATTATTGAAAAAAAGTTGTTGATGAATCATACTATCGGAAACATATGGCGCCCATTTTCATCGGTGGAATGCGGCATCTAGTTTATTTATAGCTAGAAACTGCATATGATGACGACTAACTTTGATTTTGTATCGGCGATTTTCGATGCTATGTCTGAGGTTAAAAATGGTATAGTTTCAAAATTGTTGACTTAAAAGAGACAATCATTAGGGGTAGCGTTTAGTGTTAGTCTATCGGAAACCCATGACACCAGGCTACTATTACATTTTAAAAACAGTTCAAGAAGAAGAAGAAGAAGAAGAAGAAGAAACTGTCAAACATCCATCATTGACAATGACATCAATGATCAATGAAAAAGCTACTTACTATAGGAAACAATTTAAGAAGCTTATAAGATTGAAAAAATAGGGACTGTACAACTTAAGAATAAGCATTCTCAAAATACTAACCCATACAATGCACAATCCGATCACCGCCAGGAATAATATCGCTGCAGTCGACGATGCCATGGGCGCAGACATCTTGCTTTTGCTTTGCCCTCTTTATTGTCGAATCAAACTTAGCGTAAGAAACTCGTTGCCGTCGATCAGCTAATCAGGGTACAGATAACAAAGTTTGTTGGCTTGTATTTAAAGATGGCGGAAAGCTGTGATCATGCTTTGAGAGGATGAAGCAGCATGGAACCTTTTGGCTTATTTCTCATCTACTGATAATGTTGGCGTTATTAGCAGCTGCCATGTCCTTTGAAAATCAATCGGAACACTTCGAAAATCTCGACGAAGATGACGTCATATTTTATTCTGTGTTGTATTCAGTTGTCACTGTGGTTTTTGCGATGGCAGTCCTGTCAAAGTTTCTGACAAATGAATTACGAATGGGATTCCGATCAGTTTTAAGTCTTCTAGTGCTATTTTTAGGAGAGCCTCTCTGTCAATTCTTAATTAAGGGACCAGGGGGAGTGTTGACTTTCGCTGGATGCTGTCTGTTTATTTATTCAATACTTCCTGCAAGTCATCTACCTGTTGGGAATAAAGCAGTTCTGGTGACAGGTACGAATAATATATAATTATTGAAATTTTACTGTCATATGATCTTTATAAACGCTCTAAAAATTCAAATACTCTCAATATTGAACCAATTCTTGCATGCATGCAGATATGTTTTTATGACATGAAATCATACTGGCATGCGACCAGATCTCGCCGAGTACCATTTCTCGCCAGAGCATTGTTATGTCATTTTTCGTATATAATTTTATGTGTTGATAAAATGACGTAACAATGCACTGGCAATAAATGGTACTCGGTGAGAAATGGTCACACGCCAGTAGTCAATATAAAGAGCTCATTTTAAAACACTGTCAATTTTTTTACTTGGTCACGGTCAGATTTTTGTCAACTGCTTGCTAAATTCAAAGCATGCCGCCGAAGGCAAGGTGAATATTGTACTTCTCAGGTAGCTAAATCATCGTATTGATCGAAAAAAACAGCTATAATTGTTTTATTATATAATTCAGCGATACAGACATATCAAATTGAGCGTTAACTCCATCACCTTTTAATTTGAAGCTGTAGCCAAACAAATTGAGGAACGCGATATTTCGTTGGACGACATGAAAAATGATAACCAATGGTAGTGTTTTGGAAATTCCCAATCTATTTTTAGCCCAATGTAGAGAAAATCAAAATGTTATATTGACCTCCTAGGTCATGTGCAGGTGAATATAACGTTTTTATTTTTTCTATATTGTTGGATATCAGCCATTCAGAGAGCTAGGAATTAATCAATCATTTAATAATCACATTTATTACCTATAGAGGCTTCCGTAAGAAATCTGCTGAATAGATTTACAGAGTTTCCGAAAACTACCGGTCCTACCGGCAAAACCGATAGAAAATCGAAATGTCCGATAACATTTCATATATTACCGGTCCGTGTGACCGGTAAGTTCCACTTTCACAATCCGGAAATTTTCTGTTTCCACGCACCGTTTTTGTCTTTTAGTCGTAATCTCTTACACGCTTTAGGGGGTGTTTTGTTTAAGTTTCTTCTAAGCGCTTATCTTACACTGATATAGCATCATGTCGTGATCGCGGTTCATCACTTTTCTGTTTGTACGAGGCTAAAAGCTATGCAAGGATTGAGAATAAAGAAAAGTATGAAGATAGTTTAAACAAGAACAGCAGGAAATTGTTGAAATGTAGCGAGGTTAATGGCATGACTTGTTCCGTATAATAGAGAAGTGTCAATCATGGCCGTTTCATTAATCAACTCTCACTTTTGAATCCATTAATTTTCGATTGTATATGATCATGAAAGATCATATGTTTGTTTAGATTTAATGAAAATTATCCAGTACAGCGGCTAAAAATCGTGAGTTTGTGGCACATACATTACTCATAGTATATCTGACATGGAGCATAATAAAAACGAGGAGAGAATAAAATAAATTGTAAAAGAGTCATCAATAGAAACAAAACAAAAATAAATTAAACACTGCATATTATGGAGTCATTTATTTAGACACAGAATAGATATTAATTCTAGATTATATATTTTGGAGTTTTTTGGTAATAATCGAAAGCTCTATATATTTTGTTTAGGAATTACATAACACTGAACAACTACTGTATCACTAATATCTGTTTTATTCGGACTGATAAAATTTGCTCCGGACTGGCAGAACATGCTAAGTCATCAGTCCGAGTGACTGATATAATTTTCTGGTTTTCGGAAACTCTGGATTTAGTTTGTTACTGGATTTCGAAAAAAATGCAGCTGTAAATATTAAAGTTTGAAACAAACATGTAGTGTGCCATTATTATTAATAAAATGTGAAAATATTCTTCTGGATATTCCTCTGTTTAAAGAAAAGAGGATATAAATGGAAAAAATGTGTCAAATGTGTTGCTGAAGCTTCTCTGGATTACAGCCTTTTTAAAGCTTATTTAAGGAATAAGGAATCATTCTTTGAGTATTATGAGGTGATAATTTCGTTCGGGGCGTGATCAAATCCAATAAAGCCCGAAGGGCTTTATGATAGATTTGATCATGCCCCGAAGGGCTTTATGATAGATTTGATCACGCCCCGACCGAAATTATCACCTCATAATATTCAAAAAATGATTCCTTATTACTTATATTTATATAATTTTAAGCCATTGTATGATTAAATATTTAAATATAAATAAGCAAATCCCGCTGGCGCCTCAATTTGGCGTCATTTGAAGTTATGGGTTATATAGTACAAAATCGATACGTAGTGTTATCACAGGCAAAGACACTGGAAAATGCAAATATATGTAGTTCACTATAGTATTTGGTTCGGGTTAAAACCTATCTCTCATACATTTGAGTAAGGTCATTCCAAATATAAGAATAAATAAAAAAAAAATTTCCAACCTCAGTCCAGTCCATTATGAAAAATCGTAATATTACTTTTTTTCGTAATATAAACACTTTTATATTGTTTGTAGCAGTTACTTCCCTTTTCCCTGTACGTTAGCTTTCATTCCCATAAGGTAAAGAATTAAAAAAAAACAAAACAAAAAAAAACTTCAGTACAGAGTGTTAGCATAATTGAGCTTTCATAATAAATTTACGTTTTCATTTCCTTTTATTCAGGTAAATAACTGCTTGTGTTAAAACATCGATATGTTTGACAATATCATGTCTGGTGACCTATTTTGTACCAGGAAGAATTGGAAGAAACGAAACGCGGCAACGCATGACCGTATGATTGTTGATCACGTCAATATACTGACGGCTTATCCACATCCGATCAGTATTTCTTTAAATTTTCTGAAAACATCGTTCCGTGTCTCTTTACAACTAATCTATGCTGTATAAGTATATTGAATTACGGTCATGAATTATCCTCCGATACATGACTGTAAAATAGAAATCCGACGGAAAAAATAATCCCGTAAACATTGTTTTAATGTAAAATTATTGATTTTCGTAATATTGTCTATAAATGCAGTGAACAATTGCAGTTATGCATTTTTGCTATGAAAAAATAAACTTTTTTACGAGTTTTTTTAAAATCAATCTCGAAAAAGTTCAGTATGAAAAAAAAACACACAACAACTTAGGTTAACAAATATTTTTTATCACGTTTATACGAAACTTGATGACTGAGTGTAAAGCAAGTTTTCAATCACCTACTTGTACATAAAAAGAAATGGTCAAAGACATACAGTATTCATATAAAATTCTCTCTCTCTCTTTCTCTCGCTCTCTCTCTCTCAATCGTTTTACTCACAATTTAATTAAAAATTATT
>WFKH01011801.1:26247470-26263835 GCA_016163765.1 Magallana hongkongensis
CTCAATCGTTTTACTCACAATTTAATTAAAAATTATTTCTATTATAAAACCTATTAAATATAATAATTTTCGTATCAGAACCATACCCGCAAAGAATGACAAAAGTCGTTTTAAAACAATTCAGGTAAATCGATTAAAGAATTTTAAATCAACAAACTACTAAAATATTCCGTAGGAAAAAAAAATCCGTAAATAGGATTTATGAACAATCGATATTACGAAAAATTGTAAAATTACGATATTTTGTAACATTATTGGTTTTCGTAAACTTGCCAATAAATAATGAATAATAATGATTGGATAAATCAATTAAATGATTTAACATTAAAACCATATGAAAATCAGAAAAAGAATATTCCGTTAATTTAATAAATACATGAAATATGCTATTCAAGAAAACCTAAATAATATATGGAATGTCGTAAAATTACGATATTTTGTAACATTATTGATACATGTATTCGTAATTTTGGCAAAAATTCGCTTTAGCAGTTTAACTATCCAAAAATGTCAACAAATAATAATAATGATGTAAATCAACAATACATTTTAATAAAAAAAAAGTTTTTAAATTCCGAAGAATAGAAGAACAATTTACTAATGGTTCTTCCTAGACAGGGAGATGTATACTCTCTCTCTCTCTCTCTCTCTCTCTCTCTCTCTCTCTCTCTGCGCATTATTATAAAGAACAATTTACACTTGTCGATATTAAGTGTTCCATACCCCTTTAGATTAAATTTAGAACGAAATATTTTTCAAAATGTATTATTCTATTAAAGTTTACAACATATATTACTGATAGTCGTTACTTTAGCAGAAATTGCATGTGCATCGATTTTAATCATCAAATGTTCAAAATGATAATATTTAGGTAACATTAATAAAATCCAGTAATCAACCGTCTGCGTTTACATCTCCGTTTCTAGTAAGAACCATTAATAAATTGTTCTTCTATTTTCTCAACATTATGAACAGTCCAAAGCCTTCCGGTCGCATTGGAAGTTATGTCAATTTGACCAATAATGGCTTTTACATTGACATCTACAATGTCATCTTTTGTTGGCCATTTGAACCGCCTCCCAACTGGCTCTAAAAACTTCATTTTTGCCCAGTTCTTGTTCTTCATTTCGAGGACAAGCCCTGGGTACCATCTATTTTCAAATCCCACGGCGTAGTACAGTCCTGTCTCCCAATCCGATTTTCCTAGGATTAAAGATTTTAATATTACTTTGCGTTTAACATCTATAATCAATTTAATCCTAAAGAAAGAGCACCACAAATTCCTTAATTATTAAACATGTTAAACGCGAGGAATTAATATCTGCGTAAAATCGCAAAAAGCAGTCCTTGCGGTAGTACCAGTGGAACTTAATGCAAAGCTGACGTCATAATCAGATACAAAGCACCCACTGTCTTACAAACTCGATTTTTGTTCAGTATTACGGTATTCTGTAATATAGTTTCCCACCACTTGCTATCTTACAAGTTCTCGTAAGATAACTTCATTACGAAAATTCGTAATATAAGGTCTATATTATAGTATTTTGTAATATTACAACTTTTAGTAATATTATTTTTTTAAGTAATATTACGATTTTTCATAATGGACTGGACTGAACCTGCAGCGTACTTCTCTAATGCACTTGCTCTGGAATAGTAGAATAAGAATAGAATAATACTAGAATAATTCTTTGAAGAAAGGAGTGCATATTATACACCACAAAGGATTTTGACAAGGTTTTCTTCAGGTGAAACATGGGCTATCATAATGAAACAGAAAGTCCACTACATCTGATTGTTCATCATAATGCTTATTTGTTAGAACATTTCATTGCAGAAAATGTTGTGCCTATAATCTGTTGATAGATAAATAATTATAATGGCAGTTTAAAATCAATTTTTAATGTATATGTATATACAGGATGTGATTCTGGAATTGGTCATGCTGTGGTGAGGAAGTTGGACAGTCTTGGTATGAGGGTCTATGCTGCCTGTTTAGATACCAACAGCCCTGGAGCTGTCTCACTCCACAATAACTGCTCAGAAAAGTAAGAGGAAGAACGTATGTCATAGTGACTTTTTAACCTTAAATTAATCGAACAGCTAAACCAGAAGGAACATGAAGATTAAAGTCAGTTTCCATTATGATTTATATTTTTTTTTTAAAAACATTATTCATATATATACCAAGATGAGTTAAGAGCAAAAAAAACCAAAATCCGATCTTGTCATATGCTCCTGAAATGGATATAGATCACAGTATCAGTTTTTTAAAGCATTTTAATTAAATTGAGCAATACCTTTATAGATACAATGTAGTATAACTTGTGTAAATGTAACATTTTTTTTAACAGTGTACATATTCTCCAACTTGATATCACAAACAAGAAGGACATTGAAAACATGGTTAGTTTTATAAACAACAGAGTGGGTTCAGAAGGTAAGCTTTAGATATGTTTCTTTAAGAATGAATTCAATAGCTTCAATGGGGCAGTTTATCTTTCATTATCTGCGATGGGTAAAACATTTGGAATTGCAATTTTTTGTTCAACTAAACAAACCATTGTTTTTATTCACAGTCATAAATGCTTGGTTTATAAAGGGTCATAAAATGGCAGAGATGTAGTGTTGCATTACAGTATTCAATTGATACATGGCAACTTAGAATTACCTATATATAAATCATCAGATTTACCCAATGTTGAAAGGGAAATTATATTGTCCATCTTTTCACATTTTCACTTAGCTGTTTTCATTGGAACATTGATACATGAAATTTTATGCAGGTTATCTCTCTTTTACAGGACTCTGGGGTCTAGTCAACAATGCAGGTGTGTGGTATTTCTCAGAGATAGAGATGACATCGGACAGCCTGCTCCGGAAAGTCCTGGAGACCAATGTTCTGGGAGCCATCTCTCTCACCCGGGCTCTGCTTCCTCAAATTAGACAGGCCAAGGGAAGAATAGTTAATGTATCTAGTTTATTAGGTGGGTTGAAATGGGAAATGTACATCTTCTAATCACAGGCACCTGACGTCATATATTTTTCTCATAATAAAAAAATACTCCGCTTACCTAATAATTGACAAGATACCCATCCCCGCCATCTTGGATTTTTTTTAAACTGTCACATCGCCGTGAATTTTCGCTTTTAACTCAGCGGTAACATTTTTCTGCGATCATCTCCGACGTCCGATCGGTCATTCAATATCTTAGCTTACTGCTGATTCAACCAAAACGGCCCATAACATTGTTTATTATTAAAAATATCTCCTCATTCTGCATCTACTGCTGCTGATTTGCGACAAAAAGCTAAAGGGTGGACGGAAGTTGACATAAATCGCGTCATAATATGGGTAATCCCTTCCAAATATAGCACTGATACGAATATTCAAAAGGCATCAATTTTGAATTCGATCAACATACGAGTTAAAATAAAGAAAAGGGATACTATAAACAATCGATTATAACTTTTGTTACACAAAGTTTATATAAACATGTTTATAAATGCATATATTTTGAAATATTGAAACAAACACACGTTGCAGGGAA
This sequence comes from Magallana hongkongensis, assembly GCA_016163765.1. Taxonomy (NCBI): domain Eukaryota; kingdom Metazoa; phylum Mollusca; class Bivalvia; order Ostreida; family Ostreidae; genus Magallana; species Magallana hongkongensis. The sequence goes on from WFKH01011801.1 coordinate 26,251,022, forward strand.
ATCTCATTTACATATTGGTGACAACTTCCGTCCACCCATTAGACATTTATCGTATATCTAAGGCAGTAGATGCAGATCGAGTGGTTATTTTTATTAATGAAAGGTGTAATGCACCGTTTTGGTTGAATTGGTTGTAAGCTTAGATGTTGAATGACCAATTGGGAGACGGAGAGGATTGCAAAATAATTTTACCGATGAGTTTCAAGCAAAACTTCCAGCTGATGTGCCAGTTTGAAATAAATCCAAGATGGCGGCGATGGGTACCTTGTCATTTATTAGGTAAGCGGAGTATTTTTTTTATTATGAGAAAAATATATGACGTCAGGTGCCTGTGCTTCTAATATGTTAATTTGACCATGTGATTTTTCTAGAGTACATACATGTAATTATAGTAAGGAACATCATATATATATTTGAATCAATATTTATTTTGAAATAGAATCTGAACTCTTGCACAAGTAAATTTAGAATTGCACAAAGACTGATGACTTTGTATATTTTCTGTGTGGCAAAGCTTATAATGACTTGAATATAGTAGTGCCTTTGTCGTCCATATAGGCAGAATAACAATGGAAGGAAATGGAGCCTATGCTATTTCTAAGCATGCTTTGGTGGCATTCTCAGATACACTTAGGCAGGAAATGAAGAAGTGGGGAGTGAAAGTTTCTGTCATTGAACCAACAGGGTTTTCTACAGGTAAATATTTACATTTTCCAGTGTCTTTGTGATAAAACTACAAATCAAATTTGTAACACATAGTCCAATACATTTTATCAATGACACAAATTACACACTGTGGGGTGCAAACAGGGTCTGCATAATTATACAGACTAAAAATATCAATAATTTAATATTTATTTGAACAGTTGTTGAAAATTATATAATATAAGTAACAAGGAATCATTCTTTGAATATTATGAGGTGATCTAATGCGGTCCAGCATGATCAAATCCATCATAAAGCCCTTTGGGCTTTATTGGATTTGATCACCCCTACCGTATTTGATCACCTCATAATACTAAAAGAATGATTCCTTATTCCTTAAATAAATCAAAAGATAAAGATAAATCCTTGATTATCCAAGACCTTTATGATGCAGACATTTTGAGACTATTCTGAGTAGAAAAATATTTATTTTACATACATATATGTATGCATGATATGTATAAGGTGATAAATTATGACATTATTAACATAATCTGAGTGATCTTTTGCTGCTTGGACCTGAATTGGGATTTTTGAGGCTGAAATGAAATGAAAGATAATATCAGTAAGAACTAGACCATAATGTGGAAATCAAATTTGCACATTTATGATTCGGTAATATTGCAATTGTATGTAAAGAAACCCTGCCATTTTAATTTGCATTTTATTAAAGTGAAATATTTAGAACATGTTGGTCCTATTGTAACCCATTTGGAACTTGTTCCTCAGTATACTTTTTGTGAATTTGGCGCCAAGCTTCATCGGAAAGACACGTACTATAGTAAACTACATGTAGTTAGATTTCTTAAATTTATGTGTCAATTTCATAAATACATGTAACTATTAATTTATCAAGTTAACAAGGTCTCATGTATATCTTGTTTGGTTTTCTTCGAATGCTTTCTTTTACTTCAGACAATATGAAAGAACACAACATAGTACGTAGAAAAGAAGAAATTTGGAATTCTGTTGAAAGTGATGAGATCAGAAACACTTACGGAAGGCGATACCTTGATGGTATTTACAACAGCATAATTGAGGGGTCTGGTCGCTACCCCTCAGACCTGACCCCGGTGACAAGAGCGGTCAGAAGCGGGCTATTGTCAAAACGTCCCAGGCAGAGATACCCATGTGGGACAGGGGCAGAGTTTCTCTTGACCCTGTATCCATTGTTACCAGTATGGATGGCAGATTCCTTGTCAGGCTCCCTTGGAATTATGCCCAGAAATATTCACCCAGCAGCTATGGAACAGTAATGATCAAAGCATGTCTCTTTCGCTGAGCCAACACTGCCACATGCATGCCCAAAACTATTTTTCTGCCTAGAACTTCATTGTAAATATTGTCAGTTGTCAAGGATGGAGCAAATGTTTACTTTTTTTTAAATAAGCGAAATTGATGTCATGTTCTTTAGTGCAATTTTAAAACGAGATTACATCTTTGTTTGGCTGTTAAGTTGTTTTTTCAAATTACATGTATAAAACAATACTTATGATTTAAACATGTAGATATCCCCGTTACATGCAAACAGAAATTTGTTATTGATATCTTTTTCCTCTTCCAGTTTTAATGTTGTCTAGTATTTACTTGTTAAGTATACAGTGTACATGTAACTGTGCATTATTTTTCCAAAATATATAGTGGTTAACTTGTCAAATTTTTTTGGCAGTTACAGAAATATTTTACAAGTCTATTCATTTGATGATTTACCGGTACCAGTATTTTGAAGAAGAAAAATTGTTCATGTTTAGCATCTTTTTTAAGTTTATGTATAGAGCATATGTACTTTGATTATTATCTTCTTCTATTTTTTACCTCAGTTAAATAACAAATCAAGTCCCATCTATAAAAATGTATTGAATGGTAAATTAAGTCAGATTTTAAATGCATCATGTTAAACTTACATGCAACATCAATACCACTGTGAATAATAAATGATGTATATTCCAATCCTTCATTTAGGGAGAATATATTCTAGTACGGAGTATAGGTTATTTTATTCTCAAAAAATCAGGTGATGGGAATATATATGAGTATGAAAATAAATGGCTTTATTAAATTATTGACATATGCATGCATGGTTCTTCAAAATGACAGTACATGTACATGTTGATTAAATACATATATTCTTCATAAAATGTAAAGGAAATTATTCCCTTTTAGACTTACAGCATGCATATACATGTATTTCTGTGAGAAAGCTTTTTAAGATATTTGTAACTTTAGTAAACATTAGGTTAATTTGTATTTCTAAAATCAAAAGCTCAAAATGTCAGAGGATATATAAACTGTTCAGGTGATAACAATAAAAATTCAACAGGTAAAAGGTGCTTTAAACTTGCTTTAAGTTTAATTTTTCAATAATTACCAAGTGTCTAGATGATTACTATATAGCCAAAAAAAATAAAATCAACATTACTATAAAAATGGCTTGTAGATACCAGAGAAATGCAAATACTTTGTACAATAATGAACAGTTTATTTATGCATGTAGCTACACACATGCACATAAAGTTGCTTATTGCAAAAAATGTTTGATAGGCAAATTGAAGCATAAATGTATGTCTACTAGTATGTCATTTTCTGTCTGGCCTAAGACTAGTTCTCGCCAGACATTTTTTTATCTCCCAAATATTCCAATAGAGATGACTGATACAACTTTTTTCATTATTTTTTTTTTTTACATATAATTGTCAATGCAAATTCTGCTTAGAATGCAGAAACATTAGTGTTTTTAAGGAATATGAATAGTGCAATTAACATTGGAAAAGTGCTCGTAGGTAGTACATGTTATTAATGATTGTTTCGTAGAACATCAATGCAAGTTTTATTTATTTTTTGTGTATCTTACAAAATGTTGTGTATAGTTTCCTTGCCTGCTATTGTCATTGACATCTTTTTATGGCTATATATTGTTAAAATCATTGATAACTTTCTATAAAATTAAATAAAAATTAATCCATGTCTGACTCAGTATTTTTTTTATCATTCTAAATAGCTTAATTAACATGTTGCATATATTCAACAGTGAATTTCATGTATTTACATGCAACTGTTGTTTTTTTTTTGTTGCTTTTTAAAGCCTGAACATTTAAAACAAGCTAACTAGCATCCTGCTCTGCACAATGATCAGTCTGTCCATTAATACAATGCCCATGAATTTTTTCACCTGTGGTCCAGTGCAACTCCACTCATAGATTGCCTGTGAGTAAAGGGTGTGCAGCGACCATAAATCAATTTTGAACCTACTGAAAAATTCATGGCATACATCTTCTTTCCCCTTGATTCCATCCAACTCATTCATTTGAAGATTTTGATAGAGTAAAGTCAAGCAAGTTCAAAGCAGATGATGCTGAGCATATGATTTCTCTCCACTGTGTCGTATTTGGTTATTACTTCAAGCAAAGAGTGCCAGTGCCTAAAGTATGGGCTCTGACCTTGAAGCAAGATTCATTGCAAAACATAAAAGTCAAGTACAGTCCTTTACAAGCTCCTTTAGTTCAATGTTGGATTGTCCTTTACTAAAAGTGAAGCCCTTAAAAAAGTCAACATCTCGATGATGCCTACTTTTTCTAAAAATCCATTATAAAATGCAAAACACTCGGGTAAGAATACAAGACTACATACTGGATGCTTTGATCTATAAATTTCAAATCTAGTCTCATTGGTCTGGTCTTAATGACTGAAAATAATGAGAAGTACAGTCAATATTTTTTATTCACTGCCAAAAATTTCAAGGTCAACAAACAAAGGGACTGCACAATCAATAAATTAATCAAGATGAAAACAAATACAGAGAACATCATGATTTGGAAATATTGAAACTTAAGAGGTTTTTCATAACAACAATTGCTTCTTTAGAAGAGCATTGTTTGCAAAGACTTTCTCACATTAGCCATCTCTTGTTGTTGCTGTAAGAAAAAAAAATATTTATAATATACACAAGTACTAAAATGTAGAAACAACCAAAAGATGTATTTGTCATTCGTAAAATACACTATGTAAAATACAAAATTTGAAAATACCTGTACATGTAGGTAATACTATTGTTCACATGTATGAGCATAATAGATATATTAAATAATTAAGATATATACATGTATGACTTACAGTATCCATCAGTATTCTTTTCTGTAGAAGAGACATCTCTTTCTTCAGTTCAGACTGCACAGAGGATTGCTGGTCATGGTGGCACCTTTCCAATTCTTCAATTCCCTGTTGTTGATAAATGAGAAATTTTAAGGAAAAAAAAAGCATTTATAATATCTAGAAATTTTAATACCAGACACTTTATCGCGATAAACCCTGTACTATTTTTGCTCAATGACCCTAACAAAAAAGGTTGGCCCATTTTAAATACTTAGTACTATACTATTAAAGCAAACAAAGTTATGGTTTTAAAGTTGCCTAAAGGGGTCATCTGATAATTTTTTAATCCTTTGGTTTTGGCTTTTTAATTTTTTGGTTTGATATTTATCTAAAAGGCTGGTCTTTATCCACATCCAGAGTTAACAAAGTAAGGATAATTCCCAGAACTCACTCAGATACTGTACATCAAAACTACAACAAGTTTGGTCTAACTGTGCCACTTTGATCATAATACATAAAACACAAAAGAACACAAGTCTTTTTCATTTACTTGATTTCATTTTAAACATTAAGTAAAGCTACATGTAAGCTGTTTTACCTTGGTAAATTGGTCATGTAGTTGTTTAATTGTTTTCAGTCTCTGACTTTGTACAACTCTTGCTTGTTGAAACATTTTCTGCTGTTGTTTGAACATTTGCTGTTGAAATTAAATCAAGATATGTGTTATATCATATAACTTTTGATAAAAGTAAAATTGTAAATAAAGAGTCAAAATAATAAGGGCACAATACCGGTACAATAAGCATGCAAAGCTATATCATCAGTTAATCATTTGTTTAATTCTAAGTTGCAACAGTTGCAGCAGATTTACAGAAAGAGCAAAACCAATAAGAATTGCATCCTTGCTTTTTGAAAACTGCTGAATGGCCAAGTTAATTGAATAAGATAATAACAAGTGAAAAGCTGTCAATGTGACAGCAAACCGGGTTTTCTTTTATGTGAACTGTATCCATAATCCATGTCAACCCTGAATTGATAAACACTACCTACCGTATCCAGAGAAATGCAGTACCCATATGCAATATTTTGCCAAAAAATGACTAAGTTCAAAAGCTGGTATTTTTTTCATAAATTATCAGAAATCAAAATCCTAGCAATATGAACACCTCTGATATATGTACAATTGATCTGCAAAAGAACAACTTCCTATCTTGAAAAGTGTAGGAGAAGTTATCTGTACAATAAGGGTACCCTATATGCAATATTTTGCCAAAAAATGACTAAGTTCAAAAGCTGGTATTTTTTTCATAAATTATCAGAAATCAAAATCCTTGCAATATGCACACCTCTGATATATGTATAATTGATCTGCAAAAGAACAACTTACTATCTTGAAAACTGTAGGAGGAGTTATCCGTACAATAAGGGTACCCTTTTGGCAGCCGCCCGCCCACCCACCCGCCTTTTTAACCATTTCAATAACCGGATTTTTCCGTTGGAAAACCCGGTTGATAAAACTGTGGTGCAAATGGTTAGACAATTACATTGAGTTTTTCCTCTTGTTCTTTGGCTTTCTCTAGATCAGATTCCCACTGTTGAAACACGGTGCCAACTTGTCTCACATACTCATCCTGTAACTTTTGTCTGTTAAAGATCATGCAGGCATTGTTAATCATTATCATGTACCATAATTATAAAAAAAAATAATAATTGGGAAAATGTTTAAAAGGAAAAATTAAGTTATATAAAACTTATTGATATATTTGTTAAATGTAATGAAAATTTGAGCAAGTTTTGAAATTTGCTCTTATTATAATGTATATATAATTATGTTCTCTTGATCTTCTTGACACAGTTCTCTAATCAAGTTTTTTGTGTTTCTTATAACTATTCATTAAAAATTTCTTAAGTTGTGGCATATCATTGAGATGTTGAAATTAATTAAACTATGTATACCTCTCAGTCTGTTGCATTTTCCAGATATCTTCAACCTTTTTAGTGCTTGACTTCAGAGAATTCTGGGTGTACTGTTCAAGTCTCTTCCTCTTGTTTACCAATGTCTTTGATATGTCAGCTTTTGAAATTCAAAATGCATTTTAATGTATAACATGTCTACACAAATTTTAAACTATTAATTTATTTATCATTAAAACAAGCTAACACAGAATATTTGTGTCCCCTGCTTAAAGAAAGAAAAAGTGGGTGGAAGACTGGAAAAAGAATAGAGATGAAAAGAAACACGATCATCTTTTGGCTTGAAAATTTATATAGGACTAAAGGGTTCTTTCTTAAGAATTGTAAAACTGAAAAATGAATGAAAGTTTTCATCTGTAAATCATATCCTAACCTTGACCTTTGATATTTTTATCTCACAAAATGGTGTTGAGTAATGGTGTTAAAAGGGATAATTTTTCATAGAAAAAAATAGCCTTTTCTATATTTTCAGTTTCAGCGGGGGACAACATTACAAAATTACAAAATAACAATGGACACTGAGGACAATATTTTCCTTCATTTTGTTATTTCAGTATTAAAAAATTGAAGTATCTCACTTTGGTAATATATAATACCGGTAAATGAAGTCTTTTAAAATATTATACCTCCAAAGCACTCTAGCATTTTCTGCATTTCTGATCTAAAATTTGAAAATAAAATGTGTCAATGCATGTGCGAATCCTAAAGAAACCAATGAAAGGGACGCAACTTTTAGGTGATCCAACTAATTACTATATATTAATTTGCATTCTACACAGTCATTACTGTATGGTTTAGATACATGCTTTGCAATCTGATATATCAATATATACAATAAAAATGTGACACAGCCTTTAAGTTTGCAGAATTTACTCCAATTTTCTATCGTTTAAAGTTGCTGTTATACATGTGCTTACGAAAATTCATCACAATTTTCATTTTCTCTCTTTTTTCCTTGTCTTGGAACTAATGGTGTTTCCTCTGAAACGACAAATAAAATAAACATATTCGCCTATTTATTTTATAGATTTGAAACACATTGATCACCCTTTTAATTTTTGGAACCTTACAAGGTGAGTAACTTAAACTATTGCAAACCTCGTAATGGGCTGCTTGTAGGACTGTTATCAGTACCAGGCTCGTCGTTATCCAAATTCAGTTTATGTTTTGCCGTTGTTTCTTCTTGCATATGTCCACTTCTATCTTTTTTGTTTGTTCTAGGCATAGTGTAGTTTAAGCTCGTAAACAATGCAGACGACACAGCAACTTCCGGTTTGAGTTTAATATAATATCTAAAACGTTTCCGGACACTATTCCGCATTTTATCAATTTTCTCTTTCAATCAAAATGTTTAAATCAGAAGTTAATTAAAATACATCAAAATCGATTATTCTGATTGTCTCAGGATGGAGGTAACCTTAGTAAATTTAAAATAACAAAGAATTCACCAAGTGAACTCGAGAGTACGCATTTCATGCGCGGATCCAGAATTTTTTTCCCCCGGGGGGGGGAGGCCTTTTTGCGGTATATTACTATATTTACTATGTGAATTTAATAAATTTTTATTTTTCACCCGACCCCCTCTCTAGATCCACGCATTCATGGATATCCAAGATTTCGTGGTTAAGAGAACATGTGAAAAAAATATGTAGCGTGCGTTTTTGTATTTAGTATTTTACAGAACTTTGTGATATGTGTAGTTCTCCTGTCCGCCTAAAAGTTAAAGCGTACAATGTTCATTTTTTGTAAAAATATTTTCAATATATATTCTATACAATATATTTTCTATATAAAATATATATAATTTATATTTTCATGCATGATAACTTAGATTCCACATGTTTGCATTCAAGTGCGTCCGACGAGATCGTTATTTTTATATGTATTTAAGAAAAAATGATTTTATTATAAAAATATTATCCTGCCCCAGGACCCTTTCTAAATTTCTTCTGCATGAAACTTACATTCGAAATTTATCAGACGTGTTCTAAAACTTCGTTTTTACAGCAGTTTCATGTACTTAATTTTCACTTATGCAGCAAATACTTTTTATTAAAATATCTTATCATACAAGCAATATTTTTTATTAGTATTTCCTTTTACACAAATGATTTGTATACAAATCTATCTATTTTAATTACAAAAAAACAAAAGAGGACAATAATTCTACTTCTCCAGAATTTAGAAATTCGGTATATCGTTATCGCGCGATAAAAAAACAAAAAAAAACCCCCAAAACGGTAAAATCTTATACCAAGAAAGTTTATCTCGATTTATTTAAATTGATCAAAACATTGATTGATTGATCGTTGTTTCGCTTTTCATTCGGCGATTCGATTATTGACGTTTCCAGTGCCTGTGAAGGGTCCTAGTCATATGTTGATCTGATGTTGGCAGTTCGCTTATTTTCGAAGCTCAATAAAAGACCAATTAGACGTCGACCTGAATGATCCTGATTATGCCAGCGCTCGTTACGAAACTAGAATTCTAAGGCGTGTCGTGAATGGGTTTATATCATTTTTTTCGGGCAAATACACAAGTTTTGTAATGAAGTCTTGCTAGTTCATGCCTGGAAGAGTTATTGCACTTTAAATACTTAGGAATATATTCTTCGTACATGAGAATGATGAATATTCAGAATATTGTTTCGTCGGCTATGATAATTCTTCAGTAATAACTGGAATAAACATGATCAAATCCTCAAAGTTTTTGCATATTTTTATTTATAAAACAAAGTACAGTATTAATACAGCATAAAAAGATCCTTTGGCAGCCTTATTGCAGGTAGGCCCCTTTAGGTGGGACAGGGACTTCTGAGGGGTCCAGCCCGACAGACTTCATCTGTGTAGCAATATCAAAGAGGTAGTCGTAGCACTCACACCTGAAATGAATTATTATGGTTAATTTTAATGTAAATATATGCAATAAGGTAATCAAAATACATACTCAAATGTATGCAAATACCAAGCAAATGTTACCCCTACATGTTTATATAATTATACTTGAAAATCACATTTCATCATTTTTGAACACAGGCATCACCTCTCCCTTCCCTGTCACATGTCCTCTTTTTACTCTACATTTATTTAAATTAGTGTAATAGTAAGTATTTTAAAGATATTTAATGATACAGAACTATGTATTGTTGTGACACGATGACTGTCATGATTCTGTATTAATCAACACAGTACAGGGCCACTATATACGGACAGAGCTATTTGCTATACTGTATTAGCCCATAAACCACGCTGCATTAGCCAACTGTTCTGTATACAAAACGATCCAAAAATAAATCAACGCAACAATCAATGCAGTCTCCGCCCCCAATTTTGTATCAACCATCGAGAACCTATTCCGTTCTCTAATGAGAACTTACGGGTAAATGTATATTAATACACTGGATGCATGGATACAGAAATTGTTCCCCAACTGGGGTGAGGTTTGAGGGATAATTTTGTTTGCCAGAAGTTGTGGAAGGGGGTCTGAGGACTATTTTCGGTAATTTTTGCTATGTGAATTTACAAAGTTTGAATTTTCCAGGGGAAGGGGGCCCCCTCTAGATTTGGATAGCATTGTATCTTTATCATAGATATTTCTTCATGAACATTATAGTATCCTTACATGGTTTTGGCTTTTTGCCAAGATTCTCCCCAAACATAAACACCATGGCGACGGACAAGGACAGCACAGGATTCTGGGTAATCTTTCATGGCACAAGACATTCTTTCCTACAAATAACGCAATAAAGAAATCATTACTAAAAATACTATCATTCAATATCTTTTTATAAAAAAATTTCCGAATTTAAAAGAAACAAAAACATTTTAATAAACAGGATATCATGCTCAACAAATAATCGAGAGAAATGGGCAGCTCACAGCATTCCAACTTCTATGTATATAATAAAATACACCCTATTATGACGATATTACATCTACATACAAGTTTAATTACATGTAAATGCATGCATTATAATTATAAATATTTGATGCAAGTATAAGATAGCTGGTTTAAGTCCGATTTATATATGAATTTACTTGTAATAATTACAATTAATATTCTGGGTGTATTCCACCCATAATGATATTACAGAATATTGATACAACAGATGTGCTTGCATATAAACAATTTAATTACTAATTAAATTGTTTATCAGTCCACCCATAATGATATTACAGAATATTGATACAACAGATGTGCTTGCATATAAACAATTTAATTAGTAATTAAATTGTTTATATGCAAGCACATCTGTTGTATCAATATTCTGTAATATCATTATGGGTGGAATACACCCAGAATATTAATTATCGTAAAATACTACAAAGAAATTGTGTTGCTACAAGTAAATCTGATTTTGTTTAAGTACTATATTACAAGTGGAATAAACATTTAATAACCAACACCCAAATAATACTCCCAAGACTCAAGGTGAAACAATCCACCATTGATGTTTATATCAGATGTGACCTGGTAGATCAATTAATGTAACTAAACAGATCAGCAGGTGTGTGGAGACATTACATAATCACAGAGGAGCTGGATAGATTTGCTACAAAATTAGGATATTAAAGTGCAGGCACAGAATCATTCATAAAGCATAAAGGCTATAGATACGCATGTAATCCTCTTATTGATATTGGTATTACTTTCCATCCCATCACATGTATTACAAACACAAGTGACATATGGATGTGACTGTATCAAAGTCATCATGGCTCTCAAGCATGTGCTTAATAGAATCCATGTATTTAAAACGCCCATTGAAAGCTCATTCATTGATACATTATTACGGACATCTGATTAGGCCTAGATTTTACATGCATCTGTTTTTGGAGGGTCTTGCATCTTTTTTCAACAAGATGAATTTTAATATATTGCCATTATTACTGCTGTGAACTAAAGTACATGTATAATATTTAAAACCCCATTTGAAAGCTCATTGCTACAAGTATTACTTGTATATTCTGTTTGCATTTGAATCATACATACATCTGTTTTTTGGTGATTTTGGACTTTTCATTTTACAAAAACTGAAAAGATAAAACTATGATTATTACTGCTATGAATATTTGTTCGTTGGAGACTTCAGATTTTATTTTTTTTTAAAAAAGCCTTTTTCTTCTGAAAATTAAATATGACATGTTTTTAAATGTGAGTTACTATGACTTTCAGATGTAAGTGAATAGATTTATAATTTACATTAAGATATGCTTCACAAAGTTATGCAATAGCTTGTATCCCTTAATTGTACAAGTTTTCAATGAAAAGATGTTCCAATCCTTTAGATACAAGATGAAACAAAATATGTCTCTCTCACAGAAAACATTTTATATGTAAAATGAAAAACAAAAGGGCACAGAGCAAGAGAAGGAAGAAACTGGCCTACTGGTAAAGAGATGGATAGAACCAACACCAATGCATCCAAAATTATAGAGGGAAATAAATGTTTAGTTGGTACATGTGTCTAAATATAAGTATACCCAAAATATGACATGTATACCTTCAAATCTTCTTCAAAGGGAGTATTTTCTATGATAGGAACCACCAGTTCTTCATCATATCTGAAATACTGACCTAGAAAAGATGTCAGAGATACATTATCAAAAATGGCATATATTACATATACATGCATAGAGGTTCAAAAGAAAGATGTACAATGTGTAAATATTGATTTCATATGAATTTATTTCACAGGTACAAATAAATCATTTCATGTAGGCTATTATGAAATGCAGTTAATACAAAGTGAAGTGTTAAGAGAAGGAAGGTACATGGGTAAGAAATATTTTGATACATCAGAGTATTATGGAATTATTTTGATTCTTAAAATTTAGGGCTTTTAAGAAAATTGCCCTTAGTTAGACTATTCATAAGGGAAATTCATGTTAGTTGACTAAGTTAGTTAAAACTAACACATCAAACAATAAAAATTCATGTTAGTTGTCTAAGTTAGTCTAACTAAGGGCAATTTTCTTAAAAGCCCTAAATTCCAAGAATCAAAATTCCAAATTCAAATAATACTCTGTTTTACTTAATATACACA
>WFKH01011801.1:26286362-26314601 GCA_016163765.1 Magallana hongkongensis
GCTCAGGTGAGCTATAAAGCTCAAGAAATACCGGGTATTAACACTGTCAGGATTTAGGCATGTTCGTCTACTTCATGATAATGCTCCATCACATACATCTGAGCTTGTGAAGCAATTTCTGAAGTCAGAGAAGGTTACCGCCTTGCCACACCCACCACACCAGATCTAGCCCCATGCGACTTTTTCCTTTTTCCAAAACTTAAAAAGTTCTTATCTGGTCGTTTACAAGTACCGACAAGCCCTTGGCTCAGCCATCAGTCATTGCCTCAGAGGTCTAACTATAAATCAGCGTACCGTGACGCATTTCAGAAATTGACTTAGGGATTAAAATTATGTATTTCAAACTGCGGATAATTTTGAGATATCGTACAATAATGTTAGCATTGGAAATCTATGTCGATTTTCAATAACACAAACGACGTATGAGCACAAGTGAACGTCATCACGCGTTTTGAATAAATTTATTATTGTACTACTAAATGAAACTTACAAAACCATTTTAATATGTACTTTTGAAAAATAATCTTTATAAATCATATCTTTTCGATCTCAAAAAAGAGTTTTCCAGGCAAGGTTTCTGGCACTATATTTTTAACAGCGGAAGCGCACTAAACGTTTTATGGCTGGTCCATCAATTATTATCCCCGAAAAAGAGCGTATATATATAATGGCTTTAAAGCGATGATACAAAAATATTTCAATAAACATCAAAATAGATATAAATATAAGCATTCAATGCCGTGCAGACAAGTCATCATACCACGCTAACGCGCGGTATTCAATTTGTCTGCACGGCCTGGTGTGTTATAGGACCAACGATATCCAAGAATAAGCATTCAATGCTTTATTACATATCGGACAACCCTCCTATATTGCTACACATTTTCTAGTTAAAAAAATTATTTGGGTAACAGTTAATGAACTACATATGCCAGTTTGCACTGCAAGCATATTACTTTCGATTTACTAGTATATGTGCTGTATCAAGTCTCTTTCAATATTAATATACAGATATTCATAGATGTTCAAATATCAGGAACATTTTTATTAGAAACTTTTATTACTTTTTTTTTCTTTCTATAATCCAATTAAGTTTTCAAGCATATTTTTTGCTCTTTCTGTCTCTTGCACTGTGTACCACTGCAAACTAGCGAATGATAATAGTTGATATTTTACATGTACAACTCTAGCAGACGATATTAAATGTTTTGATAAATATAAATTCTGAAAAAATATCTTAAATCTTTATTTCAAAAAATGTATTGTCCAGTTTGTTTTGCTTTTAGCATTCACTAGCAGTACAAAATCATGTCGTTTGGGGTTCTCTGTTGGTTATATCTGAGGTACTTACTATAAGGCTGATTTTTTGACTGACGAAACAAATAATAAATTAGCCTTTATATTATTCTAATATTCACGGCATAAATACATGAAAAATCACTTGTTTGAATATTTTTTGTCTAGATTTTCCCCTCTGTCGTAGGTTTTTATTTTAAAGGTGTCGTTAAGCCTGGTTGGGGTTGATTCAGGTAACCTAAAAAGGGTGGGAGAGCTTTAAACTTTCAAAGCCAGATCTAAAACAAAGATCACAATTGCTTCTTCTCATAGCTATAACAAATAAAATGGTTTCATGAATTGCAGTAAACTTTCTTTGCCCCGCCCCCCTCTGGTTAGTAGGTTGTTTACACACCTATTCCAAATATTTGCATTAACACAAATTTATAAAAATAACAACAAAACCTATATAATGCAAAATTTTAAGTCCTCGCGTTTAATTTGAATACTTTTAAGGATGCATACATGTTAAAAATACAATATGAATAACTCTGGATTTGCTCTTCTAACGACTGAGCGGTCTAAAGATATATGATTAATTAATCTGTCCCAACCTAATTAGGATGGATCATAATTGTTCACGGTCTGAGCGTACTCCGATAGCCTATCAAATATTGAACCAAAATGAATCAAACCTTTTAAGTTTTAATTTGACCTGGGATATTGTTTACCTTATCGAAACCTTATCATTAATCACTGCTTATTACATAATCTGATGAATATAGACAGCAAAGCTTAGGTAGAACAATAAATAACAGTATCGGTCCTAATGATTAAAAAAAAGAGAGCAGAACCCCGCGTCATCAGAAAGAAATCAAAACGTTATTTCAGCATTCCAAGTTTCTCCTAGGTGACAATTCACGGAATTCAGAATCCATACAACTTTGTATTCTGCGGAAATTGTGATATTTTCAATGACGAACATGAATGTGTATTTAAAGCCAATTTTATAGCGAAATGTCATAGCTTGATAATCTATTGTATCAAATTCATGTTCATTTCCGGCGCTTTGTGGCGTGGGTCTGTCAGGGCCCTTTTCTTTCATGATAAGGTGCTAATCTCCAATCACATGTAAAGAATTACTGTAAGATCTCATGCTTAAGAACACTGTGTTATTTCTCAACAGAATGGCCCTTTCCATGACGAGATGGAATAACTTTATTCTGTACGCGTATTCGACGAAGTCGGCTGTTCTGTAATTCATGTAATCTATTAAGATACTTCTAGCTCTCTCTTTTTCCTGATCCAATGATATGTTATCCGAGCTAAATGTGTCAAATCCCCTTTTTTCCTGCATCCTAAAAATCCCCATTTAAAGGGCTCATCGTCTGGTTTTGAGATATTGAGGTGTCATGCTGAATTGCTTGCTTTACACAGCTACTTGGTGATGTTATATTTTGGAGGGATTGTTGAAACCATTTCTAGATAAGACTTGCAAAGCGCAAACACATAAAAAAAAGCTTTAAGAATTCCATTTACGTTTCTAGAAATAATGCATTTAGCCTTCTGCAAAAGTTGTTGCAGTATGTGCGTTCATAGAGTGCATTTCATTGCTCTCACTTCACATATTGCCATTGTTTGTTTGATAGATAAGTACAAACAAAGAAACCAAAGTGTTTTGTTTCTGGCAACTATAGCTAATCTCCATAAAAGTCCTTCAAAATGAACGTGTGAATAATCAAAATAAAATATTCATATAAATTTCCATATCATAATTTATAGGTGTCTCTCTGTAATTCATAAAGTAAATAATATAAAATGCAAGCCATTTTATTATTATGCTTTTGAAACAATAAATAATTGATCAAAATAAAAAAATAAAAAAGACATTTACAAGGATTCGCCATATTAATAACTGACCATCCTGATTATTCAGGTTCTTTTTTTTACTTTTTAAAAACTGACATGCAAACGCTTTTCTAGATAATTTAAGCAACCATGAGTTCCATAAGATATGTTTTCCCATGTTTAAATTCTAAATCATTCTTTAAGAACATTTGCTTAGAGAAATGTGGGTATATATACATCAAACGAATAAAATTTTTACAAAATAAAAGAAACAGTGAAAGATGCTTAATTAGCGGAGCATACTTTCCCCCTTTTTCTAACTAAAAATTGGTGAATACTTAATCATTTTGCAAAAAATATCACCACACGAACAGTTAAAGAATATTTCATACTGTACCACTTCCGCAATAAAGAAAAAAATGCTAAATTTTATTTCAATAATTCTAATTATCTAAATATCTAGTGGTTTACGAAAGTATTATATACACTTTACTGTAGAAACATTCATAAAGAGAATAAACATACTCAATCACTTTTATTAATTTAATTACTATCGGTGATATTGGTTTCACAGTAGCATAATGATTTGAGGAGACAAATGAGTCAACATAGTAATGATTGAAATACATGTACCCTCACACGTTCTTGACTTTTGATAAATATATATGTGAGATTGTATACATATCTTTAGAGCCCCCTACATATCCAGACAATTTTCGACAAGTTAAATATCTGGTAGGCTTTCCTTGATTGAATGTATTGAAACGAATCATTAATCTCTCTCTCTCTCTCTCTCTCTCTCTCTCTCTCTGATATTTTAACTTACGTATGAGGGCAATACTTTGAATTAAATTCTTTTTAAATAAGTAAAGAAAAGCAATATCCCATACACAGAAGATTGCTTTAAAATGGGCCTTTCGTTTCAGTCATATACATACCTACAACATGTTCTGTAAAACTATTTTTAAGACGCCACGTTATAGTAAAAATTGTACATTTGAACACGTGACTGAAACGTTACTCTAAATTAAAGCGATTGATAGAGAGAAAACATGTTTTGACCAATTAAAGTACTTTCTGTGTGGCTTTTGAGGGGAATTTCCCCTTCTCCAATCAATGATTAAATATATTAACAAAGTATGACAATTCCATATCAAACCTAAGAAGCCCAATGTCTTATTGTAAGCTACACCTTAATTGAATAAATCGATGTCACACAATGCTCTCTGGCTTGTAGCCTCTTGGTTCAGTTGCTGTACCAAATCGGATCAAGGCGCATTAATTCGATCCTCTACCTGCCTACGTCATAGCGTCGTGATCAGCGCGATTTATCACCGGAACATATATCTTTAAATTTTCATTTGAATCCCAGAAAGGCTGCAGACAAGGGTCCGACAAAAAGAACCAAGAAAAAAGAGGACCAAACTTATAGACTTTTCAGAAACGTAAGTATCTTTTGAATTATGTCTTGGGGGACGTTAAGGAACAGAAAGTAAAATGTTTGGGTAAAAATTTTCCGCAAAAATATTTAGCTCGTAACCGGTACATTTATTATATATTTATCCTTAAAAATTCTGCTGCACATTTTACTCAAATGTTTTCCAAGAATAAATCAAATTATTAAAAAAAACTAACCTTAGTCAACAATTTCGTGTGCGGAATTCAAGCAATATATAATACAGTATATTAACAAACATTGCACATGTATCAATATAACGCTGACTTCGAACTGCTTTTTTGTTTTGCTAATAAACACTTGAATTTAAAAGTTTTAAATCTACATCAATTTAATTTCTGCTGTGGCAAGTGGTTTGTATAAATTGTAAGCATGTATAATTTATTTGTAAAAATGTTTATTTCCTTTTCAAAACCGATGATCAAAATGTGATTTTAAATACCCTATTTCCCCTTTTCTCTCTTTTGTTTTATTGTTGAATAGATAATTAAATGAAAATGTAAAACAAAAAAAAATGTAACAATCGTGCATCTCTGGATAATCAATCATATAAACACCAAAAAACGAAGTTTCAAGTATGTTCTATAAGGAAGATGGGAAGAGAAGGGTCTGTACACATCATTTTTGTGTTTTCCTGACCAACAATATTCCAGTCATGGACTTATTGCAGAAACGCTGAAATGGACCCACTGACAATTGAAAATTGTTAATTAGAAAAAAAAAGACACTTATTATAGTGGCATGCATGAAAATGAAGATGACTAGACAGATCAATAAACCGTTTATCTGGTAGGTACCAATTTAATTGGTCGGAAAGTATAACACTTTGAATGGAATTAGAGCTGATCGTTTGAAGTACTCAGAATCGGGTGTTTTAGCCTGTTTCAAAGTAAACGATTCAAACGAATATCACATAAAACAAAATGTCTGACGAAAAACAGCCTTCCTATTTTTCATCTCTGTCTCTTTTTTTTTCTTTTTTTTTTTTTTAAATCTCTGCCATAAATTGAATTGTCATATAAAAAATTCTTTTTGGTCTCTGAAGCTTCAAAAAGAATATAAAGCATCAGCTGTAAAGGCACGACATCCTTGAATTTAGTAGAAATACTGGGACACTAGATTTTTTTTTTCTCTTTCAATAACACCTGATAAATGATAATTATAAGATTGTGCTCCGAATTTTTTTCAAACCACATCATTTAGATACTACTATTTAATAGCTTAGTCATTTGTTGTATAACTTCACCGTAGAAAACCGAATACAGTCATGTATGTGTGCCAGATCATTTTGCTTGATATTATACATTTGATAACTAAAAACCATTTCCTCATTAAACGTTTTATTTATGCAAGTAAATAGACTTGTATGAAAAAAAAAATTGTAATCAGATTTCAATTCCTCACAACAGCCACTGTACGGATCCTATTTTCTCAGATCTTCTCACTATTTAGAGAATATGTTGTTTGATGAGTTGTTTATCCTCAGGGTATTCTTTTTAATAATTCATACAACCATATCTGGAGTCTGTGTTTGATAATACAGTTTTAAAACGGAAGATGCCTGCTCTCTTATCCGATTCATCTTGAATAAATTCAATTAAACCAAAGAAATATGATGCAATTTTGTGACATCATAACTAAAAGAAAAGAACATTTTTCTCCCAAACTTTTTTGTGGGAAAAAGTTAAACGATTTTACTTTCTATGCGAGTCACAATTTACAAATGTTGGCCAAATATTATTTAATTTATACGAATTTCAAATGGTATCAGATTTTTGTTTTAACACACAGGTCTCTATTTCTGCTTGAAGAACCTTTTATTACTAAAAAAAAAAAAAAAAATTTTGAATTCTCTTTGCTATGAAAAAAGGAAATAAAAAATTCAAGGAAATATCATGTCCTTATTATTATCTTAATGCTTTTGATACACTCAATTGTAGTTAGATTAGACTAAGTAATTGATACAGAAGAAAACATTGTGTTTATATAAATCATTAAAGAATTTTTTTTAAATATATATATATACAATTTCATAAGTGGTGCTTGAAGTTTGACCATAAAATGTAAATCTTTTTTTTTTAAAATCTATTTCTGAACTTTTTATTAATAAAAATGGAAACGATGAAGTAACAATTTTTGAGTGTTTTTTTTTATTTTCATAAATGAATTTAATGCAAATTTTTGTTAATTTTAGAGTGTATGTTTAGAGTGAATTCTCTTTGCTATGAAAAAAGGAAATAAAAAATTCAAGGAAATATCATGTCCTTATTATTATCTTAATGCTTTTGATACACTTAATTGTAGTTAGATTAGACTAAGTAATTGACACAGAAGAAAACATTGTGTTTATAAATCATTAAAGATTTTTTTTAAAAAATATATATATATACAATTTCATAAGTGGTGCTTGAAGTTTGACCATAAAATGAAAATCTTTTTTTTAAAATCTATTTCTGAACCTTTTTCAATAAAAATGGAAACGATGAAGTAACAATTTTTGAGTGTTTTTTTTTTTATTTTCATAAATGAATTGAATGCAAATTTATGTTAATTTTAGAGTGTATGGTTTTTTAAATTACTTTCATTCTAGTTCTGTTTATGTACATGCAAGAGAATATGTGTATATTATCATCAAAAAGTTCAACAACTTCCGCAGGATTTTCCCCCAAATCTACATGGGTTAGTAATCCCATAGCCGCTGTGATGCGATATCATCAGCTTGGATCAATTTCCAATTGATCTATTTAATACCTGTATTTTAACCCCATAAACAATTAAAATACCCCGATTGAGAGTGGTGAATTCCGATGCTGTTATCAGACCGAGAGAGAGATTGTCTCGATGCCATTAGTATGGTCCCAGCGATGTAGCTATCTATTTCCCTGGGTGTTTATGGGCGGTGTTTGCAATTCACACGCCATCAAGCGTTATCGAAAAATCCGGCATTTTGCCGGACTCTTCCGGGCCGACAGGGAAACTCCGGATAGCGAAACATCAATAATAGCAGTTTTAGAACGCCTGATTACAGTGTGAACATGCACCACCGTACTTAAAGCAAGGATTTATTGCTTAACTTGCCAAATCAGACGGTTTCCTTTTAGAACATTTAAAATTATATTTTAATTTTTATGATTTTAAATCAAGTAATAAACCGTTACGAAACACTTAAATACTAGCAATGAGGTTATGAAGAATAGTTTCTTTACTCTTCATATCAAATTAACATTTTCTTTAGAAGAAATTGATTTCTTCTAAAAATGTTTTTGTCATTTTTTTTCAATATTGGATAGCTTTTAAAAAGATGCTTTTTAAATAGTTACGGATATGAATAAACAATGGTCGCTCACAATCGTTTTCTTTACAATTTTTAACACGATATCTTACCAAAACTGTTGCCGATTTATTCCGATCTTGACACATTTTGCGAAGCTGTACATATTTTATTGGTTTTTTTAACGACCAGTTCTTCCGACAACAAAGTATCATTGTCCAAACACGTTAATACAAATGAAATTAATGAATTTCAAAACCTACTCGCAAAATATAGTAAACCAGCACATATAATTCAATAATAGACATTATAGGTAAAACAACAAAACTGATGACACTTTCTCTCTATTTTGAAAAGAGGATGAGAACAAAAGATTGGCTTAAAGATATTAAGAACAATAAAAATTGTTGGCTCAGAGACAAGCAACAAAAGCTACTAATTTGCTCAACTTAAACATAATTAAAATATAGATTTGAATGTGAAAGTAATATCTATATTATAAATATAATGAGATTTACATTTTTTCAGATTTGAAAAATGCTGCGACCTTACCATGTCATCATTGTAGGCTTATTTTACTGTTACACCACAAATGCCGAAATTGACGAAACCAAACTTCTCCACCCAATAAAAACAGAAGAAGGTGCCAACGAAATACTAGGAGACAAAGCCGACGATAAGAGAAGTAGAGGTTTCTTTCGCATTGGAAAAAAAAGTGCAGTGGAAAATGAGGCGAATGATAAAAAGTTTGACAGCAAAACTGACGGAGAAGAAGATAACTATATTCCCGAAAAAATCCGACTAATTCGAGTTGTAAATAGTGAGTCAGAGACACCAATATACGTCCCCGTTGAGTTTGAACCAGACAGCAGTGACAACACCGCAGATGAAGATGAAAAACGGACATCTGGATTCTTCAGGATCGGCAAAAGTGCCGAGAATGTAGACAAAAGACAGGGTTTCTTTAGAATAGGAAAAAGCGTCGACCAAAACCCAATGAACAAAAAGGCAAGCGGATTTTTTAGGATTGGCAGAACTCCTTTTGACAAAAGAGGGAGGGGATTTTTTAGAATTGGAAAAAGCTTAAACGAAATGGACGAAAAACGTGCCTCAGGCTTTTTCAGAATAGGCAAAAGTGCACCAAACGATAAAAGAGGTCGAGGATTTTTTCGAATTGGTAGAAGCAAAGGATTTTTCCGGATCGGAAAAGCAATTCCAATAGAAGGGGAGAAAAGAGCAAGTGGATTTTTTCGGATTGGCAGGAATCCACCTCAAGAAATGAAAAAAAAGGCGAGTGGATTTTTTCGTATCGGGAAAAGCGTTAATAGCAAAGAGGAGAATGATAAAAGAGCAAGTGGCTTTTTTCGAATAGGAAAAAGTTGTTCTGGGTATTCAAATAAAGCAGGCGATAACCTCACAGAAGGAAAGAGTCAATCCAACACAGAGAATGAAGACACTTCAGAATCATTTAATCAAAACTCCGACGAACCTGTTAAAAGAGGTCAGTTTTTCAGAATCGGCAAAAGTTCAAGCAACAAAGTAACCAAGAGAAGTTCAGGCGTCAATTCTTCACCAGAAGAACAAAACTTGAACCTCAACAAGAGAGCTTTCTTTCGAATTGGCAAAGTCCCTACATCGGCCTTCATGAGAATCGGTCGACAACACTTACTGCAATCACTTGTGAGTGATCCGCTTTACCGAAACGGCAGACTCCAACAAAGTTCCTTTATACGAATTGGAAAGCGCAGCATGAGCGATAACCATTTGATAGACGATGAACAAAGTGACAGTAATATGTGAAGTATTTGTAACAACGAAACTTTTCGAAAAAATGTTTTCAAAAGCGATACATGCTGTTCAAATTAAAGTAAAAATCCAACAAGGATAACAATAGAAAGACGTTTAGAAAAAAAGTGATTATAATGCTTCTAGCAATAGATTACTTGAGAGAGATCAGGACAATTGTAAATGTATCTGAATTTTGACTAACTCTTGCTTTTAAATGTACAACCAATAACAAATTCGAATTTTAAGATAAAGGTTACACAGTTATCCAGTCAGCCCAGTTAGTCAATGACACGTCCAAATCCTTTAATATTGTTAATTCATGAATGCTGAAATATGTCTTCGTAGTTGTGCTTTTTTTTTTTTTTTTTTTTTTTTTTTTTTGAAAAGAGAAGAGATGGAAACTACCGTTGCATGAGTGTTCTTCGGTTTTGTATCAACTGATACAATATGTTTCATGTGATAAAATTTATCAATATTTTATATAAAAAATTGTTAATATATTTTGATAATCAATTGCCTTTTTTTGATTCGATACTTTTGAAAGTGTTCTGAAATAAAGCTTAACGACAACATTTTGGTTTGGCTTCTAATCTGTGTTATGGCATTATGACATCAGCTCGTTGAAAAGGAAAATATATTGACATCCGCCGTGTAACGCAAATGATATTGTAGAATTTTAATTTTATACAAAGTATTTTTTTTATAATTTTCAAAGATTGTAAAACAAAACTAAAAACAACTAAAACGTTTTATCTGTTAATCATTTTAATCAAAAGTCACATAATTTCAAACTTCATATTAAACAGAGCAGTTTTCCTTGTACTTTAATGTCTTCTGTAGCTATGGATTAATTATGGCGCGGTTAATATTAGACCCAGTAAATCACTTCGCGTTTTCCAATTTTGCGTTCGAAAAGAAAGAAAACCAAACAGGAATAAGAGGTTTAGCTGAAAGGGCCAGAGATTGTTATCTCTTGAATATCAAATTTTCAGCGTTGATCCAACAGATTCGGATTTGATTGAGAGCATTTTGACGTTTTAAGATTATTTACAAACAGATGGGTGCTGTTTGTCAAATGTCTCCTTTTGCTTTTTCAAAGAACCAATCTGCCATTGAATTGCTAAATGAAATTAGCGATGTTTTAATTTACTCGTAAATTTTAATCTGTGAGAAATGCAGATGAATTTTTGAGTACTTACATATGTATTCATTACTATCATAGTTCACTAAAATATGTGATGATACGGATTTTTAACCAAATGGTTTTAAAAGGAAATTTTAATTCCTTTAATATAAGATGTGTCTAATAGAAATAAGCTTTTCAACATTATTTAAACTTTATAAAAGCAATAGAAACTTACAAGTTGAAATGTCCAAAATAATATTTTACAATACACTGTACATATTTATTCGTGTTACCAAATGAACATTTGTTTTACGGTATAACGAAGGATTATTGTAGCCCGACAAACCTCGCAAATGGCTTCTATTTTCATTAACAGACTCTGTAATTTAGATCATACCAGAACATCAAGATACATTCATCAAATGATTGTTCTTTAAAGAAACGCACTAACTACGCTGTTTGCTTTATGAAGAAGCTGTTTACTTAAAACTTGCATCAAACGATGATTAATTGGATTAATTCTAATATGCGTTTTCATCACAAGTCAATGACGTGGGAAAAGTCAATGTTTGGTGTAACGTCTAAATTATTGATGACTTACAAGTGTTCACTCTTTTCATTGCTCATATTGTCGACAAAGGAGCATGTTTGATCTCTGGGGTGTCTGCAAAATGACTTTTTTTAGTCCATGTATTATTCACGCAATTATGTCAAAATTTCGGAAATCACCCCCATATGTATACAACAGGTATAAAGACTTGGATTTTTTTCTACATTTTTTTTCTACTTTAACGTTGGAAAAAAGTTTAATTTCTTGCTGTCGAACACCACCAAATAAAAAAGAGGGGAAAATGAGGGCCAGGGAAATTTGTATGGTCAAAACTGGGTCATCCATAAATAAACAAAATGGTTGTAAACTTTGAATTTTTTTTACCTTCTTTTCTCAAATAGTTTTAGAGTGTAGCGCAAGGGTTAACTATAGTTGTTATATATGTTCTTCATTGCAAACATCTTTATTGTCACATTGGTCCACTGTAAAAATCCTCGAAGTTACGCAAAAGTTATTAAAGCATTTATTATCCTTAAAAAATCATTCAAACATACACAATTAATTAATATCTATGTATCAAATAACACTAACTTTTTTTCAGAGTATCAAAGTAAAAAGAATATGATTACATGTAATTCGAATTCATCTATGATATTTCCAACTAATAAACGTTTCTCGAAGCAAACACGGGCACTATATCTTTATTAGAAACATTCGGAAGTTTGATTAAGGACGGTTTAAAAGTTATTTTCAGAGGCATTGGATATGGGACTCCTTCAATTGAGTCCACAAATAGGTTCACTGCGAACAACCCGATCGGCCGCTCCTCAATTTCAGACTTATTAAAATTAATATTTTACATGAAATACCTGTTCCACCTCTTTTAAATATTCATAATTTACGTATATTTTAAAAGGATGCAGCAAATTTATTGCAGGTTCGAAAAGGATATTTTATTATTTGGGTCTTGAAATGCAAGCGATAAGCAAACAAACACTCAAGATAGACATCATTGATAATCATTTAGAGCTTGTATGAACTATATTCAGATTATTTTTACGAAACAAAACACTGGTAAAATACTTTCTGATATGAGATATATGAACAGTGCAATGAGTTTGAAAAATCTTATTTTATTTAACACTGTAGCAAAATCCTCCTATCGAAGTACATTGCTCTAATTCACTTCTTTAAAAAATTCGGAAGTCGCCACTTTTACTCGCGAACAAAACCATTTCATTATACTTTCTGAGGTTAGTGAGTGCGAATTATCTTCTGATGCAAGTAAAGTGACAACTAGCCATGAAAACCGACGATAACAAAAACATTTCCCCTGATGATTCCGGTATTTTGAACCTTTTTTTGAAGTAAAGTATATTTCAAGTAAAATCAATGTAGGACTTACGCTGACCTTTCAAGAGTATCAAATATTTTGCTACTAAGATAACCCCGAAAATAAAATTTTAATTGATATTTAAACTATTTCAACGTGTTTTCATATTCACATCCGATATCATGAAAGTTTTAATACACATGCAGCCTAATATTTTGAATATTCTAAGGGGACGTGCCCCTGGCCTCCGCACGCCTTCTAAACCCGCCAGCGATACGTCTATATGTATTCCCAAACCATGGTACAATGTATTGTTTGCATGTATTTTTGAAACTGAAAATCGATCAATATGCAGCGGTTTCACGAATATGTGTGA
Organism: Magallana hongkongensis; assembly: GCA_016163765.1. Lineage (NCBI taxonomy): Eukaryota > Metazoa > Mollusca > Bivalvia > Ostreida > Ostreidae > Magallana > Magallana hongkongensis. The sequence goes on from WFKH01011801.1 coordinate 26,299,386, forward strand.
TGTTACCATCAAATCAAAATTTGATATTGCCCGGACAAATTTCTATTATGAAATAGAAAAGTATGAACAAAGCTTTGTCGTCAATGCTTTGTAATCGTAAGAAGATCTGAGATTTTTATATTTCATCGTTGCATGCTACTTTGAAGATATTTGTGCTAATGGGTAGATATATTTATCAGTGAAATATTGATATATCTGAACTATAAACTTATTAATTCAAATGAGTTATATTTGCATGAAAGGGAAAAATCCATTGAATCGATCAATATTGAGTTCCAATTAACATTATGACCTAATTATTCTTTAAATTCATCATAAGATGTGGTTAGAATCAACCTCCCTGACATGATCATCCTAAAAAGGCTTCAGATGAATAGAGCAATAGGTTCGAACTTTTGTTTTTTTTTTCATCAAAAGACAACAAGTAGCGGGTAATTATCCACCCTTAAGGTTTCAGCAAACATCGAAGACTAATGACGAGCAACCGAAATAGCAATCATGTTTACCTGCTTTTCCTCAGTAAATATTGGACCACGATACCCCAGAACCGATTCATCATTCGCAGCAAGGCGGAACAACTAGGTGAACACAACAGAGAAACGGATTACCAGGGTGATTGATCAAACTCCCCAACACTAAGCTGTTCATCTACAATAAGTTAGGGGCCATTAGTGCCTGCCTCTGAACGCACCTCGACTGTTGCATAGAAATGGGTTTATCAGATCAGAGGATGGAATTGTCAAACAATGTAAATTTTACTGGAGGAATGATACTTGTCCTCCCCCATAAAACAATTCGAAATCAATTAATTTTAAAGCAACGATGACATTAATACAAGGGCCATGGATATTTTTGTTCTGTTTGTCCTATACTGTCTGCATGACTTTGCATATATATGTGTTTTAGCACTGATGCAGCTATATTCAGCAATGTAACGAAAGTTTTGCTTCTTTATAATTGTGATGTTTTTCTTCATCAATGCTTAGTTGATATTCATGAGCAGTAGCCAAATGCTTAAAAAGTACTAGAATATCGAGTCATTTGTCGGTCGATGTTATAAAGATTATTTAAAAAAAATATTTAAAAAACTTATTAAAGTATATGTACATATTGATATACTGATAAAATCATTCAAAATACTAGTAAGATACGGTGTACATATATTTTTGCATTAGAAATTTCTTTGCAATGCAAAAAATATTGATTTTTTTTTCAAGAAAAAATAATAATTATCACGCATAAGTATATCAAAAACATAGATTTATACTGCACTGTATTATTTTTTCCGAGGAAATTCTTTTCGTCACGGGAGCCTGTTTTGAACATAAAATCTTTCTGATTTAGTGTGTAATGTACAAAAATGTTTTCTCCGCTATTCTGATCTTTGATGCAAGAAAGTTTGCTATTAATATGTTCATGTACGACATGACTGGTCATGTTTTTGTTTTTCAAAACGTTATATTAAAAAAAACAAGTTTGTCATACGTATTGCATTTATATTTAAATATATATTTTTTTAAAGTATGTCATATAATAAGGATGCTCATATACCAGTTTGCAAAAGAAAAAACAAACAAACAAACAAAAAACAAAAGCAAAAAAACCACCACACCACCCACCCCCCCCCCCAAAAAAAAAAACCAAACCAAAAAACCCACCACCTTGTGAGACAGTTCCTGTGGTCTCAGTTTATCTTGATAAATATTTTTTACTTCTCGGAAAGAATTTAGACTGTGCTGCATATTTGTCATGTTTGTAAACTTTACCATCACATACCCGTCCGTCTTTTCTGGTTAAAGATAATTTTTTATGATATAAGGTGTTTATGATAAGTTTATGATATACACTCATCTGTTGTATTTTATACAACATTTTTCCGCGATGGTTTACGCTATTGAAATTCTAAATTAAATGAAAATAGAATAAAATCTATTCTTAACCTTTGTAAGACTGAAAGATTTTCACTTATACTTTTCCGGGTGACAATCGATGGCCTTGCACGTCAATGTTTTCTTGTATTCTTTGTCATAGGATAATAACATGGAAGCAAAGAGTGCGGAAAAGAAGCTCATCTAATGCAAAATTATGATAATCATTCATCTTTTGCTATAATTAATCAATTGAACGAACAGAAGAAATCAAAAAGGTTAAAAGAACTCCATTTCATGGCCGTATTCATGCGCGTAATCTCAGAGTAATGCTCGTATTGTGTGAAGATTAAGAATAAAACATACCCAGCATCTTTGGTCAAATAAGAACAGAGCTATTCATTTCTCCCTATATGAAGCAGAACTCTAATCATAAATAAGAGTGCATAAAATAGAGATTTGATTTGAAATAGTAGAACAGAACATCGACATAATCCAAGAGCGAAAACGCAAAGAATTGTCAACAGGCAACAAAATTCAGGTAAGACTCAGAACCAAAATTTCAAAGGGCTGATAGCGTTTAAAGTTGTAGATATACTGCAATTACAATAATTTTAGTGAGAATCTGTTTCAATTTAGAAATACTACCAAATGAATATAAAGTGTATTGTTACGATATATTTTGAATTGTAAAGTGTGCATTGCAATTATTATAATACTAGTAGAAGAAAGATTAAATATTTATTATGTTATTAACCGTTTCAAGTAATATTAAAACAACAGAAATTTTCGTTGGAATACAATTTAATTGATAACTGATAGAAACGGTTTTGCGGGGTATGTAATTTCGCTGCTTCAAAAATAATTACACTAAACGTAAAACCATATCAAAAGTTGGTTGTGAACTTAATTTCGTTTTTAAATGATCTCATTGTTTACTTTCCAACGAATATATATCTGCTTTCACAGTTTACTGATATGAAGAAATGCTTAGAATCTTTGTTGTAATCTTTTTAAATTCTGAGATATAATACAATTGATCATGAAGAAATGCTTACAATCTTGTGTTATCTTTTTTAATTCTGAGATATAATACATTTGACACTGGTGTTCTCTATACCTTATGCATTTAGAATTCAGACTTGATTGGGAAAATGCTATTAGATTTGAATGGTCCCAAAGCTAATCATTGTTCTCCTCTACGAGATTACTAACAATTCAATGATATACAATAGGTTCATTCATACAAATTATCACCAGTGAAATACGCATTAGGGAAAATCAAATATTACATCTGAAACGGGAAAAAAATAATATAATCATAAAAAAGCCATACGTGTATTTGGATTGCTCCACATGAATAGGCGGAACGGTGTTGGGGCTGGGTGATTGATAGAAACGATTTATCCATCATATGATTACGTTGGTTTCATATTTCATTCCCCTAGAAAAATGTCAGATTATGTTTATATCAAACAATTAAATTTGTCAAGAGGCAATATAATCATAAAACATCGGATTCAGCGGCAGTATGAGCAACACTCTAAATACCACTTGAAATTGTTGTCCTTTTTTCAGGCTTTGAAAAAAATATCAATTTCGGAGAACATTTTTTGCGTGTGTTTGGTTGTGACGCAAGATTCTGCAAAGTAAACCAAAGGTGCGACAGATAATTCCTTTAAAACTCGATTTAAACTTCCTTGAGTTAATATTGGATCAGAGACGTACAAGTAAGTAAAAGCTGTATTTACTCATCTATATAATATAGAAATATATGTTTTTATTGGCACGTTTTTATTGGTGCATTTTTAACGCATGTAATTTTTCTTTACACTTCTTCGAAATTTAGTTTTCGCAAATTCTTTATTGATCAGAGATACATTTTGATGAGATTCAAGGCAATCTTTTGAACATTATTTTTCTAATCAAGCATCTCCAAGAATCTCATCTTTTCTATTGTTCGAATCAGAATTAAATGCATTCTGCATCGGACATACGGAAGACGAGCTAATCAACACAAACTGTTCTCCTATCACTATTAAGTATCCTTAGAGATCTCTGTCTGTGATTCTTCATACATTCTGTTCGGGGTATGTTTATTGAATGCAACCCCCAATAATTAAGAAATTTAATAGATGTCCATTGATTTCCTTTCAGATCACCACTGACAATGATCTTTCGTATCTGGTGTATAAAAATTACATTTCTAGTAATGAGTACCATTGCCGTCCCAGTGTACGAATATCAAAGACCTGCTTTTTACGATATACCGGAGGAATTCCTTCCGCAAAAAAGATCGAATAGTAAATTCTTCCGAATTGGGAAATCCCAAGTGAGTCATTTGCCGAGCACGGACGATATTTTTGTCAATAAGCTGGGGAATATATTTCATAAACAAGATTATATCCCCGATTTAATTGACGAAGAACAAAGGGACGGCTTTAATACGGGCGAATTTATGACAGACTATATAGAAGACTCTGCGTCTCCAGACGACAGTTTTGATGGCTTTTCTGGCCCGGCCAAACGAGGAGGGATGTTTCGATTTGGTAAAATGCCGTATTTCATGAGAAATGGAAGGACCTTTCTTCAAACATATTACGACAAACCCGGATCAGCCCCAACAACTCAATCTCAGTTTTGGAGAATTGGTTAAGATTAAATGTCGAATTGGTATATATACACATGTATACTTAAAAAATATCTTATTGTACATTATATTTTCTAAGTTTTCACATGAATAAATTATTCTTTGAATTTGAGTGCAGCAGATTATTTCCAACACATTCTACTTCAATATTTAAAATCGGTGACTTGCTAACCTTTAAAATCTAAATTAGTCTGGGCAAAGTAAACCAAAACGTCATAAAAATGAAATGATAAACCCTTGAATAATATTCACTTTAGAAGATGAGGAAGCCTTTTAGAAGGTCTTTGATTCCTGTAAATAATTTAATAATTGTTCTTTAGAATAAAGCCTCATCAAATGGTACCGCCTCCACTGTCTGGCATTAATTCCTAGACAGATTGGAGATAACAGTCGCATTTTGAAATTTCATCAAAATAGTATTGTTAATGTAGGTTCGTCATAAGCCCGTGATGTAATGTATCCAGTGGGTTATACACATACATTACACATTAATATTTTATATCAAATGCTAAGTCATATTTGCACCAAAAATTGACTAAATCAATTGTATTTTCACCGTGTAAAGAAAGCATTTCCCGTAACAGACAGAAAAGCTCAAGTTTATTATAAACAAAAAGTACACATATTTTAAGGCAAAATTCAGAGAAAATCGGAGTTTACGAGCACCAACAAATATCATTTTTATAAGTTCTTACTTTTTTAAAACTATAAACAATGTTTGTTAACATGGAGTTTATCACTGCAGTTGCTAGGATAGCATATCACATATTGCGACTTAAAAAAGCAACAACGTAAACAATTGCCGAAATCGATTTTCGTATCGTAATATTCAACTCTACTGACCATCGAGATTAGAATGGCTTGTATGCTTTGTTTTTTGCTGGAGTAGACTTGAATAAATCTTTCTAATGTGCATCAAACAAAAGAAAATCATTTAATCCAAATAATCAGTTTTGGTTTTATTACATTCCAAAATTTACCAAAAGCATATATATTTCAACTGTTTTAATAAAGCTTTATACAATGTATATTTATTATTTGTTACATTCACATCGGTTTATGCACGAGATAAATTGGGTTTGTTCTCAGAATTCCTGGCATTAAAAAAAAAAAAAAAGATGAAGCAATTTCTCCATCAAAGTTCCTGTGGAAATTCTACCAGGGATCTCAAACGACCGACTTTCACGGGGAGAGGAGACATTCTTCTGTGTGTGCCGCCCCTCCCTGTGGGATGGCGTCGTCCCGTGTGGTCTATTTTTAACGAGGCTCCTGGGCATGGCTGCTTAGGGGAGCTGCTCATCTGACGATTTATAAAAAGGAAAACAAATCAATACCCTCTGAAGTAATTTCAAAATATTCCGACGAATTTCGTCTAATCTAAAAAGTTTACCTATATATCTATTATTCAAAACCGATGTGCCTAGTTATTCTTTATTAGTATGTATGGCGTGGGATTTTTCGTCTTTTGATGACGAACGATTATGAGAAATAATGAAATATAGAATAATGGGTTGAGTTTAAAGGAGAGTTAAAACTTCAAAAATATCTGTTTTTCAATAATTAATTGCCTTTCGTTCCAATACATGCCTAACGATTTTAGTTCTTGATAAAAAATATTAAATCGCTTCATGGCCAAGGATCATTTAGTAATTTGTCGATCAAAATTAATTATTGAGGCAAACACGTGTTTATTCAGAAAAACATTTTGGGTAAAGACATGTTTCGTTTATGGTTTATGAATGCTAAAGGAGATAAACATACTTGAAACAAATTCAAGCAAAAACAAACAACAGCCCTGAAACGTCCGGATTTCTACAATGTTACAGTAGTTAATAAGGTTTACCCCAAAGTTTTACAGAATTATCAATGATGACTTTCTGGATTAAAAACAGAAGGTATCGATCTTACGTCAATGCTATGGTTGGACTTGTGCTTTGTCTGTTTGTCTTCCTCGTGGACGTATTTTGCCTTCAAACAACGATAGAGTCCAGAGGGTCGTTGGAGTGGGTTGAAATTGTCCAGAACTTCTAACTAAATATTACAGAAATTCTGAAAATCCTCTATCTGCAGAAAACTTTTGAAAACCACAGTCTTCCGAATAAATCAATTTAATTAAGATGCAAAGCCGACCTTAAATTGTTTAATTCTTTAGAATCACTGACGAAATTCTCTGGTTAATGATATCAAATGGTCCACTTTATTGTCTTAAACCACTAAAATCAAAATCAATATATCCCTTGAAAAGTTAGCTAACATGTATATGTCGTACAAAGTTAATTTGTTGTTAACTAAATATAAGTTGATTTGTAGAATATTTGGATTTTGAAGCCGTTATACCTTTTCAAAACTATCCCTCATACTATCCAGCGCTTCGTCTGAGATATCGTCCATTGCTGTGGTTCCGGTGTACGGTAGAAGAAGTTCTTTGGCGGCAATACCTTTGACAAGAAGTGTACCATTGGGAGCTGGCAGGAAAACATACCAGCCACATGGCTTTTCCTCTGATGCCTTTCCAGACTGAAGAGTCTTAGTTGCTCTCCTATTCCCACCATCAAGACTAGGGTCCAGGGATTTGATGTGTCCTATCAGGGCCATTTCCTAACATGCCAGCATACGTTTATTACTTATAGTACATACATATACAGAATTTACAGATACATACTTATCAATGTGGCCTCATTAACATATCATTAATTATAAGCAGATTTATAAACTGTTACACAGTGTAAAAATTGATAGCGTAAATAAAAGGATTGACATGCATGTAAATACAAAATAAAACCCCAAGAATGTGTCAACGCTCCACGGTATGGTAACCTACGACAATTGCATAAAAAATGTCATAATTTGCCATTTTTTACTATCTCTAGTCTTCATAGTGCTTCAAATTTATAAAGTAAATAACTGTTCATGAAATTCATAATCAAAATTTTCAAAGATTTTCTAGCTAATGACACATCTATTTGTAATTTCAAATTAATGTTTCTACTGACATAGCACTTAATAATGCTCCGAAAATAAATCGGCACTAGTGCAGTTGCTTTGAATGAAAAACCCAAAAAGTTGACAATATCAATATAAATGCAGATAAAGGTTTTTGCTGTGTTAGATGCACCAGACTTGTTGCAAATCCTCGCAACAAATTGGTTTTCTTGCGTAAATTAACAGTCCCACATTGGAGATGTGTGAATGAAACAACAAAAATTACGCTATGTTAGCGAATTACGTAATAGTCTTATGTACCTTCTCCATAAGTAAATAGCAGATCGCTTTAAACCGTTGCTGATTTTTCTCCAATTCTTCCCATTCCAACTTCCAACAGCTTGTGGCATGGACGATCATTGGCTACCAAGTAAAGCGCACACAAATTTTAAAAAGAATTTACGCCGTTTGTCTTAGTAACATTCGCTTTTTGTCTTGGAATATGAAGAATTCTGACATTAGTTTACTCAACTTAACAGTTCCTAGAAATTTAACGGTGTTACATACCACCCCAAATATGACGGATTCACATATGTTTTGTACAGGTATCGTATCAGTAATGATAATACGGTGTATAGGTATACACATTCCTGCAGCTTTGCTTGGGGTAGGAAAGGTTTTCATGCTTGCAGATTCCGAATGTATTGTCTATGGAAAAGAAGGGATACTACGGTATTTAACTGATGAGAGTAATGAAAAAACGGCTACTAAATTTGGTCAAATAAGTACTTACAAACTGTTCATAAAACGGCAACTGGGCTGGATTTAAGACCCTCTCTTGTAAATCACACCGAATGATAATGTTACCATTATCTGAATCGAAGGCAGAGTTAAGTTAATTTCACAATTATCATCTGAAAAATTACTTACAGATAACATTGGTACTAGATATATTTTTTTTTTTGCAAGTAGGCTTGACGAAGATTACTGATAAAACAAAATGATTCAATATAGAATTCCATCAAGAGATCATTTGTTACTTGAATTTATGAAAATAATCAACATAAATCTTCCAACCGTCGTGATCAGTGATGTAAACTATCATATATCAAAACGTGTCCTTTGTGTGTAAAAATGTCTAAGGAAATTGTGGTTTTCTTATTTCCCTCTTCTCTGTGAAATTACTTTCTAAATACAGAATCACGCTTTTGAAATAGAAAAAAAGAAAAACAGGTCTTGGTTCTTTACCCTCAGTATGCCGACATCTATAGCTATAGAAACTTGATGAATTAAAAACCCTCATTAGATCAACAGATAAATCAATTCATCAAAAACTGTTTTCATAAGTTTAGATTAGATATCCGCGCATCTATATGGTAATGATGAAGTTATCCAATTTTTAGGGATTGCCTAATAAGTGTCCTATCTGGAACTTGATACTGTACAGGTATTGGGAACACTTAGGGTGATGGATGAACTTGTCCTCGATCCAAACACTGATGATAAATCGCATCGGAAAGATGCTCTACAATGTTTGTGCTTCGTAAATGAAAACGATGATAAACGGTCCATACGAAGGACATGGGGCATGGTGCTTTCAGTGAAAAGAAATGTGCTTGCGCGGTCATCAATTCCCTGGATCATCCATAATAAAGCAATGATTAATTGGTCATTTATGGAGAGGTCTCTAATTACTTCTCGAACTCTCACATTCTTTTTTCAATATGTCCACCTTTTTTTCAGTACATTAACATTGTACATGCACATGTACTTTTGAATTCTGAATATCTACCGGTCTCTATGTACATGTATACTATAAACCTTTTTAGCTATATTTTATGATGAATCGGTTGATGATACAGCAGAGAGGGAAATTTGTCACTCTGTATCAGACGACCTCATTCTCTTTTTTACATGTATGTAGCTACTTCCACACTCAGATCTGTTGACATCTTGCATACATATATTATTAGGGTAATATATTTCATTGCAATTTCCACACACTTTAAACAAGGGAATAAAAGTCAAAGTTTCTTTGGACACATATGAAATGAGCTCGAATAAAACACACGACACTGTTTAACCTAGGAAATTTATGTTTAACTGTAAATTTGTTTATATAAATAATATTACTAGTTCATTACTTCTGATACTGAATTCAAGCAAGAGCTGCTTTCTATACCAGTAACACAATTTGCTACGTTTGATATTTCATTATATAGAAATCGGAAATAAAATGTTTGAAGGATAATTAGTTTTCTTTTATTTAAACTTTATTTTAGATTTTGCTTTATCATATGACTCTTTTAAGGTGAAATTTTACAACTTTCACATTAAGACAAGTAATCATGGTATTACTTCATTTGTTTAAAGATATACATACCAGAAAACGAATCCTGAGGCAGAACTATGTGTAAGTGTTCGGTGTCTGTGTCTGTATCCAAAAGCCAGGCATTGAAGAAGTTTTGAAGACTTAGACCGTCTGAAATAGTCATACAAATCGTTCATTTCAGTTTTATTTCTATCTTCATTTCAACCTTAATATTACGTAACTTAAACAGATTGTTAAAGAAAATGAGTAATGGAACACCAAAGATTTACTATAAGTCATATGGTAAAGAGGAAATTATGTATTTTCAGGAATACATAGCTACCATTCGGAGAAAAAAAAATTTCTGCCATGAAAGTAAAATGTGTTTGAGAATGTTTTTGTAAAATTATGATGATTGTCTGATTATAATGATCATGGTGATGCATTTTGTAATGTTGAAAGCATTAAATATTTTATTGATGATGATCATTGATATATATAGTGATATTGTGTTTTGCTGTGATGTTAGTAATTATGTTGCTATTGATGATGGTGATGAATTAACCTCCGTCCACATGGACCACGTCCAGAAGTCCACTGGTTGGACTACTACTGTTACACGACAAGCCGCTGCTCTGACTCAGACTTGGCATGGTCTCCATCAGATCTTTGGTCCACGAGTCTACCTCCACCAACTGGACTCGCTTCAGATAAAAGACAATAAATCTTAACGTAGTTAATACCATTAAAGAAGGAGAACATGTCAGCAAAAAAATAAAAAAATGAAATTAATTTCTTTCCACTATCTCCGTAATAAAACCTTGCTATTTTCTTCATTTGAACTTCCATAAATAACAATGCAGTAATAGATTTCAGTCAAGCACATTGCGATGGTATTGAAAGTATAACATTTCTATACTGGTTAATTTATTCGTTCGAAAAGGATCATTTTCCTTGTGCATGTGCTTGTGGTTTTCACTTCAGCTTTGAATTGAAACACAGTGGTAACGCTTGCCTTTAGGTTTGTTAGGTCGCTACTTTCCAGAGCTTCCTCGATCTGCTGTTGCATCTTTTTGGTTTGTCTTAACGTCATCAAAACTATCTCTACCTGCTGAAGAACTCCTCGCACCTTTATTAAATGATTCATTTCTATTTCTTATTACTGAAAGATATCCACGAAATAACAAATATATCTTATTTATCAACAAAAAGTTAATAAAATTCAGTTTATATAATAATGTACTGTTCTATTCAATAGAAACACCTAATGCATGCAAAATAATAATCAAATATCCTTATCGACTTGGAAAACGACGTCAATTTGATAATGAAATCTAAATGTTATGAAAAGTGTAAATTTCCAGAAACTGACCCTTAAAATTTGTCATCTGGTTAAAATCGATGACTAATCGAGGAGAATTAATCAACAAATGGGGTTAATTACCCCTCTCTTGTCCAGCACAATGGTACTTGGACCGTATTGGAGACCGGCATGTATTTGATCAGGACAAATTAGCCTCTTTAGGTTCCTGCATAGGGCAGTGTTATTAACAATATTGATGCATTCTTGCTTTGTTTATACACGTGATCATTTTATACATCAAAGACATTTTCTTAGACTTCTCTAATCTGTCTTTAGCGATAATGCGCAAGCATTCCGTTGAAAGTTCTATCCTTCTTTTGGTTTTTTTTTTGATGAGGCAAATTCTGATCAAATATATGCTTGTTAACTGGGCCACAAATGTGTAAGAAATTGTACACTATCAATTAGTCTCGATGTCTTATTTATAGATTAGTTATGTATATGAGTAGGGCAATCTATGGATTGTAGGCGGGAGTGGTTCGTGTTTGCTATTTTTGGTGACACACACACACACACACACACACACACACACACATATATATATATTATATATATATCTCCACATATTGTACGTAAATGGTCTCTAATGATATTTAAATTAATCCCATATTCGTTTTTAATCCCCTATTCGTTTTGAAAACTCACGATAATTCTGATGTTTCTTAAAATTAAAGATCATACAAGAGTTGACGCACAGAATGCATTGCGTTGATATTTGGCACTACGTCTAATGAAGAAAAATAGCATACCAACACAAGAGGCCAACAGGCCTTGGCGGTCACTTGAGTACCATAACCAACAGCAATAGGGTACCCGAATGACTCAAGTGACCCAAAAAAAACATGTTCACTTGTCACCCCCCCCCCCCCCACCCCCAAATCAAAAGCCTTAGCCCTTGCCCCATTGACAATGAATTTCACAATTGAAAAAGAGGGCATCGTGGACATAAAAACAATGCATTTAGTTTGTCTCCCATGACTGTGAAAGTACAGACGATAGTATTATCAAATTTTATACATTTTCACTATGTGGCCATATTGGTCCTACCCAAGGGCTTGAACCCCTGACCCAGGGGGTTATGAATTTCACAAATTAGGTAGAGGGCTTTAAGGACATCATAACCATGCATACAGTTTATCCCTTCCCCCGCTATGAAAGTAGAGAAGAAGATTTTCTTTGATTAAATACATTTTCACTGTAGGTCATATTGATCCCGCCCTAGGGCCTGAACCCATGGCACAGGGGGGCACAGGGGCTATGAATTTCACAATTTAAGTAGAGGGCATTGTATACATCATAATCATGCATATAGTTTATATCTCCCTGCTGTGAAAGAAGAGAAGAAGATTTTCTATTAATTAAATACATTTTCATTATATGGTCATATTGGCGCCGCCCTATGGCCTGAACCCCTGACCCAGGGGCCATGTATTTCACAATTTAAGTAGATGGCTTTGTGGACATCATAATCATGCATTTAGTTTTTCTCAAATATATATGGGGGTAGAGAAGAAGATTTTCTAATATTTAATACATTTTCACTGTATGACCATATTGGCCCCACCCTAGGGCCTGAACCCCTGACCCAGGGGCCATGAAGTTCACAGTTTTGGTAGAGCGCTTCATGGACATCATAATCATGCATTTAGCTTTTTCCACACATGTATAGGAGTAGAGAAGAGTTTTGAAAATGTAGCCTTTTTGCATATTTTGACCCGCTAATAAGGCCCCGGGGATGGTAAGGTCATAAATTCCACAATTTAGATTTCTCTTATACTAGATATGCTTCAAACCAAAAATGGTAGCAGTTGGCCTCGTAGTTTTCAAGAAGATGTTAAAAATGTAAAATATATATATAAGAAATCGCAAATACCGTTGCGATGAATAGCTTTAGTTGAGGTTAGAGAAAGCAGTGTTGATAAGCTTGGTCCGGAGAATGTTATGTCTGAGATGAAAAGAGCAGAGGATATTTTGAACAATTTCTATACTTGCATGTACACGTATCTTTGAAAGTGATAGATATTTTCATTGAATATATGTATATATTATATATTTAAAAATGGTGGAGATTTTCTGTCACGATCCTTTTCTTTTTTATTTTTACGCCAATTTTTATCGCAATTTGACATAACTTTTGAATCAACTCTCTTTAAAGAAAAAAAGGTGCATTTTTTTCCGCCAAGAGACGAAGTTATTCAATAAGCATATACATAATTGGCAAAGGATAGATAATTTTAGAAATACAGATCATACTACATAGATTTATCTATGTCCTATTAATGGCAGAGCCAAATCTGTATTAAACGAAAATGATCCAGCTTTAAAATTGCTCATTGTTATATCTCAATCCATGTTTAGGGTCTCTGTTTTGATCGTTAATAGATTCATTCATTCTAAAGGTGCCAAAAGATAAATAAAAAATAAAAGAGGTAAGATTGGTTTTCATCACACAAAGAGTACTAACCAATAAAACCCTTCCGATTTCGAGATGTAATTAAGGAAAAAGAAAAAAAGAAGTTTATGGGAGTTGCATGCGATACCTGGAGACTGTTGAAAGACATTTGTCTTTTAAACTGTCTGCAAGCCTCTTCGATGGCTCTGGTGACAGAAGTTTCCGTCTCCGCCGCCGAATTTCTGCTTTTCAAAGCGGATTGCAAGTCTTTCACGGCGCTTTGAATTCTGCCATAATTACTCTTCACATGCGACAGAGGTAACAGAATCTAGAAGAAAATAATGGTGAGGATACATTGAGAATTGCACGAGCTGTACTGAAATAAGGCGCATTATATCATGTTATTGGCGAAGTATTTTGTCACGAAGTCGGGAAATTAGGCGTTCTCCGAACATCATAAATAGAAAAATAAGCAGGGTAAAATCGGTATAATCATTGTAATAATTCTCGTTAAGAACTATGAAATGTGAATATGACACCCAAGCTTGTCAAAATTTACATAAAAAGGGATAATACAGTAAGACGATTACATCTTAAAAATTTATTTTGTGCTGAGCTGATTACATGCTTGAGTATACATGTAAGTGTTTACATACGACCAACACAGAAATGTCCTTATCAAAAATATAATTAAAATCGTTTCATCCAAAAAAATAATTGGTTATAGAATTTATCTTTCATCACATGTATCTACATACACGGTACAAGCCTCAAAATTTTGGGGTTTTTTGCGGAAGAGGGGGATGCTACATGTACATTGAGGATATATGCTACATGTACATTGAGGATATATTACTGTCATATTGTAAATTTTGAATTTACTGGGTGGGTGTAAATACAAAATTTACAACATGACGACTAATTGTCATGTTGTAAATTTTGTATTTACACCCACCCAGTAAATTCAAAATTTACATGACATTACCTTGCTTGTTGCGAATCTTGAAATCATTAGTATGTGTGAAAATTTTCAGACCTTAATTTCAATTTTGGCAAATTTGATCATGGACGACTTTGACATTTATGACGATGCACTTTTGACGTTATCTGATAATCATCAAATTGAATATACATGTACATGCGTATGCGTAGTTCTAGCAGGAGGTTGTGGGTCAATAGGAGAGGAATTAGGTGCCTATAGAGTCACTACTTTTATAGAATTAAATAACCCTAAATTGACCTTATATCTGCCCCCTGGTATAGGTCGATGGCGCTACAATGCAAGGTATAGCTCTCCAATCGCCCATTTTAGAAAAAAAAAACCCAATAACATTGAGATACCAGCAGATAAGTATAATTTTATATCGCATTGCCAACTATCTGCATCTCTATTTATAATTACCTCTGGATAAGATGAAAAAGTCATGATTCCAAACAATGACATTCTGGAGGGACCCCCCAGATTACAGGCCACGGAGAAGAAGTTGCTGACGGCTTCGGTCAAGCTGTCCACCATGTCCGGGTCCGGGAGAAAACTGTCACTATCCATCAGCAGGATCCGGGCTGTAACAAAGAATGGTAAACCAACCCACTTTGTACATTTAAAAATGTTATAGTAGTTATGTAATAACATAATGCATACAGTATGTCTAATTATGTTTTAAGAGAGAGAGAGAGAGAGAGAGAGAGAGAGAGAGAGAGAGAGAGAGA
>WFKH01011801.1:26314611-26336218 GCA_016163765.1 Magallana hongkongensis
AGAGAGAGAGAGAGAGAGAGAGAGAGAGAGAGAGAGAGAGAGAGAGAGAGAGAGATGTCAATGTTATGTCACCCGCGATTCTGGGAAAATAAGTTGTAATTACATAATTGTGTGTGGTGTTTTCTCTAAGGAAGAATATATTGTAGCTTTTATTAGATTTTTTTCTGCTTAACAATCCCATTTTGATATTCTTACTCAAGACCATTGTGATCTATTGGGTCTCATAGTTTTTTTAAAAATTGTTTTTATTTGGGGAGGGGGGGGGGGGGTCCACTGAACGCTCGCCGAAGAAATTAAGTGGTCTGATCGGGACTGAAATTCATTAAAACATCTAACTTTTTTTTTTAGCGCGGCTTCTGGTCCCACAAAAGGGTTTGTTTAAATCTTATCATTGAACTGGTATTGTTTACAGCTATGTCAATGCCAAAGTGACATTTTTATGATATGATAGATTTTTATCATATGATAGATAGTTAGGATATGCAGAATTTTCTGCTTGAATTAACTCTTTATGGGATCTCAACAAAAATAATAGGATTTTTAATAAATATCCAGTATAAACTAAGCGGACTTAATTTATATGACATGTCATGATGAGTCTATTTTGGCCCCATTTATAACTAATTTTTAAAGTATTTCTTGCGTTTTTGATTATTTAAAACACTTCACATAACTTATGTAAAGTCTTTTAAATAATTAAACACGCAAGAACACATTTAAACAAATTATAATCATAATTGACTAAATCCATCATATGTCTACAATTATAGAATATTTAAAAGAAGACATGCGACTTATTATTTTGATTTTATATACCGCACGCATGGGCTTATCAATGTGACACTATCGGATAAAAAGAAAAGTCATTAAACTAGTACTTGAATTGTCTGCATGATCTTCAATAAAAAGGAAAAAACATAAAACCAATTTCCCAGACCAATGTCAACTGATCAAAACAATAAAATGACCAGCGTTGGCGCGAAAATTGTTATGCATGCACTACAATCAGGTTTATATTTCTCTGGGGTACATTAAAAGTACCCATAAACTATACAAAGCCTTTGTTTATATTCGATATCATCTCTGACCCTTAGAATGTTTCTTTACGACGCCCGTATGTTAATTTCAATATGAGAGAGAGAGAGAGAGAGAGAGAGAGAGAGAGAGAGAGAGAAAGAGCATTACACATGCTGTCTGCAAATATATGATGTCATCTCTACAGTACACAACATATAATTGCAGCAAGGGTATATCAAACCTGGTTGTTTTCCAAGCAGTGTTCTGGAATATGTTGAGGTGTTCATGTTTACAGACTTCACGCTTTATTTTCCACACATAGGCCTACAATAAATGTTCCTTGACATTTTTGCTACAGTACCCTTCATTTGAATATTGTTATAATTTAACAAAAGAAAACTTATCTTTATTTAAATATATATCAGATTTTCGTGATACGGTTTTATAAACTACTTACAGATTGTTGATGAAGAGAGCGACGACGCTCGTGATACTTTTTCCTATTCGGCGCAGCAGACGACAGAAATTACGTCACCGATAACCTACATACGTTACGGTAACGTGCAATAACTTTACTTTTTCCAAATCAATTTATATTACTATAACATAAAATCATAAACATCGATTGAATGTTGGACCAGTTTATATTTAAAATAAAAATAAATACTCTGTAAAAAGTTTTAGAAGTTAAGGTATTTCATATCATATGTCAGGATTAATACATTGTCTTTGGAAAAGATAATTTTCCCTTGAATGTAATGAATGCATACAGTTAAAACAATCCTTTTTTAACTTACCAAAAGGAGTATATAATATTCAATAGGCCTATAGACAATAATTAGAATTTTTACGGATAACGGAAAAGTGGCCCGGTTTTAATCGTTATGTTGCACCGGAAGTGTACGAGAGCACATGTTGAACCAAAACACTGCGTTTACAAGCTAGTTTTGCACTCATTCGAAGCAATAATGCGCTAAAATCTCCAAACTACCACTTATTTTAAGGTATGTGTGTGTATCTTGATTGGAAGCACTGTAGGTTTTTGACGGCAATTTATGAACAATGATATCCAGAGACATAGCTGATGGTTGATACTGAGCAAAATGATGAGCATGGCCACTGTTTATCCGAAGTATACAATAACTTAAGTGTAAATACCTTCTTCTTCTTACATTATTCCACATACCACCATCTGGTGTATTGTCGCGAATGAAATTCAAGTAAATTCAAAACAAAAATTCAGTCATTCTAAACAAAATATCAAGTTCCAATTTTTTTTTTGGTATCTGAACACATTCTGGTAGGTTAAATTTTTGATCATTTTCTTTCTATCCCAACGCTTTTGGGACAAATAAAAGATTTAAAAGAATAAAAACACATGAGCTACTGTCTTTATGTTTACAGACTACATGCAACTTGGTGGATTAATTATAACGGACTTGAGTTGAAGTCTTGAAACTTTATAAAATATAAAAATATTCTAGAAAAATTGTTTTTGTCACAGAGTAAAATCAGGTTTGCATGTAAATATTCTCTTGAATAAGAATTGCTTTGGTATACTTACATTTATATGCTGTTCAATAACAATATTACTGTTAATGCTTAGTACATATATCTTTATTTTTCCCATAGACAATTTAAGTGTCTCTGAAGTTTAAAAATATGGTGAGGAAAAAGATAGACAACCGACTGAGGATTTTAGTGGAGAATGGAGTTGCTAAGAAGCATCGGTCACTGGTGGTTGTGGTTGGGGATCACGGCAAAGACCAAGTACATAACACACATAGACATGAAATTTTGTGGAGCAAAAAATAAACGATCGAAGATAAAGTATAATTTTGTTTAGACTGTATTAAAATCTGAGTGTATATTTTAATTACAGGTGGTAATTTTACATCACATGTTGTCTAAAGCAACAGTCAAAGCCAGACCTACAGTGTTATGGTGCTACAAAAAAGAGCTTGGATTTAGTAGGTATGAATTTTAATAAGATTTGGAAACAAATAAAAAGTTCCATGTTGAATTTTTATCAGACTTTTTTGAATTTTGAAGTCAAAGCTGAAATGCAATGAAAATATTTAGCCGCGGCCTCCTTAAAAAATATTGAATTTTTCATGAGAATTTTCAATGAACACAAAGATGACAGTTTAAAATATATTGCAGCCATCGGAAGAAACGAATGAAGCAGCTGCAAAAGAAGATAAAGCGGGGAAAGCTTGACATGAAAGAGGATGATCCGTTTGAGTTGTTTGTGGCTGCAACCTCCATCAGATACTGTTACTATGCTGAAACACACAAAATTCTGGGACAGACATTCGGCATGTGCATACTGCAGGTAATAGACTTCTCAGTTCACTTTACCTTGAAAGGTCCCTTGTGTACTTGAAATACTTGTACATTTAAGAAATGAACTCAATGTCTACCCAAGTTATACGAGTATAACCTGGGTTGGGGCAGTTTACGCTTTATAATCCGCGAAGCGGATTATAAAAAAGCATTAATTGCTCCAACCCAGGTTATACGAGTATAACTTGGGTAGATATTGAGTTCATTCCTTATAATTTAATTTTCTGTAATTTACTGTACAAATTGAGTGCATTTTACTTTTAATGATGATATTAATCTGTTAAAAATTCAAACGTAACGTCAAGTGGATTAGTAAGTTTTTGACGTTGGTGCATTGTGACGTGCAAACCAGGTTATACAAATTTAGCAAATTTTTTCTATCCAATCAAATGCCGCGTTACAACCAGAATTAAATTATTATTTTATACAATGAAAAAAAAGGTACTGAGGAATACCAGGTACCCATGAAAGTTTGAAGAAAAAAGACATTATTACATGTATATTGTATTTACTAGAATTTCAATGGCTTTAAATTAAAAATGCATAGATCATTTTGTTCTGTGATATATTATGAATGTATTTATTAGGATTTTGAGGCCTTGACCCCTAACCTTCTAGCTCGAACCATAGAGACAGTAGAGGGAGGGGGACTGATTGTTATTCTCCTAAAAACAATGACCTCCCTCAAACAACTCTACACCATGACAATGGTAAGTTTAGCAATATTGTGGAAGTTTCTGTAAGGTAATGATTTTAGAAACATGATGATGTAAACAACCTCATGACATCATGAGGAAAAAGTTTGGGTTTTTTTCCATAAGTTTAGATTTTTTTTACTGTTTATAGATGTTTCCTTTCTTACAAAATGTGTGCATTGTAGCACAGTATCTGATTAACTTCGAAATGTATATGTAACAATTTCATGTATAGTATATTCATTCTATAAAACTGTCAAAAAGTATAATTTGCTTGTTTAATATTTAGGATGTACACACAAGATTCAGAACAGAAGCTCATCAGGATGTTGTTGGTAGATTTAATGAAAGGTATATCAACCTTATTGCTCAGTTTTAAGCAGTGTTAATTAAGCATTAATTTAAGCAGATTAATTAAGTGTTGTAATAAAAAAGTACAGTTAACAGCTTTTTGTACTAAAGAATTGGCCATGATAAACATTTGTCAGCATTAGACTATGCAAATAAGATTAGTTTGATAGCGCTATATGACTAAATAAGTATATTTATTTTGTTTGACATTGCAGATTTTTGCTTTCTCTGGCATCGTGCAAGAACTGCATGGTTATTGACGACCAGTTCAACATTTTACCAGTTTCTTCACATATGCTTAACATTCAACCAGTACCTGCTAAGTCTATTGTAAGTATAGATTTTGTACTTATATTCATTCCTTGGCTTAATCTTATCTTATGTACCGTGTAAACTCCACAGTCATGAATGCAGTAGCAATATGAACTGAATTTATTTTTATGCAACAGAATTTAGAATACTTTTATAGCAGATTTAGTGCTAGTATTTGAACTAATTTTTATGTAAGAGATTTAGAGATTGAATCTCTTATTTTTTATACTATCAAAATTGTCAATTTATTTAGCACTAACATATACATGTATTTGTGTTTCTTTAATTCAGTATTCAATAACATGAAAAACAAATTTTTGACGGTTATTAAATGAAATTCAATATTGTTTCTTTGTAAAAAGGAAATTTAATGTTTTGAAATCCCTGATACACTGATACATATAATAATACATAATGTGTACAGGAGGATGTTCCTGCCAGGGAGGTTGAGCTAAAGGAGCTGAAGGACTCTCTACAGGACACCCAGCCTGTAGGAGCCATTGTCAACTGCTGCAGAACCTTGGACCAGGTCAGAGAAGATAACTCCATTATGTTCAAGCAATCTATGAATCAGTGACTTACAACTTAGTCCCTATGTTCTGACTTTAATATATAAACTTTTTTTTCCATTGTATTTAATCATTGTGCCCATGCTTTGTTGATATCATATAGACTACAGTGTGTACAGTCATGTAAAATGTAAACTAGGGCAACTGTATTCAATAAAAAAATAGACGCTGAAGCACATAAAGAAGACCCTGCCATAGTTTGTGAATCAAATGACATAAAAGCCTCTTTTGAAATTTCACTTTATATTGTATATATCATATTATATATGATATATGAAAAAGATTTGTATTAAAACATATATATAAGGATCAGGTTGATTTGGAAGCACCATGACAATCATAACAACTTTTTTTTGATTTAGATACAGAAAGAAATATTTTATTTAAGTATACGAATGTTTAACTCTTTTCAAACATGCAGGGTAAAGCACTTTTGAAGTTCATTGAGGCTATATCTGAGAAGACATTGAGGAGTACTGTGATCATGACAGCTGCCAGGGGGCGGGGCAAGTCAGCTGCTCTAGGGCTAGCCATGGCAACAGCTGTGGGATTCGGGTACAGTACCTTTATCATATAGACCTCTTATTTTGAAATAGGTATAAGGTGATTATGTTTAGTTTTCTTGAATGTTCAATTATTGCTTTTATGATACTTTTGTTTTTAGATACTCCAATATTTTTGTGACTGCACCAAGTCCAGAAAATTTGAAGACCTTATTTGAATTTATATTCAAAGGATTTGATGCTCTAGAATACCAGGTAATTTTGTCATTCTTTAAATCATAAAACAAGATTTTGAATATCTACATTAGGAATGAAACAAAAATCTTTTTTATCCAAGACAATTTTATTCATGTATATATAGCCGTTAAATATTTTCTGTTCAGGAACACATGGACTATGAGATTATTCAGTCCACCAACCCAGATTTTAACAAAGCCATTGTGAGAGTAAACATCTTCAGAGAACACAGGCAAACTATTCAGGTAGATTCTTTCAATTGTGCCAATATCATATAACGGTACACTTTATGGGCAAACATGTAGCTTTACTAGCTTAAGAACATATGAGCATGTTAATAGATAAAACTGCTACGTCGAAAGGTTTTAATTATTTACATGTGTCTGCTATTGTAATGGTTTTTATTTGCCAGAGAAATGCAAATTAAACCTCAGTTGGGGCTGAAATATTTCCATTACATTCAGATAATGAATTGTTCTTTAAATGTTTGCCCCTCCTTTTCAGTACATCCATCCAACTGATTCCCACAAGCTTGGTCAGGCTGAGCTGGTGTGTATCGATGAGGCAGCTGCCATTCCTCTCCCACTGGTTAAGAGTCTGCTTGGGCCCTATCTAGTGTTCATGTCCTCCACCATCAATGGGTGAGCCAAACTATCATATAATTCTTACAAATAAATAATAATTTATTCCTGAAGTGTGACCCTCACAGATTTAAGATAATTCGTTTCAAGTAATGTCTATCCAGTTTATGCAGAATTAATGAGTAAGGAGTAAGATCCATAAACAAGGTACAACTTCATTTTGTACAACTCTTAAATCAACTAAATGTATTTGCTGAAAGCATCTGTATTATTTCATTGTCGCATTGTTTGTAGATACGAGGGCACGGGGCGGTCCCTCTCCCTGAAGCTGGTCCAACAGCTGAGGCAGCAGTCCAGTACATTTGGTGGGAACTCCTCAGAGGTCCAGAAGACAATCACAATGACCAACAAAACTGATGGAGTCCTATCAACTTCAGGTCAGATACATTCACATGGAATAGATTCTACAGGATATATGTTTATAACAAACATCATGATTTAATATTGTTATTATTTCAGTGTCTACAAATTAAATAAGTGTTACAGATTATTATGTATACCATTAACAAATTCATTTGAGTTTTTAATAATTTTTCTATATTCAGGCCGAGTTCTTCATGAAGTGGTGCTGAATGAATCTATACGATATGCTAATGGAGACCCAGTGGAGCGCTGGCTGTACGACCTGTTGTGTTTGGATGCAACAAACATCTCCAGAATTTCCTCTGGCTGCCCCCTCCCAGAGGCCTGTGACCTGTACTACATAAACAGGGACACCCTGTTCTCCTATCATAAAGCCTCAGAGGCATTCCTCCACAGAGTTATGGCTCTCTATGTGTCATCCCACTACAAGGTCTGCATATTCTCAATATTAATCAATATTCTCATTTAGATCAATTGTAGAATTTTTTTATACCTCTTTTAAAATAAATGTATTTGTGGGTTATACAAATACATGTATTTATGATTCATTGAATATTATACATTAGTACTTTGAATTTGCAATTGGGTATAAAAAGGAGGATTTTTACTTCCCCTGTTCTTGTACCTGGTTACACATATGTTAAGAGCTATATACTTGACCTTTCAGAATACCCCCAATGACCTTCAGTTGTTGTCTGATGCCCCTGCTCATCATGTCTTTGCACTGCTTGGTCCTGTGGATCCCAATCAAACCTCCCTCCCAGAGGTTCTATGTATACTCCAGGTGAACTGGTCTTTTGTGTTCAGTCTTTTTGTGTTTATTTGTATTCTTTTGTTTTATTGTGTGACTGACATGGTTTAGTAAGATTTCCTTTTTTCGTAGGTGTGTTTGGAGGGAGAGATCTCTAAGGCCTCTATTATGAGCAGTTTGTCAAGGGGAAAGAGGGCATCTGGTGATTTGATTCCCTGGACCATCTCCCAACAGGTCTGTATTTGCTGCAAAAAAATTTGTGTACATGTGCATGTTCATTTAGATTATTTTTCCATCATATAAATATATAGGTCTATGTATGCAACATGGAGCTTATAATATACTGGTATGGGTAAGGTTTCATACTGGTTGGCATTTACAAATGGTATTGATGATACTCAAGACACTTATTAATTTTTTTGTTTATAACAGTTCCAAGACCATGATTTCCCAGGACTGTCAGGAGCCCGTGTAGTTAGGATTGCCACACATCCTGATTACCAGTCTGTAAGTATGTAATAGACTAGTGTGTACAGAACAATGGTTTCATAACTCCAATTTTCCATAAATATATCAGATATTATGCCAAGCCAGGCACATTGGCTTTTTAAATGAAAATCAGATATTTTAAATCCTCTTTGAAGATTTTTCTTGCTGACGTAGGTAGGTTGTTATGATGTAATGTTATAATGTTTGATGAATAAGATTGACTTCTCATTCTGAATTGAACAGATGGGCTATGGCAGCAGGGCTCTGTCTTTGCTGAAGCAGTACTATAAAGGTGAAGTGGTCAGTCTGTCAGAGACTGTGGACTCAGAACCTCAGACCAATGTTATAGATGACCAGGTAACATACAGGACACCTACAGTATTGCAAGCTTAATATTATCCCCACATGCTTTAGCAAAACATTTCTTTATATTCCACTGCTCAGGAAAATTCTTGTCAAGAAATTTTCAGATGCAAATGCAAGGCCTTATTTGTATGTACATATATGAAACATGTATTACAAATATACTTGTTTCACATTTTTTCCTCAAATAATTCGATATATCTGGGGGGGTTTTATAGTTCATTAATAAAAACCAAATTATTCAGATTTTGCGCCTCTGATATTTACTTTGTAAAATGTATATCAAACCTCCATATAAACCAGGTTGAGGATATACATATATGTAGACGTTAAAATTCATAAATAAATAGTAGTTGTGACTTCCAACCCACTTTGTGATAACCATAGTATTTGATACATTGATGTTTGAGTGTTTACAAGTCATAAATAATATTGTACATGTATATGTATAGATGTTAATTTGCCTACTTTCTAAATTTATGTCTGCTATTCTGAACAGGAAGTAGATTTACTAGAGGAAAGACTTACTCCAAGGAAGAATTTACCTCCCTTGCTGATGAAACTGAGTGAGAGGAAACCAGAGAAGCTGGACTATCTCGGCGTCTCCTATGGCATGACTTCTGGTTTACTCAAGTAAGTACATGTATGGTCATAGAAAAAAACCCCAATAGAGATTGGCATACTTTTCAAAATAATCTTCCTACATTTTTTTTATTTTTTGCTTTGTGAATTATACGTCAATACATATATTTTATTTCATACTAAGTCTTATGTTCAAATTTGTGTACAAAATGAAAGACAGATTCATTCAATTTTTGCATTGTATTATGATAATTAATTAAGTTATACTGGTAACTTATTGCTGGCAGTCATAGCTTACAGAATCATAGTTCTTGCTTACATATACATGTAACTTAACAAGAACCTGTCTTTGCAGATTCTGGAAGAAAAATGGATTTGCACCTGTGTACCTCAGGCAAACACCTGTAAGTGACTTATTACAATACCTTTTTGACTATACATGTATGTACAATGTAAATACTTAAAATCTCAAAATTCACATCTATTCATGAGTTGTGTTCTTGTTACCTGAAACAGTGTTACAGATTGACTTTAAGTTAACAAATGAACACTTTCTGTTGAATTGTACAACACACCTATTGTAATGTTTTACCTGACATATTGCAGAATGACCTGACAGGTGAACATTCCTGTATCATGTTACACCTGTTGTCAGATGAAGAAACAGAGGATGGGCAGGACAAGAAGGAGGATTCCTGGTTATTTGCATTCTGGAAAGGTATGTACATGTAACTATTTGTATGTAATCAAGATAATATTAAAGAAATCTATGTTGATTGTAATTTTGTGAAATTATTGAATTTTCATTTTTTTTTTTATTATTACAGATTTTAGAAGGCGTTTTGTGTCATTATTAGCCTACCAGTTTAAGAATTTCACTCCATCTATGTCACTTAGCATCCTGGAGCAGAAACAATTTAAATCCAGAAAAACAAGTAGGTAGTGAAACAGTTGACAAAGATAGACAACTACAATAAAGCATGGTTACAGAGAATATACTTTAAATATAATGAATTCACTCTTGCAGTGAATACTGTTTCATTTCCCTCAGTCTGAAAATGTTTTATTTAAGTATTGAATCCTTATTTTTTTTGAAAGATATAGTCTCATAACTGCAACGGTGTGTGCATACAAATTGAATAACGCGCGTTAGTGCGTTATGAAAATTTGTTTGCACACATCGTTGCAGTTATGAGACTATATCTTTCAAAAAATAAGGATTTAATGCTTATATTTACATTTTTTTACCTTCTTGCCTTGTATGCAAATATGAATTATACCTCAAAATTACTGTATTATCCTATGGGTAAGTTCAAATTAATGGAAGAGCACAGTAACAGCCACAAGCATGATCTTTGATTTTCGCTTGTGACGTATTTATCAGCGTTCAATGTTTGTGACGTCACAATTAAAACTCGTGATTTTACCTTTTAGTACCCTGTCTGTGTTATGGTGCTATATCTGCAGTAGCTTTACATGCAAAATATATGTGAAATGTAAATATTACTACATGTATAACTATCAGATGAATTACTATAGTGAATCAAAATTGGTCATCCCTGGCCCTTGGCTATAAAAGTGTTTTACAATACCTATCGTGTATCAACAATTAAATGTTCATATAAATATAGGGTAATTTTGTCAATGGTATGAAGATGAAATGGGATTAGTACATCTAGCTTTACAATCTCAATTAAAACTCGAATGTTGATATTTCTTTGAAGACATTAATCTGTAAATTTTGAACAATCTACATACATGTATGTACAGTACACATGTTTTTACCTTACATTTTAATATACCACAGTAAAAATATATGTTAAAAGAATCACAGAAGATTTTCAGAGCTAAACTTTTGCTATATTTGAACTG
Organism: Magallana hongkongensis; assembly: GCA_016163765.1. NCBI lineage: Eukaryota > Metazoa > Mollusca > Bivalvia > Ostreida > Ostreidae > Magallana > Magallana hongkongensis. Next base: position 26,325,703 of record WFKH01011801.1, read on the forward strand.
GTAATATTAGTTCCTTGTGGATAATTGTAGATCCGACAGTGCAGGAGATGGAGACTAACTTCACTAGATACGACGTGAAGAGGCTGGAACTGTATGCCCAGAACATGGTGGACTATCACCTGATTGTGGACCTGCTGCCGTCAATCAGCCGGCTCTACTTCCTCAACCAGATGGACATTCAGCTCAGTATTGTACAGAGTGTAAGCCACTCATTGACCCACAAGCTGTTCTATTGATATTTATGGCACATTGCAAACCCGTAGTTGTTGAAATTTTAATATTTTTGGTTATAATTAAAGATTTTTTTTTATATGTTGCTTTGTATGAAGATAAAGATATTTTGTCATTTGCACCTCTCCTGCAATTTATAACTTTAAAGTCATTTGAACTACAATGATATTAATGAAAGAATTTAATTTCTAACTCGTTAAAAAACATTGGCATATGAAACCTTTTCTAGAGTTGGTCATGTGTTATTTTATTCTTTATTTTATCTGCAGGCCCTGCTTCTTGGTCTAGGTTTGCAACACAAAACTGTGGAGGATTTGGAGAAAGAGCTTGATCTCCCATCCAGCCAGTTACTGGGTCTCTTTAACAGAATCATCCGCAAAGTTGTCAATGTAAGTCTTACAAGTTGAAACTGAAGGAAATGTAGAATTTTACTTGCTAAAAGCATTAGTGGTGGTGTGAGAAAACTTCTTACCTTTGAAAACATTCCATAAACGTTTATCTTTTTATTTATACGTCATTACCATACAAATTTTTTTTGATGAGTTCTACCGTAAAATAACCCGTAGTAAAATCAACTCTTGGTTCATGATTTACATACAGCTACATGTACATACATGTACAATTATCTATTAAATGATAATATCTTAGTGTCATTTTGTCTATTTTTGAGTTGAACAACTTTCTCTTGTAATGTGATATGTATTTTTAAAGTGTCTGAATGCTGTCATGGAAGCTGATGTAGAAAAAGACATGATAGAGAGAAAAGAAATCACACTGCAGCCCACAGAACAGTCCATGGAGGATGAACTGGTCAGTATTTTAAGGAGGCATCTCTCTTTTTGAACTTAACCCCAACACTTCTAACTCACTGAAATACCTCTTACAGAATTAAAATCATTACATTTTGTATGAATAAGTTTTGAGTATGTTTCGTGTCAAAATATTTTTATTAGATGGTTGAGATATATTTGAAATATTTGTTGTTCTTTAGAGATGAAACAGTGCAGAAAATTTACATAATCATGAGCTTATTGTTTTCTCAGAATGCAGCTGCCAAAGAAGTAGAAGCCACCCAGAAGAAGGAGCTGGCCATTCTCAAAGACCTGGACCTGACACAGTATGAAGTGAAAGGATCAGAACATGAGTGGAAGCAGGCGCTCAGCTCAGGCTCCAAGATGATCAGCATCAAGGGGTAAGTTATAGGATCATGTTCAAATATGATCAGTATCAAAGGGTAAGTTATAAGATCATCTTCAAATAAAATTAGCATCAAAGGATAAGTTATAACAATCAGGTTCTAAGAGGATCAGCATTAAAGGGAACATTTTATGATCAGCATCAAAGGGTTAAGTTGTAGGATGTGTTCAGCTCAGTCTTGTAGAACAAATGGGCAAGTTGTTGGAGATTCTTTAGTACAGACTCCAAGGTAATCAGCATTAAGGGGCAAGTTTTTGTAAGTTATTGAATCAGGCTCAAAGATGATCAGCATCAAGGGGTGAGGTTTTTTGACCAGGCTCAAAGATGATTTACATCAAGGGATAAGTTCTAGGTTGTGATAGCTCAGACTTGTAGCACAAAGGGTAAGTTATTGGAGGTTCTTGGCGCAGACTCCAAGATGATCAGCATTGAAAGGGTACCGGTAATTTATAGAAAGCGCTGATAGATGATTAACAGAAAGGAGAAGCTCTAGGGTGTTAGGCTCAGCCTGAAAGATGGTCAGCATTTAGGTTAGCTACTAAATTATAGATAGGTGATGCTCACCTCAGGCTTATATAATGTTGCTCTTTTAGAAGTAAGTATTAAGAAATAGATCAGGCTAAGTAAGTAAGTAAAATAAAGTGAAGAGCTTTGACTCAAAGATGATTTGCAGAGGTAAGTTACATATAACACAGGCTTAGCTCAAAGCCCAAAGAGATTAAGCATAAAGAGAATGTGAAGTGTTCTGGTTAATGTGAATCAATTATTGTGTTTTTGTGAGAGCTGTACCATTGCAGCTATCTCCAGTTCTTTAATCTCTATAGTGTATGTTTTATAAAAGGTAGCAAGGGACAGTTTCGGATAAAGTACTCGGATAAAATACCCGAATAAAGTACCCATCAATATTTTTGTAAAATTGAGAATTGCTGTATTTGAAGGCTTTTGAGTGTTGAAATGATGTTCAATGATTATCATTAGTTAGAGGGATGTCTCCTGTTGAAACTGGTATGCAATATATAGGCCCTTAATGTTAGGTACATGAGAATCAGAAGTAAGATGGGAAACTTGAGGCTTTGGCTGTTGGGTTGACTTTACACAGTGAAATTGCAAGTTACAGACGGGAGGTACATTTAAAATAACACGAAAAGTAGGTGGATGGGACATAGTAAACTATACACCGGTAAGTTTCTGTAAAGGTACGCCATGCATGTGGTACGGATTGTCAACGCTTTGCAGGGAATTAGCTGGGGGAGGTCTAAAAAGCTGAAAAATGGGTGAAATATGAAAGGGTCAAAATCTCAGAAAACCCCCTATGTATAAAATTTTAAATGATCTGACTAGTAATTTTTCTCAGAAATTAGTGTTGGGCCTTATTAGGAGTGAATTAACGGTATTGTACTGAATGGGAGCTGAGGAAATTCTACATGTAGTTACAGAGCTCTGAAGACACACCTCGCCTGGCTACAGTGACTTATTAAAAAAAACTGTCCCTTGCCGTCTAATATCAATAGAGTTGTGGTTGAGATATGTCACAACAGTTAAACTTTCAAATGTAATAATGAGCTGATTTTTATTTTCAGAGCTACTCTAGAAAAGAAACGAAAAACAGAGGACGCAATAGCAATGCTAGAGGGCTCTGGTAAAAAGAAGAAAATGAAGAAAAAACATAAAAGTTGATGTATATAGATCATTTTATCACATTAAATTGTTTCATGTTACACCAAGTTGGAAACGTATTTTTAGCTCATCAGAGCTGAAGGATATAGAGTTAGTGTTTGAGACAAACATTTATCATGTGTCTTTCATCATTATTGCTCCATGTGTTTGTTTTATATTGTCATCTTCTCTGAAACCTTTCACGATCATTTTGAACCCGAACTTGAGACACGGAAACCTTGGGCAAAGGGCTTTCATGAACATGTTTATTGAAATTAAGGACACAGTGCACCGCTTTCCAAGGGAAGAGAATGGGGGGGGGGGGGGGAATAAAAGAATCTAAGATGTATTTAAAAAAAAAATTAATCTCCAGAACCAATTGTCCAGTAATATTAAAACTTTACCATAAGCTTTCACATATATCTGGAAGATTGTACAAACCATGGCCATAAAAGGTCAAGGAGGGTCCACAATGTGGGTCCGTAGTTAATCATAAAAGTGTATAGAAAAAATCTGCCCCTCTAGAACTATTATAGTGATTATGGAAGAGAGCGGATTAATACTAGGGACAAATTTGTTATCTGAAAACCACAATTTTTGTTTAAATGTTTGACCACATTATTAAGAATAATACTAGGTGAAAATTTTACAAAAATGGAGGCCATTTAGACATAATTGGGTTGGCGGCTCCAATAAAATTGTTGAAAAAAGTTTTCCTCTTTTCCGAGTGCATAAAAAAGTTAATTAAGCGTTGTTGGAATGTGTTGTATAATATTTTAACTTTAACTGCAAGTGGCAACAATAAATTGCTAATTAATTCAGGATTGGTAACCAACAGGCACACAATCATAGAAGTTGTAAAACATTAATTTTGATGTTAAATGTGGTTGCGACGTCATTTACGTCTTATAATTGTCTGACGAATGTTAACGTCTTTCCTTATGGATTTGACCCATTATTGGCAGAATAAAATCAACATTTTACAATTGCTGTTTTCTTTTTTCTGTATAAAATTGTGTATTTACTACATTTAACAAAATACATAACCTAACGTCAAATGCTAATGGTAATTGCACATTTGGAAGGCATTGAATTATGATTCAAATATTGTGAGCTAGATCAATAGATTTGGCGCAGAGTTTCATGTTTTCAGTACAGTTTTATAGCTATTGACTACTAAATACAGAAGTAGTGAAACAATGTTTGAAATATTTTTCAGGGTCTTTTAAATAACGCCTGTCAGACCTGTGAAAAAGTCATCTATAAAACTTCATTTTCAAAATCGTAACAACCTCTTGGTTCAATGTTTTATCAAGCCATAATCATATGACTTTAACAAGATGAACCCTAACTCTTTGATTTTTCTTAACTCTTCTCACCCCTTTAATGAAAAGGGGTGACCCCCCCCCCCCGAAACTTCAAGGAAACTTGATTTTAATGTCTGAGATCCAAGATCAAGTTGCTCTACTTGAAGTTGATCACGATATGTTTTACCGAACAGATCTCTCCATACTAGAGTATACCGAATAGCGTGCAATATCGATTGTGTGTTAGAAAAAGAAGAATTATATGACTATTTTGTTTAGGATCCATTGTATTTGAGGAAGATGGAACATATAAAATTAAATTATACATGCTTTATGTCAGCAGCAAAACATGCATGACTTGACTTGTATTTGAGTAAAGAATTATTTCAATAATCAATATCCATGTAAATGGGTACATTTATTTTCTATATGAGCAATTTGAAAGTCATTTCAGTTCAGAGCATTGTGTAGTAGCTTTTATTCAAGTTCTGTTTTATTTTAGCTCACTTGAGCAAAAGAAACAAGCGAACTTTTCTGATTAAAATTTGTACATGGAGGCCAACAGGTATGGGATGTGGTATCCAATTTTACATAGAAATATATAGACAGTAAAGTTGATGCAAAATAATTTGAGTTATTTTTAAGTTGAGATATTGGTAAGGTTCAATGGATCAGAGAAATGCCACTGTTGGGGGAAGGGGGGAGGGGTGTTACACATTGTTGAGCTTATCAGATAAGAGTTGAACATATTGTTGTTCGGGTGAGTGGTGTGGCCAATGGGCCTCTTGTGATGTAATTAAACCGTGTAGGAATGATCTTGTGTTGATAAATCTTTAATATCCAGCTTAAATTCCACACGGACTTACAGTGGATATAAAAAGGTACAGTGATAAGTTAATACGTTTTGACAGATATCTATTTTCTGTAATAAGAAATGATAAATTTCTCAAGGAAGGTTCCAGTTTCGCAGCAATGAAGATCCAAATTAAAATGTCGACGAAGTCGATCCCATGTATACGTTTATTATTGATTTAGAATACGTCTGAAATCCTGTTTTATTACTGATTGCATTTACATGAAGTTTTATCCTGTATTAATAATGAGTTCTTTGATTACTTTTGATTTTGAATTTCAGAAGCAATGAAAATTTCAGTTAATACCGAAAACCCTCATCCGATAAAAGTAACCCAATATAAACTAAAACTAAACTATATTTAAAAATTAAAAAAACCCAAAATAACCCTAAACAATAAAAAACATGAAAGATCAAAAACTAGCAATTTCTAAAATACCGTTAAGGGAAATGGTGAAGAATTGCTGGGATCTTGTTAATGATTTTGATTCTATTTGACCTCTGTAGACTTTTTAAACAGATAAACGTACGGTGTAGACAATATCTGGTTTATTTATTCATGGATAGACAGAAATTGTTATTTAAATTTCAATGATGTAATCTCGACTTTACCATCAATACGATACAAGTCGAATGGATCTCCTGAGGCGAGTGAACGCCGCTGTTGTTTTGATTTTCTCTAATAAATTTGTAATCAGATGCCAATCTCTCCATATTCCTATGAAATCCAAGACTTACTTTTGACACCCATGTTCCGTGTGTGTATTTAAAAGTCCCGAAAAAGGTGTATATTGGATAGATAAAAAGTTACTTACGACTTCCTCGCCAGAGCAGCAAGATGGTATTGAAAAACCAACAGGACTCAACTTAGATTTGTTAAAGATGACAGATAGCAGAAGACGTTTTTGCGAGCAGACGATGGGGCTTCGTCACGTAATTCCCCAGGGGATGGGGTTGCGGAGGGAGGTCTCTGCTTTGGATAAAAAGGAGGCCATGTTTTTATCATTAGGACCAAAATCTCACACTGTAATTGGAATGAGGATATCAGTTAAGGTAAGAAATTATACATTTGGAAAGAAACTGAGTACATATTCCTAACTTTCTAATAACTACTATAAAAGGTCTTAATTTTTTTCAAAACTTTGTCATTTAATTCTTTCGTATTGGCTTGAAAGAAGAATTTTTTAACTAGAAATCTAAAAGTTGCTGAATTTTACTCTATCTTGTGTATTGAATGTTATATTATACTCATGTACCGTCAAGGCCTAAGTAAGAACTTCTTGTTGAAAATGTTCTTTTCAATAAATTTACTTGGATTTGTGCTTTTTATAAATCAGTGAATTTTTAAAAAAGAATACAGAGGTACATGTAAATGGCTGATATAAATAGGTAGGATTAAGTGCTATGGACTCGTCCGGTTCCTTAAAACTGCTAAATAGTCATGACCATTAACCATTTGACCACTGATCAAGATCTCTGCATGAAAATGTAATTGATTAATTATTTTAATTATTGATTTCTAATTAATAAAGCTATGCACGTCATATATATCTAAACTCTGTTGTTGGATCCGATATCGATAGAGATATGTACTGCCTTCTAACAAAATCAGCTTTAGCAGGCGTTCGCATGGACAATGGTTGGTTTGTCTTGACATGCATGTAAAAACAAATGTGTCGGCTTACCACCCATATATACGCATCAATTGTCGATACGGAGATGTGATAATGTATTTTTCCAATGAAAATAAAATTTAAATCTAGTTTACCGTTAGCAACAATCCTTGCTGAAATCAAAGCTGTTTTTACGCTTTATATTTCATTAATTTAAAGCGAAATGTTTTGTTTTGTACGATGTCTCCAGTCTACCTATACAATTTCACAGGTAAACAATATTCCTCTGTAACAGAAAGTAGTTGTAGTGAAATATTTTCTTCGTTTTACTTTGCTACATTGTTAAGACATTATATAAAGCCTTTTTACGGTTGACTGAATAGAACATGTGTGTCTACATTAAAGACTAATTACTATCGGTGTTTATTCTACGTGATGGGCAAACTGGTTTAATGTGTAAAAATTGTGTAAAATAATGAAATTTTCGATCGATGTAAGGTTTGATAAGTTGGTGGAATGATAAGAGTTATCTTTCTTGTTGCCTTAGTATACCAAGGTATTTGACAATGTTCCCCCCAATTTTTTTTTACATAACATTATTCACAGAAAATATACTGGAATACACTTTCCAATCCGTTCATATATTGTACATGTAGTTTCTTAATTTTGTATTCTTCAATGATATTTATACCCCCGCAAATCAAAACGTCAGTCAGTCCGTCCGTCCGTCTGTCTATCTGTCTGTCTGTCTGTCTGTCTCTCTGTCTCTAGACGTGATTGTGCATGGTATGTTCTAAGGAACTACTGCTAAGATTTCCTTGCAAGGTTGTACTCTTTTGTCCACAATATCAAGATGTTAATTCACGTGTTATTTTCATAGTAATCGAACTTTTCGCTTTCGTTTTACCTTTTTTCTCAACTTTATGAACTTACTCTTTTTAAAAGATTTTTTCCTTGTGGGATTAAAATGAAATCATTATGTCCAATTTGGCTTACAATACTATCTCACTAGTGAGGATTTTAGGTTACTTCAATTGTTACCCTCTTGATCCCTGGAGTACCAAGGGCAACAGAAGTTTATCTTTACGTCCCACTATCAAACGACAGAGGCTCGTATACTTGGTTTAAAAGTTGCTTATGACCGAAGGTTGTTATCGGTCAATGACCAAGGTCAAGGTCATATCATCATCAACATGTGCACCAAATGTAATATTCTGGCAATGATCGCTACGATACCTTCATATCCCGCTTGAACCACCAAAGAGAGTTGTTTACAGCGTATTTTTACGTTTTTCTTTGATTTTTTTTTTAATTATTCACAAGGAATGAGTGAAAGTACTTAAAAAAATGCTGCATCAGTGATTATAGAGTAACATAAATAAAGGACCAGTTAAAAGGTATGTCGTCAGTCTGTTGTTTTCAATGCTGCTTTGACTTTAATAATCGATCTCGCAATATTCATCCATTCTAAGAGAAAAGAATGAAATAGTAAAGAATTAAAAAATTCAATAATGTATAAACATTATCTATTTTAGTTGTTATAATAACAATGAATTTAAAAAATATTTTCTTTCACAAATTCCATTTAGTGATAGGGCCTGGAATTCGAATTCATACACGTGTTGCACTTTGATTGACCCACAGATGTAAAGTTACATTAGTGAAATTGGAAAACGTAAGACCTTTTAATTCATTATCTTTGACATACATCAGTGTAACGGATAGAAAACCCATGGGTTTCGACGATGCTGTGTCATATTTACTGTATGGGTCTAAACACATAATTTACGATATTGCAGTCTGTCTAAAAATGGCAGGTAAATGCTATCGTTACATACCGGTTATTTCTAACAGATTGACGGTTCATACACCTTTTAAAGCGAGGAATCTTCAAATTTATTCCAATTACTCGTAATACAGTAGTAGTAGTACATGTGAAGCACACTGGTTTTTCTCGGTAGATTCATCCAAAAATGAATACAATTAAGATTTTTAGATAATTTGTGATGCGTAACCTTAATTTTGTCTGGCACTTCACTTTAACGGGATGCGAATACCCGATAACTAAATTTATTCATACTCATTTAGATTTTGTTTAACTACGTTTACCTGAATTATATATATATATATATATATATATATATATATATATATATATATATTAGGGATGTCAATTTTACTCGATTGGCTTAGTCGATTAATCGGGGGCTTTAGTCGAGCGATAGTCGAGTACTCGTTCCTTTATTTGAAACTGTGTCCTTTTCAAATCAAATATTGCTACTATCATACATCTTTTCTTAAACTAAAAAACATTTAAAAACTCACGATAATATGTACTAAATGCGTTTGATTTAAAATAAATTGAAAAGTATCTTATCTAAATATCCGTTAGCAAATGACCTGGCTTTTCCTTTTTTCTTGTGACGCTTATAAACACATAATTGAGGTCCATATCATCTTAGGCAAATCAATTGTGTGCCCTGTTCCCTGTTAAATAATTGTCCGTGCCTAATTAACTATAAAAGATTAATGATTATAAAAACAAACGCCTTCAGATAAATATTGATATGATTAAATTTTGAATATACAAACATCTTATCCAATATATAACTGATTAGAAGAAACACAAATTGTTCTCCTCAAGTACACGTCTTCCTAAGTAAATCAAAAGAGATTAAATACTGTATTAGCCGCTTAAATAAATACACAAGGGACACCAGTGGAAAAGAGTGAACTTACGGTCCAAACATGCTGAGAAAAGAAAACTGTTATTTTCATTCGTAGCCAAAAAACTGCCGCGTTTAGAAAAAAATAAATGAAATGTTTTGATTTTTATTCATTTAATTACGAGTAATCGACTAAGAAAATTTTAGTCGATGATCGGTGTGACCGAGCGATAGTCGAGTACTCGTTGACATCCCTAATATACACACACACACACACACACACACACACTAAAGTGCAAAGTGCATGAAGTTATGATATAAACTGAAGACGATTTTACATATAAATACGGTAAACGTTATAAAACAAATACATGTATCATTGAATTTTGATAGCATTGTTTTAATGGGCATTAGAAAAATTAAAGCGGTAGACATTTATACTATGGAAGGGAATTACCGCCAAAAGTCTATGTATCTTGCTTTTATTCTTATTATGCTTACTTCTTTATTCATCAGTACATTTATACTTGTATATCACTTTATTGCTTTCATATTCATGCTTATCCAATTTTACTTTGATTATCTTTTATTCTTTATGGTTTGCTTAATTCTATGTTGCAATATTCTCTTCTTATTCGTGTTATTCTTACTTCTATCTCTGTTACAAACGTGAATTCAATCACGCAAACCATATAGCACTTTCAATAAAGACGAATACAAGTTGTATGATTTTAATGTTGCATTATGACGCCAGGCAGTGTGTGCGCTACAATTGCTGCTCCCGAAGATTCTAATGAATGGCATAAATATCATGAATTGGTGAAAACAGATCTAATTAAGGGCTCAATATAGGAATATGAAATGGATGTGATCAACTTTTTAACAAGCCATGATATACGCAGGCTCAAAATGATACGTTTTCTTTTATATACATGTACAATGCATATGCGCAGTTTTAAAAGACCGGGGGGGGGGGGGGGGGGGGGGGGGGGG
>WFKH01011801.1:26336318-26386516 GCA_016163765.1 Magallana hongkongensis
AATTATTTTATTGGTTGATTAAATAATTGTGAATTTTCCAGGGTGTATGGATCTGACCCCCATTCTAGATCCGCATCGCAATGTACCGTAAATATAATTATATTGTAAGCGGTAAAAAATTATTATTTATTCGCATGGGCGTTTAATTTTGAACCGAGGAACATGTCATAGGTACTTGTGGACAGGACCGTGCACTCCCTCTTTTTCCCGCAATTTAAAAAAAACATATATACAATGGAAACGAATGTGAATAGAAATGCCATCGTGTCGTTAATTTCAGTAATTATCGATTTGAGCCGTTAATATGTGGTGGTTAGAGACAAGAAATGAAAATTGCTTTTTTTTTTCAATTGAGAGGGAAAAGACGTGGAGGTGGGGTGGTGCACGGTTCTGTCCAAAAGTGCCTGTGGATGAAATAGAAATAAAAGTAAATTAAATTTAAAGATGTTTTTTAAAACAATAAAAGGGTCCGGGGTACGTAATGCTTAGAAGTAGCTTGTCCTATACACTAGTACGTGTGAAAATTATCACATGTACATGAACCCATGTATAAACGCGAGGAATTAATATCCGCGTAAAATTTCGATAAGCATATCTTGCAGCTTTATAAATCTCACTTATTTTTCTAAAAGTTGTGAACTTGTAAAAATTAAAACAAAGTTTGGTGCACGCAATTTTATATTCTTGCCATTTGGAAAAAAAACGGCGGAATCGCAGAATTAAATATACTCAGTAAAAATCTAAAGTATCAGTGACGTTACATATTGAGTTACACATTACAAAGTAAACAAAAATAAAGAAGGCTAAAGAGATTAAAATACAGTATGTGATATGGATCACTCACATCCAGGCTTATTGTAGCTTTGTTTATTTATCAATCATTTAATTGAGTGCCCCTGTTCAGTTTTGAAGGTGTTTAAGCTACCATAATTTACAGACATGAACCCAGTGAACTGTTCTTGTTTGAATGAAGAATTGAATTAACCGAATTCCATATCAAGCTTGCGGTGGTGATAATTATGATACGGGTGCTAATTATGAGAATTGTGAGAATATAGCGTCTCATATATAACTGATGCGCGGACTTAGAAGTTTGGGGGGGGGGGGGATTCAGTCACCCCACCACCCTTCAGGCTCGTAGCCAGAATGGAAATGAAGTGTACGCATAAAACGGTCGGGGGTCTGGGGGCTTTACCAAATTTTTAAGTCAAAAGAAATCATGCTACACCCCTTTTCTCTAGCAAATACGTAGCACTGAAAAAAGTTTCCCAGTTTGAGATGATACAACAAAGGAATCATTTAAATACTAGTATCGTTATCATCGGAGAATATTTTCAAAATATATTATATAGTTCTGTAGTGCATATGGTATTGTAAAAGTTGCAAGGAAACCTTAAAGCTAAACAAGATGTGATTTTTTTAATTCTCTATATTGGTAATATCAGTGAAAGAAGATATGTATACAATCATCTGTATTATTTATTTTGTTCAACGTGGTTTTTAGTTTTACCTCAGCGGAAATTTAAAATCTTGTATAGTCGTCCACGATCATTTACCAACTTATTTTTTTTAGAATAACTAGTTCCCTTAGCTCGCTTTCACTCATCAAATTTATGGTCTGTATAAACAGGATAACATGGATTAACTGCTGCATTTATTTCTACTATGTACTTTCTTTCTCCTAAATTTTGGATGATTTTTTTTTTACAATGATTTAATAGAAGACTTTAAATTTGATTGCACATACTTGCTGAATATAGATTTGAATCGGAACAATATTAGAGACACAAAATACTTTGAAACCGGTTCTTTTTTTTTTTGTTGTGTTTTGTTTTGTTTTGGGTTTTTTTGGAGAGTGATGTTTACGCACTTGCATACTTGCGTATAGGCAGCTACGCGCCTGCCCTTGAAAATTCAAACTTTTTTAAATTCACACAGTAAACTTACTGAAAATAGGCCTCGGACTCCCCCTCCCTCTGGCAAACAAGATTATAAATTATTCCTCAGTACATGTACCTCCCCCCCCCCCTCCCCGTCTCGAAAAAAAATTCTTGATCTGAACATATAATTATTGGAGCGAAATGTCCTGGTGCGAAACATTCCGCATTTTTATTAACCTAGCTGCTTTGGGGTTTTTTTCGTATAGGGGAGCAGCAAATGTAGCGCACACACTGCCGCCTGGCGTCATAATGCAGCATTAAATTCATACAACTTGTATTCGTCTTTATTGAAAGTGCTATATGGTTTGCGTGATTGAATTCACGTTTGTAACAGAGATAGAAGTAACAATTTACACCGAATAAGAAGTGAAATTGGATAAGCATGAATATGAAAACAATAAAGTGATATGCAAGTATAAATGTACTTAAGAATAAGGAAGTAAGCATAATAAGAATAAAAGCAAGATACATAGACTTTTGGCGGTAATTCCCTTCCATATTATACATTCATATAAATTGTAGTTACACATTCTATGAAGTTGTAACAGAGTATGAGAACATTATTGATTTAATCTTTAAAATTGAAAACACACAGAGAGAGAGAGAGAGAGAGAGAGAAAGAGAGAGAGATGCTGGATGATAAGGCAATCTGCTTGTAAAAACAAGATTCTTTTAATTTGCTTTTTAAATTTGAAGGAGACTGGTTGACGGTTCGTGGCTCTGGCCCCCATTTGACCTTTAATTATGTGAACCACTGCTTTAATTTAACAAATTCTGCGTTGTGAAATTTCTCGTTCACACATTTATAATGCAACATGTTAACAGGTTTTTATACAGCGATTGTTCCCTTTATAAAGAAACAATTCCTTTACGAACATTTACGATACTTTCATAAAATTGTTTATCACTTGGTAACGTAGGTCTACTGCATGAGTCACACGCGGAGAGGCACAAAATTTGAAAGATTTCGAGAAGTTTTAAATGCACTTAAAAATTCGATTTAACGATTTTACGCGATTACATGCAAATCTATCATGACTTCAGTAGTAAAAGCGCCATATTGATTTTATTTATGATTTGAAAGCTGAATATTCACTTCACTCAGTGTTAAAGTGTTAAAGGCGACACTAATGAACTTTTAAACTTTATGAAAAATAAATGACGCCTGTTTATTGAGTTACTGCGGACAATTGATACACAATTTGTAACCGGGTAAAGCATGGAAATTTAATTAATGTTCCCCCCGCTGTTTTGCGGCTGTTTAGAGGAGACTTACTTTAATTGGCTTCATTGTGTCAGGAATTTAACCATACAATGAGTCTGTATACTTTCGCCATCACAGTTTTTATGTGACTCTGGATTAATTGTCATAATTCTAAAGATGATGGTGCGCATGCGTCATGGATGTGTCTGACAAATTGCATGTCAAAAAGGAAGCAACGGAGAAGAATCATTAATGAAGCATTAAACTGTTCCTTTGCCATAAAGTTATCGAGTGGGCCGCTATCGACAAAGTACTTATGATAATGACCCATCGTAATTCGAAGGACATCTTCAAAAGATAACTGACTCGTTGTCTCATGCAGCTCTCGATGTTGCTGGCTGAAGCCCAGTAGTAAAACAAATATTAATGTTGACGATGCATTGTTGTTACTAGATCAGATTACTTGAACTAAACTTTGTTGCTAGTAGCTAGAAACTGTTGACATAAAAACCCGAGGAATTGAAATCAATCAACTAGATTCAGAAGCCGATTTACACAGTGTTGATTTCATAATATGTGTTTTGAACAAATTTCATGGATTGAAGAAAATGTCGACTGTCTTTCCTGATTTTATTACTGCCCGATCCAAGGTTTGGATAACAACCTATGTACCTCTAGATTGGACAGGAGAGAGAAAGGTAACCCGTCTCAATGATGACTTTACTTCGTTAAATATTTTTAAATCTTGCCAACAGAATGCGAACTGTAATGTAAAAAAATATATGTCAGTGGAAGTAATTTTGTTTAGTTTAGGGAATGGATAGTATGTTTTTAAATAGTTGCGTTGCTACAAATGTTTCCGAGGTAATAAATGAGTTACCGTTCCTATTATTGTTCTGCAGATACAGATTCTACCAGTTCAAAGTACAAGCATGAATATACATGTATAATACACATGTGTTTGTAACGCGAATGCAATGATAAAAAATTGTCAATACTTTCAAATCTTCAACGTTAATCTTGAATATTTTTTTTCTGAAAATATTTAAAGATTAATTCTCTTTGACTGCATGTAGACACAGACAGAATGTGCACGAGATAAGACGCGCCCTTTTAAAACCTATATACGTGCACTGTAAGGTACACAACATACGATCGAGATGGACGCAGTCAGATTTTTTGTGAAACAAGGGTTTTCTTACAAGGTCGTTGGAGATTTTGATACGATTGTTTTAATGGTTACTGTTGTGTGGCATTTTTAAAAGTCCTGCAAAAGAGCATCAGAGTTCAACTGGACAATGCACCTGGTGTTTGAAAAAAATAAGGGAAGGGCATGTTTTATCGTATTCTGTTGTATACACGTATACACTGTATGTCAGTTGGTCTTTGGTATTAATGGCATTGTTTTGAAGTAGTGTGTTGTTTTTAGCTCACCTAAACCGAAGGTTCAAGTGAGCTTTTCTGATCACCTGAAGTCCGTCGTCTGTCTGTCTGTCCGTCCGCCCGTCTGTTCGTCTGTCTGTAAAATTTTCACATTTTTGACTTCTTCTTTAGAACCACTAAGCCAAATTTAATCAAACTTTGTACAAAGCATCCTTATGGGAAGGTTATTATAAATTGTTGAAATAAAGGGCAAAACCCTTTTCAAAAGATAGATAATCACGAAACAGTAAAAATAGAGCGTGTGTCTTAAAAATCTTCTTCTCAAGAAACACTGCACCAGAAATGCCAATATTTACACCAAAGCATATTTATATAGTGAAGATTCTAAATTGATAAAACCGTGACCCCCTCCCTCCCCCGGACCATTAATGGGGCTCCAAGAGGGTTCACAGCTCAACATAGAAATATACATTGTATAGGGAAATGTTTAAAAATCTTCTTCTGAAGAACTACAATGCTACAATTTGTGACATTACTATGCTAGCATCGTAAGATAGTGTAGATTATAAATTGTTACAACCGTGACCCCGGGACTAATACTGGGGCCCCATGAGGGGTTCAAAGTTCAACATAGAAATATTTAGGAAAAATGTTTAAAAATCTTTTCCTGAAGAAATACAATGCTACGTTTAGTGATACAGTATCAGTATGCAAGCATCCTCATATCTTCATATCCTCATATCAAGGTCACAGTGACTTTCTTTCAATTATTTATAGTTAGTTTTCTAATTTTGTTATCTTTGATACGTTGAGGCCTAGAATAATAAGATTAATCAGTTGGTGCACCTTAGATCTTAGAATATGATGTTCAAATAAGTAGACTTCTTTTGATATATTGTTTTGATATATTGTCAAATCTTAGAACATGTGAGAAATTTTGTGAGTTTTACAATATTTTAGAAGAGTTTCATATGAAAAATTTCGAAAGAGATACAAGAAGTGTTGTTTAGGTGAGCGATGTGGCCCGTGGGCCTCTTGTTATTATTCATAGTGGCGTTTAAGTTACATGATACGTATGAATTGAAATGATGCTAAACCAAATTACTACAGTAATCGTTACAGTTTGGTGTTTTCTTTTAATAGATAGAATGTATGACTGTTCACTTGATTTTTAAGAGAGAATGTTCTGCGCAAGACTAAAAATAAAATACCCCCCCCTCCCCACCCCGAACCGTTTTTCACATACAGTACTGTAAACTGAAGATATCAGTATTTTTCAAAAACATAAAAACAACTTTAAGTTATAGGATAAAGTTTTTTCTGTCTGTGTTTACAGAATTAAATAAGTGAATGTGCTATCAGGTTACTGTGAGGGTTCAAGCCATGTGTTGGATGTATATACATGTATTTCACTGTTTGTTGTAAGTAAAACAATGGTGTTTTGTCTAGAATCATAAGGTTTAAAGCCCCACCCGAATCTTCCCATTATGACTGGTATACGGTTTAAGCTATGCTCGGGGTCTTCATCAGAATGATTCTGTACTTTGTAAACTTTAAAAAATCCTTTTGATTTGAATACCCAAAGGCGCTGTTCAAACT
The DNA here is from genome assembly GCA_016163765.1 of Magallana hongkongensis. Taxonomy (NCBI): domain Eukaryota; kingdom Metazoa; phylum Mollusca; class Bivalvia; order Ostreida; family Ostreidae; genus Magallana; species Magallana hongkongensis. The sequence goes on from WFKH01011801.1 coordinate 26,342,445, forward strand.
TTTAATATCTGAAATTAAAGATGCGCTCCCTTTTATACTGACATCAATTTAATGCATTTAAGCCTAGTGAAGTTTCAAAGTTTGAATATATACCGGTGCAAGTTTCGAAATTTTATGACTTAATATTGCCGATTAGTAACTTATTTAGACTATGAGAAACAAATATTAAAGTTCTGATTTGAAAAAAAAAAATGCGGTTATAGGTACAACGTTTATTATTACATTCACGGTATTTTGTCTTTATTCTTATGCACTCTTCCTGCGGAAAGGATACATTTCGTTGAAAATATTTTAGTTTCATATATTGTCAATTTCCACGAAAGAACTTATAGGTGGATTTTTCTACACTCGAATACACGTTTAATTATAATAAAAACCCCGCTGTCAATTTTAGTGCTCTATTAACACGACTCTGTCTCTTTCATTGCAAGTGTTTATACGTTCTAAACTCCGAAATCTAAGACACGAGTTTCAACACGAAGTTATCAAAATCTACTTCAGTAAAGGTATAAACTGGATAATTAACAGTCAGGTGTTTATCACTTATATCTCTGTAATTAAAGTTTAACTGATCATTTAATCTAAAAATCTTAAATAAATGTATATAACGTCCTCGTTTAAATGTTTAACTTTTTGTTGTAAACAGGCATGGAGTTTAGAGAGGCAAAATCCAAATTAATCATTGCCTCTCTGCCATATCTAGTTTTTTCCATGGTTCTGAGATTTGTATGTTAAATATTCCATTTGACTCTTTTATACTTTGTATCACCAATTTCGATTTAACTTTTCCCCCGTCATTTCTATCCATTGGCAAATTCTACTGACCACCTACTATCTAGAGGATGTTTTTAACTTTTCTTCTTTATGCATGGGCATATATTATATCTTTTCCTTTTTCCTTTCGGAAAAAATGGAAATTATGAAGTCCTTTCGAAAGATTGACATACTCAAATTCTTCCTGAAAGATAGACATACTGAAATCCTTTCGGAAATATTGACATACTATAATCCTGTTGGACAGATTGACATACTTATATCATTTCTAACAGAGGACATACTGTATTTCATCACGCCCCCGGGATACAGCTGTCTATCAGTATCCTCCCAGATAGAGTCATTTCCCGCTGCCATACAGATATTGACTGAAGCTTTTCTTCTGCTGTTCTCTCGGATAACTCCTTCCTCCAGTAGCCTCATAGGTTTCGCTGTGTTCCATTAGGGTTTTTGGCTCTCTGCTATTGCACTGTCAGATAAAGCTGTCATTTCTGTATTGCATGATTCTGTCTCTCGGCTAAAGTTGTTTTCCTCTGAATGTTTGTCTTTCCTTCTTTGAACGTAACAAAGAAACATGTACTTTCGTAGACAGTACATGTATAACAATAATAAAAGAATGCTAAGAATTCACGATCATCTTTATCTGACATATTTATTTAGACGATGTTATTCTAAGCGTTAAGCGAACATTTTCTTTATATTTTTAGTTTAGTCTATTTTGTTGTTGAAAACTAGCCCTAGAAACTTTATTACTAGACCCATTTAATAAAACGAACTATGATCGTTGAAGTAGGAGTTATGCCTCTTTAAAACTTTTCATCTGTACTAAAAATAAATAAATCACTCATAAACTGAATATGTTATGTGCGGGTATTTTTACTAATTTTGGCAGTTTTTGAATTAACATAACGTATAGTCGAAATCCCCCTATTCATATGCTTTTGATCATCAAGTAATAGAATACATTTAGAGTTGAGATCTTTTGAACTATTTTGATTTACAATCTCAAATTTAACATTTAAAACAAGAAAGTTTCAAGTGGCCCAAATAAAATAAAAGACTTTTTTGTTCTCGAGCTTTAAAGTTTCCAATGCAATAAACAGTTAAAGTTTCATCAAAGTCGCTGCACGTATTAAATGTTGCTTTAAATAACGACACATGACTATGAATGATTGCGATAATTTTCGTTCAAAAAAATTCCCCCCGAATAAAAATGGTTAATTAAAATTCAAGCCAAAAATCTATTACTTTCTAAAAAGCAGCGCCATAGGTGCGGCCACTGAAATACAATCAGTCTATTCGCGCTTTTGTTTGATGGAAAAAACATAAATTTTCAAATGTCTAAATAAACGGTATTGAGGCTATTCAGAGTCTTAAGCACCAGGCATTAGAGGGTTCTAATGAACGCCAGCGAAAAGTGAACATGGAGAAATGTTTAAATAGTCTCGATTTCTTCTATACTTGAGGATGTGTATGTCTACTCAGTTAACACGCATTGACCTAATGGGTAAAAATATTTTGGAAGAAAATTGATGCTTTAATAACTGGGGCAATTCTTGTATTTAAATTCATGAGCGATACGGGATTTAATCAGAAGTGAACATGCTTGAATACTTGTAAGTTACCAATGGATGTCGTTCACAAACTCCATCCGAATAAAGTCGATTTGCTGCAGAGTCCAGTTTCAGAATCGTGGAGTTCTCGATCGCAGCAGCGAACTCCGAGTTTGCGTGTTAAGGAATCTCGCGATGGTGTACGTATTTCTAAGGACATTGACAAAAGAGTCAAACTCCTGATAAAGGTAAGTCATCGCTGTCAACTAAAACGCATTCACAATGTTGAATTTCCTACGTTTTGAGGTGGAGGGGGTGTGTGTAAAAAACAATAAAATAAAAACAAATCTATCATATAATAATTCTGTGTCTAAATGATTCATAAAACTTAAGAAGATAATTAATTTCATTTGCTGTACCTTACTAGAAAGAAATGATATATATTTTATATATTTATATATTTTTTAAAACTATTCATATCCACCGACAAGATTTGCTTATCAAAAATATTGTTTTTAAAAATTTTATTATTTCGGACATTTTTCTCATTACCAAAATCGTATCTATATTTCTACCCAAAAGAATGATAATTATAAATATTTTAAATATAGGACACACACACACACACACACACACACACACACACACACACACACACACACACACATTTTAATTATTAGATAAATGTCAATAAGATAGCTCAATTTTTTGTGCTTCTTTCAGATCAATTCTTTGAATAAAAAGTAATTTACATCCTCGTAATACAAGACCTGTCAACAGACAAATAAAATTCATCAAGCATCCGTTATTCAGTTAGAAATTGTCAAATTAATAAAAAAAATGAGGTATTACCTTGCATTGGGATTTTATGCACTTATACCTTGTTTAGAAATCGAATGAAATTGTTAGGTTCTAGAGGACACGAAGCTTGGCAAATTCATTATTACACGCATCGATGAGAGACGATATGAATAAAAGTAAATTCGAAAATTCCAATAAAGTTTGTGTCAAGATGACATTCTTTGTTGCATTTACCACAATTTAAAACCCATTTCACAAAAAAGCATTCAAATTAAATACATTAAACAAGAGTAAATTCCCTAATGTTTTGTTAAAATTTGCATTTATTCCAACTGTATATAACGATCCATAAAAGAGAATCTGCATTCCCATCCTAGTTGGTTTATTTTTTTAAAAATTGTAATTGCATCTCTTTTACCGAACAGATTAATATTTCTACATGACTGCAAATATCGTTTTACCTCTTTAAACCACTAAAGTACCTGTTTCTGAATATATACATTGTATATGAAGATTTAAATATTATCCAGCGCAGACTGTAGACTGTTTCGCCGAGAATAAAGGGTTGCTATAAACTCAAGGACGAAAACACAGAAAATATTAGTGTATCAGATTACGGGGTTATATATGTTAAAAACGTATTTTGAAAAGGAAATCTTTTAAAAGTATTTTTGTTTTGTTTTGGTACCATGCACCTTTCTCTTGCATAAGCGATCGTCTTTATTACATACTGCAACGTGGTTAAAAGGCTAAAAAATTAATGATTTATAGGAAGTAAATTAAGGTTGTGAAACTACTTTGGGGAGTTGTTTAAGAATCTTTGAATAGTATGTGTCATGTTGCTAAACTTAACAGAATGGCTATTTCATTTTTATCAGTGTCAATCATTTATAAATAAATTAATTTTAAATATTGGAATATATCTGAAAATAATATAACAACACCAAGAATAGATGTACATGTATATAATTGTATTTGTTAACTGTATTTTTCATTAAAAACTCGGCATCGTCTCATTTTAAAAGAAATATTTTTTCGTGGGGATTCTCTTATTTATAAAGCGGAGTGCAGTGGTTCAGACTTCATTATCGGCGACTCGAGTGACAGTTTGGAGTTGATTTCATAGTGTTAGGATCTAAATATGACAATTTTTCAAAGCGATTCTCAAATTGATACAAAATATTTTCTATTCTAGTAACTATTTCAAAATTAACACTTTATTTTTCCTTCAAATACCATTTAGTGTTAACTACGAAAATTTTAAAGAACATTTTATATATTATTAAATATAATTGGTCTTTTGCAATCATTTCTACAAGGTATACTTGCATCTGATCTTAAACCTTGACCATACCAAATCCTTCCCTATTCTGAACCCATAATAATTATTCATGGAACTCCTAGCAACCGTGAATTAAAACAGGCCCAAACTGTAATTAAAATCGAATTCCTGAAAGAAGAGGTTAAAATCGGTGAAACGTGGCGGATATGTAGGTGTTTAACCACACAGCATATAAACTGGAAAGTGCAAATACTACAACAGGGTAATCGTCTGAAACCCGACATTGGAAAAAAAAGAAAATGCCCACAAAAGCCTTTATCAAAACACTATGTTCCATGTACCGAACAAATATTTGCCGCCTATTGTGGCAATGATTTTAATTCCGAAAGTTTTTTTGTGAGAGTTTTATTTCATTAATGTCTCCGGGGTGAGTCTGTCGTTGTTAAAAGTTTAAAGTCCGCTGTTTGTTGAATAATTTAGAACCGTCCGATCACCTTCTGTCTTCAATAATCCTCCTGTATTAGTCCTTGTCTATATATCCGTTTTCGCTATATAGATGTCCCTTTAAAACGTTTTCCCCTCCGCGGCTTATAGACCGTTTTAGGAAATTACTTAGCAATCGTCAAATAAAGTCAGAACTGAGAGAGGTAGATAATGGATTTAAATATCAAAGACAGTTTATCTCTCAGATTTCTAAAAAATTTATGAACTTTGTGATGGAATATATACACTCTGACTGAAAATCGGATAAATATTTTTAATCTGTAATACGACACTAAGATTTTGGCTATGCCGACTGCTATTTTCGGAGTTAAGGAAAACCGCCGTTTTCACCCGTTTTCAATGCCTAAAAACAGACGCACAGTGCGTTTGAAAAGTATTGATGGAGTTCAACTGCAAAATGTGAATTCTAGGATATCTTCACTTATTAAGGTAACTTCATAGGTACCTCTCTTGATTAATTCATATTTTTCTTTTAAAACCGAAAATTCCTCCCATTGTTAGAGAGAGAGAGATAAAGAAAGAGAGAGAGAGAATACTCGCAATGGAACAAGTAAGATTTAGATTTTTTAAAATTATCTCTAAATATGAAAATAAATCAGTCGATTAATGACAAATTTCAAGTCCGCTAATGAAAGAACGCTGCGTTTATTAACATTACACGTATATTTAGGATTGTGCAATATTTCCTAAAGTAGCCGGCCATTGACAACTCTTCTGTTGAAACTTTCTATACATTTTCAAAATATTTTGCTTTTCTCGAATTGGAGTGGCAGCGTATTTCAATGTACATTGTGTCATTTGACTAAAAGAAAAAGAAAAGTCAAATGTAAAGCCTAAATGAACACGTTTCATATTCGTGTTCCTTCCAAGAGTGTTCTAAATGGGGTTTCCAATTCTATGAAAAAAATCATTTCTCTTATTTGAATGGGTCAATCTTTTCTTAAACATAGAAATATTTATATGAATACAAGTCTTTGCATGTATGACAGACTAAATAAGGCTTAATGCGTTCCATCAACGGTACAAAAATAGATGGCATGGCATGCAATATAAAGCAACCTTTTAAAAAAGTCACACTTTCCTTTTAAAAAGAAATAGGAAGGTTCTCTTTTAACAGACAAAGAAGGGATTATCCCCCTAAAAACACACACGCCTCCTACGATTATCAAACTGTCTATCTAAGTCCCCGCCGATTTAATTATCGTCCTTAACCTTTTAAGATATCCAATATGCAATTACATGTAAAGGATAGTCCAGTATCAACATTAAATGTTGAGATCAAAAGTACATTTAAGTATGCTTATGTTCATGCTAGCAACGGTGCAACTGCTGTAATTATAATTCGTGTGTTTAATGTTGAGTAAATTAGCAATTATTTCATATTCAATACTTCTAAAAATGGGTAAAGGTTTTTCTTTCGGAAAATCCAAAAACACATTTTTTTAAATTCACGAGCAATTCTTTGATGTTATGTTTCTAAATCGTTATATTTTAATTTTCTTTTTTTTAAATGCATTTTAAAAAGCCCACCTCGAAGTTACAATTTCACACTCCAATAGCACGTACGATAATTCCAGACCCAGAGAAATGAAGTCAGTCGTAGCTTGTGCATGCAAGTCTTCGGCGGTATTAGAAATTTGTATTAGAGCATGAATAATTTAAAATGGGTATCCCAGAAAAATCAAACAATTGAGGAAAAAATGTTACGTCTTTACAGACAAACAACAGATCAACATAACGACTTGAGGTAATTTGAACACAATTTTTTCGAATGAGAGTCGGAAAGGGAGAAATTATCTGCTTGCAGAATTACATACGATAGTCTGTCGTACATTTATTTGATAATTAATTGACAAATAAATCAAAACTTTAGTATTTATCATGTGGAATACAGCAAAATCAATTTTCAACACTTTCCAGAAAACAGTGATTTACAGTTTGCAAACCAGATACACGTCATTTGAAGTGCAAGTACTTTAACAACATTCTCGATTTCAAAGAGCAAACCCATCGATTCGTGATAAAAACATTTACCAAAAAATTCCAGTAGAGACCCAATGTTTGGTTTATAATTTACGGGAGTAGATCAATTTTTCATCCCGAAATTAGCTTCACCGCAGAAATCAATATTAGCACACATAGCTTCGAATGACACACGAGTTCCAGTCCTAGCTACCTACTTAAACATTTCACCGGTCATCGTTATAATGTAGTCTAGAAACAGCGTTCATAGTATACACATAATATCACGGGAAATTTTGCTTTCAGACAAGTTCGATACACAATCACAATTGCTATTTTCAATTTTTCTGAGAGAAGATGAATAATCGTAATGAAATCACTACCCATTGAAAATCAGAGATTAAATAGATAAATACGACCGTAAAATGTCATTTTCTTGCTTTTTTTCAAATTATCTTTTCCTCATTTTATCTGACAGTACTTTACATATAACATGATCATTTAGATACTAGTATTTAGCGGGCAAAACAATTGTCGAAGGAACGGTGTTATAATCTATCAATATTTAAATCTATTTATTTTTTGATTTAATAAATCTAAAACGCTAGTTATAATAAGAAACTGAATTTTTATCGTCATAGAAGAAAAGAAGATATTGAAGAATATATAAAAATTACGATTCATATACATGTATCTATAATAGTATAACATATATTTGTTAACCATTATATATTTGTCGGTGATTTTACCCCGAAACAATAAATCCAGTGACCTATAATCCTCGCTTGTCCGTCGATCAAATTTTTTAAAAACTGAATTTAATACCAATATTGATTACTTTTATTTTTATATTTTTTAAATTTTATACCGGTAAGTAATCCTTGTAGGTTTTCGTATTGGTCAAATATTGTTTTATGAGTACAAACTTATAAGTTCCTTATTTGGTACATGTAACTATGGATGGGTTTTCCAATTACTTATAAACAAGGATGGTGTCGACGACCCTGAACAAAATATTCCCGAACTGTAATTATCCACCACGCTTGATTAGATTTTTAAGAGATGCTTTGCTGTAGAAAAACCATTTTCCCATTCTTTAAAACTTTCATTGACAGGTAAATGCCATTTTGCAAACGCAAGCGGACTTAAAACTCCCTCAGAATATCTTTAAAGGGACTCTGGAGGGCACAGCATTGTTCTCCGCGGGTCTTCACTATTAGTTTAACTCTAAGTGTAAGAATATGTTTGGTTTTTATCAGTGAGAGTCCCCTTCTCATGACGACAATACTAAGAATATGTGATTGAGGTATTTATTTTGATCTCGATAAGCCCAAACTCGTGTTTAGACCATAGATAAAAACGACAAAAGACAAAATCATCAAACTCATAAATCTGTCATTCAATTTGAAAGTTTATACTTTTAAAAAAGAGAAAGTTTATGATTCGGGGTCAAGACGTCATCCACTAGCTCATCAGTAAAGTTCTGAAGATCACGTGTGAAATCTAAGTCGTCTGCTTGATTTGTGTCAATACTGTTTGCTTGGTTTTAAGAGTGTCTAAATCAAAACAACAATGTTCAAGCACCTTCACCGTGAATTGTGTTTGTATGTAAATACAGCACATTTCAGTGAAGCACACTTCACTATATCTTTGGTGGATATTGCTGTTTATCTGGTCTGATATTTCATAGTTAAGTTTAAGGATATAGGGTCAATTGGGGAAGTTACAGAAAAATTGTCTGACTATGCATATATTTAATATTTACGAACAAATTTTTTTGCATGTAGTTATTTATATCTGGATGAAATGGCATTACTCATTACAAAGCAACTCTTCTCTAAAGCTGTTGAGATTTAGAATCGGTATGAATCTACGACTTTATTGTATGCATGGGTTTTATGAAATCAATGTAACGAATCACAAGAATAGTTCTTCTATTGACAAATCTTGGTAATGGATGCTGATTGAACCCTATATGTCAATTGTTCTCTCATAGAGGGCCTCCTAAGTACACAAGCTATTGTCAAACAAAACGAGTCTCTCTAATGGTCAGTCAGTATTTCTTGGTACACATTGTATTTATTTGGATGTTGCCTGTACGATATATTTCTAATTGCTTTTTCTGCTCGGGAATATTTGCGAATCCAATACAGACTGATGTATTTGTAAACAATACCGTTGATACAGTGGGCATAGAATTCCATTTTACCATACACTGTTTAATATCTCCAGGATTCAATGACAACACATTAATTTCCTAGCTATATAAACAGTATTGTTTTTCTTCGTTATGAATCATTGCAACTTAGAACTTATACAAAGTATAATTCAATAACTTTGTAAGTTCCATCACACACTTAATTCAACATGAAAATATATTGCAGGGCTTTGTCAGTATCTACGAATTTGCAATTGTCTCATTCTCTATGCATTATGATACTATCTCATCTTCGTAAGAAAAATAAACTAACTAAATAAAGAAATAAAGAAACAATTTGTTGACTGTTACGATTTTTTTTAGGCCGCAGATGAAGGGAGAAAACGCGCCAACGCTCTCCCGCCTCTTCCCATGGAGAGGGAGCCCACGTTCCACCGGTCTCCCCGGGGGTTTGTGTCCCTCCAGAACCCGGACGAGGTACATTAATATTTTTCCTATTAGTATATTTGTGGTTTGGTTTTTACTTTTACAGCATACATGTATGATTGAAGCCATTTTTTTCACTAAGATTTTTCTCTTATGGGATTGTTTTCGATACAACATTTGTTTTATGCAGATGTATAGAAATACATTTGTTCATATTAAAAATCGACCACAATCATCCAACGTTTTTGAATATGTTGATACTTTTTTTCTAAATGAACCAATCGCATGTGCATTGCATTTAGTTTTTTTTTTTAAAACATGTAACAAAATTTTTCAAAATAAAGTAAACACTTTTCAAACCTTGAAGTTGCTGAGTTTGAAATACTGATAAACTTGTCATCCTTTCTAGGCCGGAGAAAGTCATTGGCAGAAAAAGTACAAGAGAGTCAGTTTCGAAATTGACCGTAAAGTGGTGACTCACTTGAGGGTAAGAAAATTAACTCGTCCAACATGTATCATATTTAGTAAAAGATCGTAAATTTTTTTTTCACAATGACACTTTTTGATATGAAGCTAGTGATATTATGATACTCATTAAGACTAACTTATTCAGAGAAAGTTGAACAAACGCCTTGACGACAAGTACCAAAGCATTGACGCCGAGTCCGACGAAGAAAAGAAAACAGAAGAATCTGTGGCAAAGACTAACGGAAAAGTGGTAGGTGCCCCACTTGATCGAAAAATAATAAATAAAACAATTCAAGAAGACACTACAACTTCATGCATTCAAAATGAACAAAGAGTTGATTTTTAAAAGTTGAGCAAGAATGATCGCTACTTTAAAGATTGGCTGTAAATTGTCTTAAAAGCCATTAAAGGCAAACGAAAAAAACCCAACAACTTTAACGCAGGCAATGCCCATAAATCTATCATATTGATTTGATTAATTTTCTTATTTTTAACAGAATGAAAAGGAAGACAAAAACATATTTACAAAATACTCAGAATTAGGAGAAAAAATACCGTATAGAAACCAATTTAGAAAGTCAAAATTGACGAGTAGTGACGAAAATGAAAGAGAACATACCGAATCTCAGGGAGACGGGGAAATGAATGGAGATTTCCCGGCTAAACAAGTATTACCCGATATCAAAGACCAAGTGGCTAACGGTAGTGATGAAACAACGAACGGACATTTATCAGATGGAGACGAAAGTGATGAGGAGCTATTAAAGTTATCAAGAATGGCTGCAAATGAAGAACTGGACTTAAACGAAAACTTTAGAGAATTACAGGTATCTCCAGTTCAGACTCCCGTAGTTTTCAGACCCGTCACAAGGCACAAAGCGAGGGAGAATTCAGATAACATTGCGGACATTTTGAAAGGAGACGTTCACCCTCCATGTGTAGCTGAAAGTAAATCGGTGTCCCTATATGTCAGTGCTGGCTTCACGGGCAAGTAACCATGATTGATATATACAAGAATATAAGAAAATCACTATACATGTTTTGTTGTATAATATTTCTTTTCACTAAAACAGAAATTATTGTTGCCGTATAGTATTTAAGAGTAAAACAGGGTTACAGCTCAGAAAAATTGCATTCTGATCTTATTGGATCGAATATAACGAAATATGGTTACAACGAATTAATATCGCTTGTCCATAGGGGTTCGTTATTGCTTTGTTTTACTGTATGTATAAATTTAGAAGTCAAAAGCGTCACTATTTCCGTTTTATAAATTTTATAAATAACAAATGATTTTTTTGTTGTTTAGACACTGAGGAAGAAAGGTCCACCTTTATAGAGAAAGTATACCCGGAGCTGCGCACGCACTGTCGACAACATGGGTTTGAACTCCAGATACACGACCTTCACTGGGGACTTAGGGACGACAGTACAGAGAATCATAGCCTACCGTCCATGTGTCTTAACTACCTCCGGAAATGTCAGACGTCACCTAGTGGTGGGATCGTCTTGGTCAGTTTAATACCTATCTTTTAAGTGTATTTATTCCATACATTCTTCATATGATAAAAGCACCTTTGTCATTTGACACTCATATGATAGAACATTAAAAAGAATGTGGAAGTTTAAACTTTCGTACATCGTACATTCTACCTAAAAAATGAAAATATTTAGAAGATTGTCATGTGTTTTGTGCGTTTTTAAGATAATTCAGACCGATCTAACACTTTCCTATTATATTGTCCTCGTCTTATCGTTGTTACTGTTTGTTGATGATAGGTCGTTCTTGGAAACAAGTATGGGCCCTACATTCTTCCGCCTGTGATTCCCGTAGACGAGTTTCACGCAATACACGAACAGTCCTTGCATGAATGGAAACAGGAAGTCGACAATATGAGAAATAGAATCGCTGAAATCGAGTCAGCGTCACAGGAACGCGACAAGAAGATTCAACAGGGTCTCACCGAGAGCCAGATCATGGAGGATACAAAAAAGGATCACCTCAAAACACAGGATCTAAACATTAAGCTGGAAGAAACTTCTGGAAAAGAATCTCTCAATATGTTCAGGAATTTGGCAGACATGGTCAAGAGGGAGCAACAAATTATCAAAGCGCTGAAAGTAAAAGAAGAAACAATTCCAAGCCCTCATCTCCTTAGTCAGTGGTATAAACTGGACGAGAATTGTCTACCGCCAGTGTACAAACTCCAAAACATAAGGTAGTTTGTTGAAAAATTCCTACTGTATGAGGTTAAGATTTGAGGCTAAGATTAAGATTATTTGACCGATAGTATAATATTTTCGCCCTAGTCAACTAGAATACCTACGCTTATAGGCTAAGAACAAAGTTGATTCGTAGGTGAATTTGATATATCGCGATCGATTTATTGTCAAAACCACTCTTAAAATGGAATTCTCATTTCTTGATGTGTCATTTTAATTTAGCTCAGTGATCAAGGAATACAGCCGAGGGGATGCACGAACACGAGAAGCAGGTCGAATTATGTGGAACGAAACTGTTCAAAAACTACGCAAACTGTTGGATCAATTTGCGGATTTGGCCATCAGAGATGAACAATCTAGAAAAAATTATTTTTCGTCTTGTAAGTTACAACAAGCGTATCATCGTATTTATATAACGAAAATAAATATGCCAAAATCAAATTCAATGACTAATTTGTTCATTTTTTTGCAGCCCTTGAACAAGAACTTGATCAATGTCTCTTGAATAACGACGACGTCACGGAAGACATCATTGTCGTCAATAGAAACATCACGGACTTGCTCAGTAATCTTGGAGACTCGACAATGGCCGACTACGCAGATTTAAGTTCCACACAAGACAAAACTTTGTCCGAACCTCAGACATCTTACATGCAAAAACTGAAAACGGAAATCATTCCAGAAAAAGTATGAACAATCAAAAATAAAAATAGACAACAAATTGATGCTTCAACTGACGGTATTAATTTGAAAATAATTTGGTGTATAAGTACTAGTATAGTGAATATTTAATGTAAGATACATTGTGTAGGTGGATAATAACCACATCTTTAACCACGAGATCGAGTGGAGCAAGGGAGGCGTTCAGCCAGCACAGAACCGTGCTCATCACCTCTATCTAGACAGGGTGTCCAAACAAGTACTTGAGGTGCTGAAAAGGGAGTTTTCTTGTCACATCACAGAACACGTGCAGCAGATAGACCCAACTTCTAAATTGTACCAGGAAATCTCACAGCATGTGTCCCTCTGTCAGGAAAGGTAAATAATAAGCATACTCTCAAAAATTGTGTATTTAGTACTAAATTGTTTACGGTGTATCTTTCATTTTATTTTATGATATTCTTTCTACATCTGTTCTTTGTTTTTACAGAGGACGGCATTTCCAAGGCAGACGGGAACTGTTACAAACAGTGAAATCGTATATCCGGTCTAAGTGTCATCTGCCTCTGATTTTACATGGCAAAGCTGGCTGTGGTAAAACTGCGCTTGCTTGTAAAGTAGCTCTTGAAACTCAAAAATGGTTCAAAGGGTAAGTTTATTTATTGATAATTCCCAAAAACCCGAATATAAGATTCTAACTAATTATGTCTATTGTTTTTGGTTTTAGGATTAAACCCCACGTGATCATAAGGACAGTAGGTCGTACAACTGCCTCGAGAAACGTCCGAACTTTATTGCGTAGTGTATGTTTACAGATGTCTCATATTTTTGAAAGCAAAACAGAGGAGGTTCCAATGGTAATAAACGACAGATTAATAATAAATGCATATTAAGCCTTTTTAATGAAGCAAAGAGGGTTGAAAGGTTAAAATGGTTTTTTTATATTTTAGGAATTCAAAGGTCTCGTGAATGACTTTGCCCAAAGACTTGGTCATGCTTCAACAGCAGATCCGTTAGTTTTAATTTTTGACGCTGTAGACCAGCTTTCTGGTATGTATCTACCTTGGATTTGTATATATTTGATGACCACCAATAATTATTTTGAAATCGTTGATTTCGTCATTGAATCAATCCACAAAATTAGATATGTGACAGCATATTTCATTGAGAAGCATACCACCGACGAAATTACGTATCGTCCTCGAAACTTGTACTAAATGCAGAGATGTCCAATAATTTCAATGAAAGAACAAAATTGTCACAGTTTTTCTTCATTTGTGAGTTTGCTGAAAGAAAAAAACGTCCAGTTTATTCTGGTAAAATACGTAAGAAGTTTCAACATTCGTGTTAAAATATGTAACTGTTTTTGGATCGTCTCTATTTCTTCTTTCAGACGAACATGAAGGGCACAAAATGTCTTGGCTTCCAAAAGAACTTCCACACAACGTCAAAATGATAATAACAACAAACCCAGAAGAACACTTTGAAAGTTTTCCAGGCCTTATGAAAGTCTACGGATCAAACAAAGATATCACATTGGCGATTCCCAATATGCCGCAAGAAGACGCAGAGTCGATACTTAAGTACTGGTTACAACATGACAATCGTGAATTAACGCAACATCAGTTTGACGTCATCATAAACGCTTTCAACAAATGCTCATTACCTCTTTATCTCAAATTAGCATTCATGGAATCAAAATCATGGTCATCCTTCACGGAGATTGAAAACTGCAAGCTTTCAGAAACAATTACAAAACTTGCTGCATTAAAGTTTGGTAAACTTGAGTCGAAACATGGTGAACCATTGGTGAGACGCGCGCTAGGGTACATTACAGCTTCTCGGGAAGGAATTGCGTCCATTGAAATGGAGGATATTCTGTCACTAGATGAGGCAGTGATGGATGATGTAATGGCTAATTATAGACCATCGAAGCGCCGCTGTCCAAGCGTCTTATGGATAAGACTACTTGAAGACTTATCCGATCTTCTTACACCAACACTGACGTATGGAGTGATCACCTATGTTTGGGCACATTCCCAGTTTCACCAAGCGGCAGATGACCGGTATCTTCAAAACCGAGATAAAGCACCCTCATACCACAAAATCTTGGCTGAATATTTTCTGGGAGTGTGGGCGTCGAAACCAAAGCCTTATACGGGCAGCGAAAAAGGTGTCCTCCGTTATGTATCGGAGCAGCCATTTTACTACGAACCATGTGAAAATAATCATGATGGATCTGATAGAAGCTATAATATTAGGAAGGTGAACGAATTGCCATACCATTTACTAAATTCACAGCAAATAGCACTGTACAAATCAGAATCTCTCTGCCATTTTGAATGGATTCATGCAAAGCTGTGTGGAACATCACTGCGATCTCTAGTAGAAGAGTACCAAACAGGGTTATCCGTAGAACCAACCGACTCTGAACTTAAAATGATGTCAGATGTTATTCAACTTTCTGCGAAGGCACTATCAAAAGATCCACGACAGCTAGCGTCTCAAATTGTTGGGCGTTTGGCGACTATTATTGCTAACGACATACCAAGAGCACCGGGAGATCCGCCAAGATATCCATACATCCACGCTTTACTGAAACAGGCTCACGAACCATCACTTCCTGCTTTGATTCCATCCATTCGATGCCTGACAGAACCCGGGGGAATTTTATTCGATTTGCTCTCTGGACACACGGATCCAATTACAGCAGTCGAAGTTACTTCAGATGGTGGAAAAGCCTTTACTGCCTCAAAAGATAACACGATGAAAATGTGGGACCTGAGGACTGGGAAAGTGATGAAGACCATTCATGACGTGGGCACGAACATCACAAGAATACGTGTTGGATATAACGTTGCTTTCGTTATTACCGTGGAAGAAAACGTCATTCAGGTCTGGAATCTCCGGTATTCAGAGCGCGTGTTACGCGTAGACAAGTACCCCGATCCTCCAGTGATTGGTATGGCAGGAGAAGGGAAGTATCTATGTGCCTTATTTGATGGGAACAATACTTTGCGAACATGGAACTTAAACAAAGCGGGCTATCCGATGATAAGTGAGGCTCACACGGAAAACCACAGAGTGTACAAAGACAATTCCGCTCTGATTGCACCCTTTTCGTTTGATGAACGGATCCTGCATGCTTCGAGGGGAGCCAACTGTGCGCTTGTCAACAACGTTCGGAACGGAAAACAGGTTCTATCACTGAAATGCAATGACCATTCTTCAGCTGTGATAAGTCTAGGTATATCACGAGATTATTACATCGTTGCTTGCAGACAGCATTACATGCAGCTTCATGAAATATATCAACTGGAACTTTTTGATTTGAAGAGAGGAAAGTATTTACGAAGTGTTAGAGGTTGCATACACGATAAAATCAAGGACCTTCACATTAATTATATTGGATCTCATGCAATTGCTATTTGTGCCAGCGAAGAGACAAACACTTCAGACATAGCAGTGTGGAATATAGAAACAGAAGACCATAAGCATTTGGCTCGTCACGCTGGAGCTTCAGTGCTAGGCGCATGTGCAGATTTCAAATACTGTCTAACTGCAGGCAGAAACGACAAAACGCTCAACATATGGAATCTCACAGGTAAAATTAACCAGTCAATGCCCAGACTGAAGAAACAGTCTGGTGTTTATCAAATCATGTCCATGACTAAAAACCCCCGATATGCAGTGGCCCGCCAATTTAATAATGGTCCTGTCAGTGTGTGGAACATAGCAAGAGCAAAACAACTTAAATCGGCTGTTAGAATTGAACGTAGTCTGTCCGATTCATCCGATATCGTTGTGGTAAGGGACACAAAAGTAGTTGTTCTAACTGACAAAGGCATTGCAAACGCCAAGGACAACGCTCGCCCTGTTTTTCAGACGGTCCTAATTTATGACCTGCTTCAGAAAAAGTTCGTAAAGAAAATCAAGAAATGCTTTATAACGCCATGTCCTTCTCATGAGTACGTCATGCTAAAGGATGAAATGCTGCTGGGACTCTCAGAAAACCGGTCACACTTTGTTATCTGGAACTTAAAAAACGGACAAGTGGAACATCGTATCCGACCAATGTTAAAGGATCTGGAAAAGAAGATAGGTGAAACTGACGTAATGTCGCTTGCAAAAGATCGCTGTCATACAGCCAAATTGACACCATGGGAGCGCCGTGTAGAATCTTTATCAGCAAAGCAACGTCGTAGAGATGCCGCTGTGGACATCGAGCGACAACGAGTGGAAGAACTAAAGAAGGAGATCAGCAGTAGTGGTATTGATAGGTATCTTCTCAGTGGAGATCAGAAAATCGCCGTGGCATCTTTCTTTGCACACTTCATGTGTGTGTTTGACATCGAAAATCACACGCATATGACCACTCTTGAGAGTGACACGTCCATGCTGTCTTTGCTCGTTGCCTCTCTCACACACACTGGGAACTACCTTGTACAGGCAAACTATGACGAGGAGCAGAGAACTAGTTATGTGACTTTGTGGGATTGCTTTGAAGGCGTGGTGAAGAAACGACTAAAGAATGAAAGCAACGTGATGGCTCTTGGTATCAGTGAAGATGCTTCGAAAGTTATCATCGGAAAAGGAAACAAAGAAATACACATATGGGAACCACAAAAAACTCCTTCTTTGCGTAAAATTAAAAACATTGATGGTTTGGAATTCAACGAACTAAGCAAAATTTTCATTGTCGATAATGACACACGTGCTGTAGTTTTCGCAGGCGACATTTCTGTGTGGGATATTGAAAGAGGTGTTGTACTTGCAGTTTTCTCACCTGACACCAAAATAACCTGTTGTCACGTTGTCAACAGCGGCCGCGTGATCACCTTCGGACTGCATGATATCCCAGAAATCGTCATCCTAAAGCTTATGTCCAGCGACATGCCTAGTATTGAGGACGAAGGGGAAGATATGTTCGGGGAGAAACCTGCTGAGTCATCTGATGAAGACGAGGAGGAAGAAGACGACAGTTGAGCGCATATACATGTATAGTATTAAGTATACCGCCGTTGTCAATATATACTCGAGTACAATACCGGTATGTACTGACCGATTTGGGTATTAAACTAAACAAAGACATGAAAATGACAAAGATAGATTATTGGAACAATTGCATTACGATTCATCTACTGAATTACATATGAGGTGCCTCTTTTTTTTAATTTTCATCTTATTTATCAATATTTCTGCAAATGCCGTGATTCTTTTTTTTATCAGAGGCTGTGGTTAAATAATTGTTTTACATAATTGTATTGCATTCCTGTAACTATGAACATAACTATCAATTTTTATATGAGAAAACTTTGTTGGAGGCGAATAATTTTCGCTAACGGGCTTTTGTAAATAATACTGCCATCACAATAGGCTTAATGTTTCTTGTGTTTGCCAAAATATCTACTAAAGCTCGGTGTGAAAGATTCGCAGTTTTTCGCGAAACTCGCGAAATTCAATTGCACTAGATTCATATTTAGTTAACAGTTATAGTTCAATTCAAAATTTGCAGTATTTTTGTATATTGCATACAGTAAAACACGGTTATAGCGAGCACGCTTATAATGAATTGATTTTCATTCACCGTGACTTTATTACCTGTTGTTAACTTGACTGATATAACGAATTACGCTTATAACGAAGTAAAATTGCCCGTCCCTGGGACTTCGTTATAAGCGTGTTTTACTGTATATACTTCCTGTGATAATTCGGTGCTGGAATACAACTTATCAAAAAGGTGATACTAGTACACGTTCTTTATTTTTCAGAATTTTTTAAAACTGCCTATACAAATGTACATTATTTAAAAAAAACGCCTGTGATCTTTTTCTTGACTTTATTATTGGATGTTGTGTTTATTTATTATTGAAAAATAAACAAGTTCTCAAAGCAAAAGAACTGTTGATAAATTAGTAATACCCACTCCGGCCCAATGAACCTTTTAATCATTGTTATTCCAGTATATACTAGTAATAATCATACAAACACGACAGTTTGCTTATCGTAATTTGGAAGCATTGGCTACAAAGCTTACAGTTTTATATGGGGGAATGAATACTATTTTGAGAATAGATTAATTCTGAACATCATATGACGGGTTCATAAACCTCTTCCCAAAATTGAACCATTGATGTCTGACACCATTTGCTGAACAAATGTTTAGTGACAACCTGTAGGGTATGTATCAAGAGCTCTATTTGTATTATTCAGTAAATCAAATCAAACACATCAGAAATTTTGTTTTCAAACTTTCCAGCATCTTTTTTCTAAATTTATAAAATAAAAGGACTTGTATTCAAATACCGGTATGTACATTCTTTTTTCGGTTGTTTAGGTAATTGTTCCAAAAAAGTTAGATAATTGTTGGAAATTTGATTGCTGTTATTCCATGAACTCGCAACCATCTGACGTGATATATTTTTTTTTTTGATTGAACAAAATGTGTTCACCCTACCTAAATATTTATTTATTAGGAAGGAGTATATTTTTATTACGAGAAAAAATATATCATACCAGGTGCCTTTGAATCGACTAGATAGACACAAAGATCAATTATTACATAAGTGGGCCTAAAGAAACATTCAACTACTGTTCGATAAATTGTTTCTGAATAATTCCCACAAAAACTAAGCATATTTAGTACAATATCTTTATTTCTATGTAAGGAACATATAACACAGACAAATAGCAGAATTTGCATTTTATAGTGGTTAAATGTCTGACACTTGCATATAGAATACAACACAGAGGTTATTTGCCTATTACGTTTTAATTAAAATATAAAAGTAATTTAAAAATAAAAAAAATCTTGGAAACTGCCTGACATAAAACAAATTAATGTAATCAAAAACAATTAGAAAATTTTTAATATAATTTTCTAAGCAAAGATACTTAGTAAAGAAAATAACTCCCAACTTCTGAATTTACAATGTAAATAAGTTTGACAAAATTATCGTATATTAATAATATAAGAGCTCTTCTCTTAACTAACAAAATTCATTACACAAATGTGCCAAATAATCTGTTATTGTTATACAGACTTACATTTAAAGAAAAATTGGGTTACCATCAACCATAATTATAAAATTGTATCATAAAAATAGGTATAGAGCTCTTCTCTTTGCATGATTCATTAGTCAAATGTGTCAAATAGGTTCTTTGTTTTTAAAGATTTACATTCAAAGATGATTTTAGGGTATCATCAACTTTAATTATTAAAACAATACAATAATAAATGCATGTAAAAAGAATTGTTCTATTATGTTTTATACATGAAAACACTGAAACACAAAATGGCTGGAATTCTTGAAAAAAAGAAGATTGGAATGTGTTAAATTTAAAAATTCAGAATATAGAAAACCCACAACAAATAAATATATTCAAGATTTAAGACACTTTCAATTGTTACATAAGACAATGAGGAGAGAACAATATCTGACATTAACTTATAAAAGTCATGTACCGGTATTTAGCTAATATACATTACTAAAATACATTAATACAAATGATACAAAGTCCATGGTTATATATCTACAAGGTTTCTCTCTATTTATGGCACTTGATAATATATATGTTACATAAGTTTGTGGCTGTGTTTACATTTAGGAGTATAAGGAATATAAATATGACTCGCTCTCCAAACAGCATTTGTCTTATTGATATATTTGTGCAACATTTCAAATGCTTATTCATATTTTTTTTTGCATGAGATTTCGATGGATCCTCCACTCAAAGAAGCATTGGTAACTATAGTACAGAGGTGTTTAACAAAGTTATAACATGTTTGACAAGCATAGTTGTCATGGATATTATATATAATTATAATAACTGAGTTTTGTGAAATCTGAAATACATGGTTTTATTAGGGCGTATCGAACATAATTATATGAATTCTAATTTTAATGTTATTCTATGATACCATAGAGGAATAATGATGGGTTTATTACATTGTTATATAAATATAATATCACCCCCCCCCCCCCTCCAAAACGGAGCCAAATCTATGAATAGGAAAATTTTGGAATTATCAAATATTGCTTAATGAAGAGCGAACAATGGTATTATATTCTTTTTTAAGGGGTGGGGGCGGGTGGGGGTGTAATTCAATTCATCGTAAAGCAAGTTAAACATTGATTGACTGGATGGATAATCAAAGCAATAGTCTTTACACATAACGTATTAGAAATACTTCCTTTGCATCGAAAATTATCAAATTTTTATGACATAGCATGTAAGTACACCCCCAAAAAGAACGGTAAAAATAAATGTATAAATTGATTGTTTCAGACACAACAAAAATTGGTTATTGCACAAAAATGGTTTTCGTTCCAGTGTCAACATACACATTTGACGGTAAATGACAACCTGTATGTAAAAATTCAGGCCACTACATCATAAAACTATAATCCTATTCACAAATACACGCTAATTACAAATCACATCTGAAGGTAAGCAGATACATGTATGCTACTCGATTAATAGTTTACGAGTCAAAGACACCCATGAGCTATTTTCTAGTCCACATGGTATATCAAATTCCAATGATATCATGGACATATTTGTCAAGCAAACAAAATTCACAAAAAGTCGTCTATTCTTTACATTTCCCAATAGTGTCACACCTAATCCGTATATCAAGATCAGGTTCATTTAGACTCGCCAAAATATGTCTATTCTAATCCGATATTGTATCTCCATAGAACTTTGATGTTAGTGCCATTTACAAATAAAAATACAATTAGCTAATAAACTCTTGTTATATAACCTCTACTTCTGAGTTATGATACATGTGTAATAATGATAAAAACAAATAAATATTAGCTGCAATAATGTAGTCCTCCCCCATACATGTATTTCCTCCTGAAATGTCGATTATAAAAATCGGTGTGTTGTATTACTGCAGCCGAATAAATGTTTGTACATTATCATTTAAAGTTCAAACATGCGTATTAACATAGTGTATACAAAATGTATACCATACTTAATTATATGACATGTACATCTATATAATTGGGATCCAAATCACAAGTACAACAACATGCGAGTCTGCAGTTCTTTTTGGCAGTAATATTATGGTTCTTTTTGGGTCAAACTTATTTCTGTAAAAAACTTTCCTCTCAGTTGGTTTCATTGTCCCAAATCAATGAATACTTGCACTTGTTGCCTCTATACAAGGTACCATACTTTGATATCATAGTATATCGGATTTCTAATGCATTTTATATGCTGTCATTCTTTATTTGAACTTGAATCCAGGACATGCTTTCAAAACATTCAAAACAACCAAGTAGAATCACGATTCGTTTAAACTCTGGATGAGAGTTGCAAAGTCTTGAGGATACATAGAACAACACCAATTATTTTTTAAGCTCGTTATTATACACCAAGTTCAATCACCTCCCAAGAACAAACTCTAAAAAGTTCTTCTTTCTCCTAATAAAACTTTTAGTTCATTTATGTACTTTCAGAGTGAATCAAATCTGCAAAGCACTTCCTCTTCATTTTTTCTTCTCTAAGGAAGGCGGATTTTCCAATTGCTTTTTCAGTTTTTCTGATTGCATGACCACGTGCTCTTTCCATTTAGCAATGTCACTGGGAGGTTTTTTCCAAATTCTTGGAATAAGTTCTGACAATAATGCCTTCTCGCTTACTGTCACGGAGAATGGATACTTCGATTTCTGAGGTTGAAGAACCTTAAAAAGGACATGTAGTTCAGCATGTTTCAAAACTAAGACCTCGTCTTCTTTAGCAATAATCGATAAAAGCAAAGGGGTCAAAACTTTGTGATGAAATATATAGGAATCTCCCAGAGGGTAAAAGAAACCACTCAATTCATCTGACTTCAACAATTCTCCAATTTCATTCTCTTCCTTTATACTGCAACCTTTCTTACTGCAAATACTAACATATACTTCCTCCTTTCTTTTATTGCCTTCTTTTTTTCTAAAATCTCCCAATGAAACTTTACCGCCAAAAAAGGCTGCAAAAAGCAGTAAACAGACAAAATCCTTGCTGTTGGGACCTGTTGAACCTTTAGCATGAAAATCAATTCGCATTTTCAAAACATTTTCCAAGCTGTCAGATAAAAGAGTGTCTGCAGATGCAAACAGATGTTTGTTTACACACATCATATCAAAGAGAAGTGGAATGCCTATCCCTCCTTTTACTTTAGCTTTCTTTGCCCAGCTTTGCAGTGTCTTATCACAAATAATAATTGAAGAATTGTCTCCATGTCGTGTGTCTTCTGACTTCAAATTCTCTTCTTGCTTCTTCTGAGTGACATTAAACTTGTTGTAGGCTAGATGTTTTTTCAGTATGTCTATTTTTTCTTGCTTTTCTAGTACCTTTTCTGTTAACTCAACTACAAAGTCTTTATGAAACAGTGGGCAGTCACCGATCTCTTTTGCACAATTTCTCCAAGTTGTATCTGTTACAGTGCATATCAATCGAAGCTTGCCTTCATCTATAAATTTTTTCAGCTCTGTGAATTTTTCTTTATGAGCCTTAAGTAGTGCTGGTTGATAGGCATACTCTTCCAAAACATCATCCAGTAGCACACAAGTAACAGAACCTTCAACCACTTTACTCTCAACTTCTTCAACTGACTCGCAGACTTCAACCGCACATTTTTTGCCACTGATTTGTGTTCCTTCTTTCTTGCTGAGGAGATTGACTGCACTGGTAGTCTTCCCAGATCCATGGGGACCGACAAATGTCAAAATGCCATGCACCTCAAACAGACCAATGCATTTTGTGAAGACTTTGGTTGGGTAGAAGACATTGGCTTTCAAATAATGACAAGTTCTGTGAAACTCTGTTTGAAAAAAAAAATCATCATATCAAAAGAAAAAGACCTAACTGAATGTTCAAGAACTTACAAGTACATTTTCCCTTTTCACATATGAAAATTGGTGCAAAAACAATTAAAGAACAATGAAAATTACACTTATACTAAAAACATCTCTTATTGTCTTGGAATCTCATACCAAAAAAACTAGTCATCTTAAATAAACACGTCTAATTTCATTTATGTTACTAGATTTTTTTTTTGATTGGCAATATCAGAAAATCAATTCAATCTTCTGATGAGAAAGAGACTTCGTAGTTAAAAAGAACGTGATGTGTAGTTATGCATATATGCATACATGAAATTCCTATTCCATATAAAGATAAAAGGATAGATGTGTATATTTGGATGGAGTTTTGTGTTATTTCTGCAGGCACATAGCGTCGTTTTTGAAAGTTTGGGGGGGGGGGGGGGTTCAGAATTTAAACTAAATGCAATCATTTTTGTTCTTAATAATAAAACCAATTTTTCTGATTCATAATTTTACCTGGAGGAAATGTTTCTACTAATGGTTGTCTCATCTCTACATCCTCCTTTTGTTTTTTCCCTGGAAACAGATAAACATTAAAGTAAATGTACCGTAAATGTATTACTTTTACATACAATGCAGTTACCAGTTCACTTTACATCTGTCATAATAATAACTTAAAATCACCCCCAAAAAAAATGTTTGCATGGTGGTTCTGTTTGACTTCCAAGAACCACATAAGAATGTATTTACACTGATGAGATTTTTTTAAAGAGTTTATAAACACATTATAGATTATTTTAAGAGGTCAAACAAACAAAACTTAAAACAATTAAAAATCCCAAACCAAAATCCACCTCTCAATTTCAGGGGCAATAAAAAGTAACTGCTATGTGTTCTCTAGTTCTTTATAGAACTGTATAAACATCAAGATCATCATTTGATTTTTTGATTGTCAATTTCAATAGGAATGAAAGTAGATACTTCTTATCTTTTTCATACTTGTTGAATTCAAACACTCATTTTAACTGAATTTGATTATAGATATTCATTATCAATAATCATAACAAATAGTTGATCTTACTTTCCTTTAAATCTCTTGAATCAGTGTCTTTCATCTCTAAATATCATTAAATGACCTATTGAATTCAAAAAAGATGCTAACCATGTCTATTAGATGTAATAATCAAACCAACTACTTACACAATGATACATGTATATCTGAACATGGGGTTCCATTTTTCTATACAACAACAGTATCAAGTTATAGATAGCAGATCAAACTTAACAAGCATACCTGATCCTCCACTTTTCCTTCTACAGTACCAGACACAACAAATGCTGATGACCACTAAGGTAGCCAAAGCGACCCCAGCCCCCGCAATCAATGGTAGGAAGTTAGTCTTCACAGGCTTCATGCCACCATTTTGAACCCTGTATTCAAAGAAACCATAAACAAATTATTTTTTAAAATTCAAATGGTATTGCTATGTCCTGATTTGTGGCTTAAGGTCACTGCACATCCACTACATGTACCTACATGCAGTTGTTTGCCTTGGTCAAGTCTAAGTCAAATTGGACCAAAGTGGTCCAGACTAGGACTTACATGTATTATCTGTTGTGACCTTGCATTGAGTTTTGACATAGAATCTTGGTTCCAAGGTCACTGCACAATTAACACAAAGGAACTGGTGGTTGATATTTGAGCCAGTTCAGGCCAAAGGGATATTAAAATTATATGGTCTGAATAAGGATTTCACAAAGAAGATTGCTATGATCTTGGCCTTTGATCTATATGCATGGTTCAAGGTCAATGAACACCTTTTACCCAAAATCACTTTTTGAATGAATGAAAAAAGGTGTCTTATGGTATAAATTGTATTTCTGGATCACATAAAAAATCAACAATCTTCTGGTGTAAATCAAAACACTGTAAATGTACATTCAATATTTATATAATTGAATTTTTACTGCTACTGTATGTTTTCTTTATTTGAAGTATACATTTGTTGATATTTATTACCACTTTTGATGTTATTGTACATGTATCACTGGAAAATATTAATGAGAAAAAAACTTACTCTGGTTGTCTTGTAATGTTCAAACAGCCTGGATCTAAAGGGGGAAAAGATCAAAATTTTATGATTGAATATATTAACCAAACTTCATCGGAAATTCACATCAATGCAATTGTGCAAGTCTGAATCATGCCCAATGTTTTAATGGGACATGTATGTAGCAGTTAGTATATTTATGGCTTTGACTATCTTACAGAAAGCCTAATAGCCTGGGGCCTCACACAAATGTTTTATATGGGATGAAAAGGACATGCTCCTTTACATCATTCACAAGTTCATATGATGCTTTCTCTCATTGACAACAGTTCATAACTTTTCAAGTAACCATTGAGCCAAGCATGCAAGAGTTTATGAACCTGATGCACAGTGAGAAAGAGTTCTTTTCAGGGAGAGAGAGAGAGACATAAATGATACAAGTATCTTTAGATGTAACTCATTAATAACCAAACTGTTACATTAATGAGTATAGCTATAAATAACATTTCTTGAAATCTACAATACATTGCAATGTAACAGTCCTGTTAAATATCATCATTCATTATTGTACAGAGTCATCAAAACATATCAATTCAATAGACTTATTTCCATGTATTTGTTTAGAAAAATAACATTATCTGCATGTAAATTATAAAACAAGTACAGTGAATTTACTTTATTATGCCATTTTTGTCAATTGTGGGTGTGTTGCTTATTCGTGGGGATGTAATTTCATGGATGCGTCGATTTTCAGTTTCAGTAAGAAAACTGACTCATTCATAATTAAATTTGTTTTCGTCGAGGATGTAAATTCGTGGGCGAGCTAGGCTACCCATGAATACGTCGAAAATTGAGCCCCATGAATTCTAATGATTCCACAGTAATAGGAATGGGGGCAGCAGTATGGAAAAATTGAATCTAAAAATTTCATAGTAAATTGAAATGTTTTAGCATTTCAACCATACTGATATTTCAAAGACAAAATTATAATTTGGACCAAAATAATAGTAACTGTTACACACTTTATACATGAAACCTATTCATACATGTATTACCAAGGTACAAGTAATTACATACTCTTGATGCTAACTCTACCCATTTATTCACAAGTCCATCCCTACTTACTTGATCTCCCGCATATCGTACCACTTCAACTCTAATAAAATTCTACAATGTTTCCATGCAATCTGATTTTAATCAGCTTGATTTCCATGAAACCTTTTTTCGTTTGATAGCCATTTTGGAAGCCAATGTGGATAAAATCTATTGTTGGTTTGAAATTATAGGGCATGACTTGAATCCAGAGCATACAAACAATTTTTTTGGTACTGATGATCAATAAGATATATATCAAGATTAAACAAGAATAGAATTCCTGGGTCCCCCGCCATTCAAGTATTAAACTAGTATACTGTACTGTGGAATCATTAAATTTCGTGGGGGCCAATTTTCGTGGATTGCTTAAATTTTACAGGTTCGTGGGGACGTAATTTCGTGTATTCTCTAAAACCTACAAAGGAATTATGATTTTATTACCCTTATTTATTAATTCGTGTAGGATGTCAAATCGTGGATGAGAGGTACCCACGAATTCCACGAAAATTGAACCACCACGAAATCTAATGATTTCACAGTATATGAAATTGCAATATTTTAAACAATATGCCCCCTCCAGCTCGTCTTTGTGTGAGCATAAAACATTTGGTATAAATTTTATGAATATCTTAAAATTTGTAGGCATGAAAGCACTTTCAAGGTCAATTTTTGATATAATGAAGTAATTATTGTGGTCAAAGTCCCATAACTCCAACAAAAAGTATCGACCAAGGCTGATTTAAGAACTTAACCAAGGTATTAGTGGTATAAACATTTGGTATAAATTTCATGTAAATCCATCAAAATTTGTAGGCATGAGAGCGCTTACAAGGTCAATTTTTGGATAAAACGGAGTCATTATTGTGGTCAAAGTCCCATAACTCCAGCAAAAAGTATCGACCAATGCTGATTTTCGAACTTGACCAAGGTAATAGGTGTATAAACATTTGGTATAAATTTAATGAAAATCCGTCAAAATTTGTAGCATGAGAGCGCTTACAAGGTCAATTTTTGGATAAAACGGAGTCATTATTGTGGTCAGAGTCCCATAACTCCAGCAAAAAGTATCAACCAATGCTGATTTTCGAACTTGACCAAGGTAATAAGTGTATAAACATTTGGTATAAATGTAATGAAAATCTGTCAAAATTTGTAGGCATGAGAGCGCTTACAAAAAAGTGTGACGGACGGACGCACGGACACACGGACCCATGGACACACGGACCCACGGACGGACGCCCGGCATTTCTATGTCCCCGCTCCGCGTTGCGGCGGGGGACAAAAACAAAACAAAACAACAAAAAATCATGCTTTTCTTACATTTGAACACGTCTCTTGATTGGAATTGGTCAGATGAACATTGTCCTCTCTGCTGATCACATGGTACCGCATCAAAACCTTTGGCGTTTAGGTTATATACTGGACAGTAGTCTGTAAATAAACATGACACATGATAAGATTAATATTGTCTATGAGATAGGTTTGCCTTTTTTATATCTTTTAGCAAGAATTGATATTGTATACTGTAGAAGCAGAAATATTCGTTGAGGATTTAATTTCGTTATTTTTGTTGGCAGTATAAATCAACGAAATTAAATCCATGACGAATTTTTAACCAAAGTATTAATGAATACAAAGAGATTACGATATGACGAAATTAAATGCCAACGGAATTTTATTTGGTTCAAAAACAACGAAATTTTGACCCAACGAAAATATGTGCTTCTACAGTATTGTAAAGTACTACTTTATGATGATATTGTCTTATCTACCAAATTAAATAATTGAATTTTTTCTAATGTTCAGACATATATTCATGAAACTAGAAGATTTATCTGTTGATATTATACTGTATTATCCAACTAAAGAAAACTTATTATTGTGCATGTTCTCTGTATATTAATTTTTCAATAACAGTTGTGTATTATTCCATTACATTTATGGAGAAGAGAAGAACTCCTTAGTTGTACAAACTTGTTTCTGATCCTTTTGTATAACTATAATTATGTTTTTAACACATGTACAATAAAATATGTGCAACAGTTCAATTCAAACAAGTGCTGGTACTTGATACATGTTTTAATGAAACAATAAAATGCTTTCTTTGGTGATTCATTCAGGATATGAAGGTGGCGACATTGCAGAAAAAATACATAACCCGCGTTAGCAGGTTATGTAATTTTTTTCTGCAATGATCGCTACTTTCATAACCCGCATGAATCATCAAAGAAAGCATTTTATTGTTTATATTTACATCTTTCTTTTATCAAATTAATACCGGTAAATTGATTGTAAAAAGTAAGTTAAATTCACTAAATTATACTGTTAATGTACATCAGTACATTAGCTAAAAGAAACAGCCAAATCGTCTCCTATGGGAATTTGAGTCTGACATCATCATGATTATTTTGTGCAGTCCGTGATTTTTCTTAGGTCTCTGTAGGTTTCGACCAATCGATAAACGGGACGTGTGGATTTCACTCCTGTCAGTTTCAGTCGCTGTAGGTTTCGACCAATCGATAAACGGGGCCTGTAGATTTCAGTCTGGCTGTTTCTATAGAGCTATGAATTAACCATAAGTTTCCGTAAGAAATAGAGGGAATCATACTTGGTAGATGTAAATATAAAGATATGACAATTATAGATCAGAATCAGAGAAATTTGACAATCGCACTGATTGTGGAAAAGCATGAAAATTTGGGATATGAACCTATAGAATCAATATTTTTGAGTCTAAATATGAAGTATAACATGTTTTCCAAGAAATATTCACAATTCACAGTTGCACAATAAAGCATTAATATTATTAATTAACCCTGTCAAATGAATTAATCTCAGAGTTCTCCAGGGTTCTCTAGACTGTTAGAGTTCTCTGTTTTGTAGGACTGATTACTTTTTAAACAATCCCTTCAGCATGTTGAAGAAGGGTCTGCCGAAATCTGGGACTGAAATATTGATCAAGATGGTCGTGAAATGATGTTATTTAGGGTATTTTTTCACAATGGAATTGAGAGGCAAACCCCGTGCACATATTCACTTTCACTTTATCAACTCAATTACTCGTCTTTACAATTGCAACATTGAACAAGCTAAAACAAGTGTATCTATTTTTAAAACAAGTTGAAATAAAAATATCCCTAAATTGTACCTACTTGGTTGAACCCATCCTGAACCCATACACACTTCCCCTGGAACGTCCAAGTTGTCCGTCAGACAGTGATATTCTTTTGGGGGGTTGCCACTTGTATCTGTACAATTGAACAGCACTTTCCTTTTCATCCATTCTGTCTCATTCAGTGGACACCTCTCGCCAACTTCCAGTCGCACAAACATTTTGGTCAAATATTTGTTCCGGATTCGGAATCCCAACTTTCGGTTTCTGTCAACTGATCAAGCGTGCGTTGTAAGACGTTTTGGGGCCTGGGCGTTTTGAGACACAGGACTTTTGATACTTTGGTCACAGCATAATCTGTCGAACGTCAAACTTGATTAATGATGTTTTCTGTTCCTACAAGTACATTGATTATTAGGATTTAATAATAAGGTTTTAATTTGTCTATATATATGCTCTATAACCATAACTTATGCACATTTATTATGCATGTACATGTACATACCACTGCATGCCGGATCCAGATTATTATTCCGGGGACGGGGGTCCAACCGAAGGATAATTTTGTTTGTCGCATGGGGATGGGGGCTGGAGAGGCCTATATTCATTTTACTATTTGCATTTACATTTTGTAATAAGTTTAAATTTTCTAGGGGATAGGGATCCGGAACCCCCCACCCCCACCCCCACGAATCCCTTCTAGATCGAAATACAGACATGTCGGCCCAACGACACCTCCGCCCTACGACACCTCGGCCCCAGGACACCTCGGCCAAGACGGGTCGGCCCAAAAGAACTTGATTCAGTTGATGTGATATTACGCCCTCAAATTTACCAAAAAATTAACTGTACTCTTGAAAAATAAATTGTACCTTAAACATATCTTTAATATATGTATGATTTAAATACAGAATAAAATTTTACCGATATTGCCTCAAAAGTTAATTTTTGATGCGAAATTCTCCGGCGGAATTAAAATTTCCGGAAAAATTTCGTAAAATCGGTTATTTAATTAAGCATTTTACCGTGTGCGCATGAAATTACCAAGTTCCCACTTTGACAAAAAATAAAACTCTATAGGCGCGACTTCCATGCCAAAAATCACGATGGTAAAATTCTGCGCACTATGTTAATTTCTAGAAAATACCAATTTTGAGTTGCTTCCCTTTCGTTGTGTAAACAATATGACGTCACCGTAGTGACAAACGCAGACGAATGATCGAGCTGTTTAAATCCATAGCATTTTACAGTGTGAAACTGTCATGGAAAAAGATCAACATTTTTACAAATAACCTTGTCCCCTCTTCCTGATTCGCACATGTGTATCATTATATGCATAAAATAAAGGTTATATAGGAGTATATCGACGTACATGTACATCCATAGTCCTAAAATAAATAAATAGCAGTTTAGGGTATAATAATAAGGCCAAATGGTGTCGTCAGTTGTGAATTTGTGCACTTGATCACAGTTGACCAATGGTCATATTTTTTTTTTATAAACTTGTCCATTATGAGAGGCAAATAGTGCACTTATATGCAGTGTTTTTCCTACTACCTTGTTCAATGGAAAGTACCTGTTACTATAAATAGATTTACTTGGCGTACTGAATTAAGGAAACCAACTTTATTAAATAGATATGTGGACGAACTGTGGGATGTGATAGAAAATATAAACATACATTGTATTTATGGTCCATTAAATAAATAAATTTGTTTTTAAGGTTAACGTTACAAGTTATTTAACAGCTTTAAAAAACAGTAATATACAAGTACAGTCGTTTGACCAGTTCCGAGTAGGGTACAGATTTGGCGGTGATGTAAATGTTCCCGGGTGTTATTTTTTAAAGATCTAATTTTTTGGCCGATATACACCATATTCCTGCTGATATTAATGCAATATTGCTGCATTTAATTTTTTTAAATACCAAATTACGCGGGAAGCCATTTTACCAGTTGCGAATAACATAACTGTTTCTATACATATCAAATGTAGATAAAAAAAGTTTCGGCCCTAAAACCATTGATTGAACCTGTTGAATAACAGGTTTAATGCAAAGCACTCAGTTATTAGTATTTTCTTAACCTATACAGTTTGATTTGCACGGAAATGACAGACAAAATCACCGTAACAATAAGTTAGACTGGTTACTAACATCTTGTCGGAATACAGTCGCAGCGCCTCCACTTATCATTATAGTGGTACAATATGATTTATTTAAGCCTGAGAAAGACATTTAATGAATTCCAGAAGTATTTGTTTTAAACTATCCCTTCATTCTATCCCAAAACAGAGGGAAACAAATTGGGTATTCGGAACTCATAAAATGACGGCTCAATAAAATTCTGCATCCACTTGCGTTTTTATTTTATTTTTTTTTCTGTATGCTCGTGGGTATGTTAGAATACATACTAAAACTACGTTTAATAAAAGAAATCTTGTTACAAGTGAAAACTTAAGGCACCGACAGACGATTTTATGCGCAATTTAGCGTTGCAATGACCTGGATTTAGTAGGTCGACTAATCTAAGACCGATATCAAGTACATATATATGACCGCAAAAAATGAAACTACTGCAGAATTCAAACAAGCATTAATACGTGTTTATATTAAAGGTATTGAATTTTTTTCTCCATCTTTTATTTCATTAATTATTTGCTATTTAACTTCTGAACTATTCGGAACTGGTCAAAATTCGGAAGTGGTCAAACGACTGTATACAGCTATTTTATAGTATATCTGTGTGTTTACCGGTACATATATCTGTTAGAACAGTTGATATAAAGGCAGGGTTTTTTGTTATAGATATATGTATATTTATTCATAAAGGAAAATATAATGAAAAGACAAAATGTTATGAAGTTTTAATAGTAATGTCTCATAGTAAGTCATGATGTTTAGGTACATTGTGTGTATTTTTAATATGTGTAAATGCCTGGGACACTTTAAAAAATATTTCAACTTGAACTTGCTTTAATCTTGGCCCCTGGTAGGTAGGGTGATTAGAGAAAGTTTGACAATCCTGGTAGTTTTACATAGAAATTTAGACCTATAGACCTGTATCACTTTCCCCAGTACATGTATATGACTATTTGTCCGTCACACCTCATATCTTGAGCACAGTTAGGATTTGATATTTATTTGGCTCATGTACCGCTTGGAAGAATGACTGTAAAATATATAAATTAAACTTTTAAATGCTTTTCGGCATAGGCATTGTTTTTTTTATATATACATGTTCAAAAACACATAATGGGCGTTTAAAAATATTTGATTATATCCCGCGCAAGCGCGGAATTTAACATTAATATAATAAGATGCTTGAAGTGTTGATCCAGATTTTTTTGTTCATTTTGTATGTACTGTGTCCGAAAATTTTCTTGATCTCTATTCTTTACATATTCTATATAATTAAAATTTAAAAAAACCAACTGCATGGGAACAGGCAGTGATGAAAATCGAAACTGAAATTGGTTATATATACATGCACATGTACATGGCCTTAATTTCTTTTGTTGCAGCTGACGAAGAAATTACAATTTTTCAAATTTCAAAAAAAAAAAAATATTTCAAACCAGGGAGTGGGTATATAATGCGTTGTATTTTATTTCTAAATTTTGATCTATAGGCCAAATCTCACAATATAATTTTTATCATTGTCCCAAATCAGAATTTCAGATTAAAGACTGTCATGTAATCCCCCCCCCCCCCCCCCCCCCAAATTCAACTTCCCTGTTTTATGCATACATAACTTATTCATATAGACGTTGAAACAATTTGTTCATGTATCACAAATTCATTTATAAGGTTTAATACCAATATGTCGTGGTATAAAATGTATGTAAATTATTTTAAACGTGTATACATATGTACCGATCAGACCCAACGTAACAGAAAGTAAACCCCAACTAAAACCTGGGTTTACTTTCTGGGTTTACTCTTGGTTTACTAGAGTGGACCCAGAGTAAACCCAGAGTAAACCCAAAGTAAACCCAGAGAGTAAACCCCGATCAGAAGTATATTCCTGAAACAGACGCTACATGTGTATTCGGAATATACAAAGGGCAGGAATTACAGGCAGTAAGATGGTAAGATAAAAGACGGGTCTGCTTCACACTTCAGTGCATACAGTTGACCCCAAAAGCAATTCCCGAGTAAACCCAAAGTAAACCCCGAGTGGACCCAAATTTTCTAAAAGTAAACCCAAAGTAAACCCCAAGTAAACCCCAAAAGTAAACCCGGGGTTTGGTTGGGGTTTACTCTGGTGTTAGGTTGTGTCTGATCGGTACTGCTAGGAATTCCTCGTTCATGGGGAGAATTACACACCCCAATGTATTTATTTCAATAATATGATAAACCAATTAAAGTTGAAATCCAAAGTATCTGCCCGGTTGATTTCATGTAACTCGCCCTACAGTTTCGGCCTAATGTTAATTAGTCAATCCGCGTTTTTTTTCCGCACCCCGTAATCGCATCTCCTCGGGCCTTTCCGGCAGGCTCGCAAAAACTCTGCCGGAAAGATCCGAGAAGTTGCGATTGCGCATCCCGTTCTCTAAAGTTCTTTCCATCAAAACTAAAATCGCGTCAAACTGGCACATTTTATATATCAGCTTTCTTTGTATTAACCAAAGATGTCCGATCCAAGGTACATGTATCTGCCAGCGATGCATATTGAACTCGTCCTACATGCACGTAC
This sequence comes from Magallana hongkongensis, assembly GCA_016163765.1. Lineage (NCBI taxonomy): Eukaryota > Metazoa > Mollusca > Bivalvia > Ostreida > Ostreidae > Magallana > Magallana hongkongensis. Next base: position 26,377,031 of record WFKH01011801.1, read on the forward strand.
ACTTTCCACCTTGATGTTAATTAGTCGACCCGCGTTCTTGGTTACCCCGTTCTGAAAAGATCTATTGCCCCAGTCACACATTCACGGATCAACTCCACGGTTCTACTATGGAATATTTTCCACGGTTGACACCGGAAAATCTAATTATCATTAATGCCCCAGTCACACATTCACGGATCAACTCCACGGTTCTACTACGGAATATTTTCCACGGTTGACACCGGAAAATCTAATGATCGTTAATTGATACGGAGTTAGTACGGATGCACTACGGAATGGATACAAATTGATACATACACTGTACGAATTACTACGGATTTATACGGAGTTAAAACGGACTTCTACGTTCTAAAACGGTTTAGTAGGTTTTACTAAGGAAGTACTACGGTGATTTCATCCGTAGTGGAATTTTGAACATGTTCAAAAATTGTCGCAGCTATACACGTATTGCTACGTTTGGATACGATAACAGACGGAAAAGCCACGGGTCAACACATATCGCCACGAATGATGCCGGATCGCTTCCGTAGCTAATCCGGCATTTAATCCGTGAATGTGTGACTGGGGCATATCCATCAAAACTAAAATCGCGCATTCAAGAAACGAATTGGCTCATTTTTTTTTTTTATTCAACATTTGTCAAATCACAATTTCTATGTATACCCTAAATAATTAAGTTTCCAATTAATTAACTCTTTACGTAATCATTCAACATTATTTCAATGCAAGTGAATATATTGATGCAAATTCCCACTGACTTGTATCCGCCACAGCGTGTCCACCACCTTTTTCTCATTTTTGCCATTTCGGTCTGGTTTATCGAAAATGAAAGTAGGTTTTTAATTTATTTTACAATAATTACAAATCAGGTTAATTTCAATCATAGCTTACGGACATCAACTCACGTGTTGAATTACCAAAGGTGTAAGCAGTTACTCTGGTACAAGCATTTCGTAGTTTATCGGCAAAATGTCTTAATTTATAAGTATAGATTGTCTTATTGATCTATTTAAAAAAACAATTCTCAAAATCATTGATACATCATGAATTTTGTGAAATATAACTTAGTTACATTTAAATAATATTTTAGTAAGAATGTCTTTCAAATGTTTTAATGACTTGAACCACACATGTTCCATATGTTCCAAAGCGTTCTGTAAGCAGTTGGACATCCATCAACCAGAATAAAACTTCTGTTTTTCTCGACGGAAAAAGCCAAGTGACGTCTTGAATTAGAGAAAACGCCATGTGTGATTTAACAAAAATTCCATTAGTTGACATCGTATTTTTACAAAAACAGAATCAGAATATAGTATAATGACTTTTGATTGTGAATCTCGAAAATTTTTAAATCTAACTTGCGTAAATGATAAAAAAAAAATAATCTAAACAAATTGTTGTTGACTTGATAGAAAAGGCCGATGTTGTTGACTTGACGGAAGTCTGTGTTGTTTTGATTCTTTCGTTAGTTCTGGATACATATACCGACTAAGATCTTACAGACTTTGGCTCATTAAATTTTTTAATTGTTGAAATAAAAGAATTAAACTGTAAACTGATAATTCGGAAAGAAAATGAGTCTATTTTGACTTAAGTATGGCTTAAAATAACGTTCCACCGTCTTATATTGCCAAGTTCTTAAAGATATCCGACGTCATGACGTCGCAAATATTCGACGTGACAAGAGCGTAATCATGCAATATTCAAAAAGCTGGTGAGGGGTAATTAAATGTCTGATTAAATTTATTTTAATAAATTTTTATTCTACACGTTCCCAAGTCAATATCGTAAAAAAATTAGCTCATTTGAAAGAGGGCCGATTTTTATGGAAAGTGAATCAAGTCCTTTGAGACACCTCGACTCACGTAAAAGACATCTCGGCTCAAGCAAAATTGAAATAAAATTAAAATGATTTTCATGTTTTTATTTTATTTTGTTACACACACACACATATAATTTTTATATATAGTTTTGTAATTAAATATGTTGGAATTATTAAAATATTACATATCAAATACTTGTATAAGAAATTGAATTATTAGCAGAAACGAGGCCATTAAGTGCTAATTGTTAAGCAAACAAGAAATTAAAATTATGAAAATGACGACAATTAAGTGCTAATAGTAAAACAAACAAGGATGCGGCAGTCTCCTTTGGAGTCTCAAACGCTTGTCAGGGGTGGTGTGGGAGCGCCTATAGTCTGTCCCAAGATATTTATGCAGCACATTTGGACAATTCTTAATAAAAATACACATACCTGTGAAAGAAGTGCAATTAAAATAGTTGAAAGGGATAATTTCCAAGATAATTTCATTGACACATTATCATCTTTCACTGGGAAAAATTCACAGGAACAAAAACAGATTCCTTACGGAGATTTATAATTGGGAATGTTTACATCTTTTCTCCATTCGGAATACACTCGCGCAATTTTTCAACGTTATCATCCGGGCTTGCTGCAATACAAAATCCCCGTAGACATCACATTTTTTAGCATTATATTGAAACCTGATAAGCTAACAGGGGCGTTTCGACTGAGAAATCTTGGAAATTTTTCATACTTTTGAATGAACATCGTTTGAACCCTGAGGTATTTATAAATATCAAGCAATTAAGCAAAATCTGAATTCAGGATATCTTGGGACAGACTATAGGACTGGGGGAGGTGTCCGCACGGAAGGCCCTCAAGAAGATTTCACGGATGTTGGAGGACTTCTACTCTTCTAGTGTGTTTTCGGTGCCGTGAAATCTGATGACATTATGCCGTCAAATGTACAGTGTTGTGGTGGGTGACAGTAAATGTTCAATGGAACATAGACGATGTTTCTTTGTATATGTTTTTGTTTTCTATGCATACATTTTGTTTTCTATTTATTTCTCAATATTTATTATGATCAATAAAAAAAGTAATCCAATTTCTTTTCCTTTTTTTTTTTGCTGAATTAATACGGTCTTAATGAGTACAAGAACATAGGTTTGACTGTCTATCAAATGATTTAAGAATCATTGTTGATATAAGGGACATATACCCTGGTGGATATTAAACAACCCAGTTTTCCAATATAAGAGAAAAAGATTTCTTAATGAACTATATATTATTCTTATATTACTTTGATCAGAAATATTTTAAGACGCAAACCGTAGTTACGCACATGTGGTCAGCTCAGCACGCCAGCTACTGTGTAATGTTAACCGTAGATTTAATACTTTTTAAGTAGCACGAAATTAAAGAATGTTCGTACGAAATGAAAATTGATGGCGCTGCATTATTATAACCACATAAATGAATAGATACAGTAATTATCTGCCAATGTTTTTTTTAAATTTATACATTTTTAACCGAAATTTTCATTGGGCCGAGGTGTCTTTTACATGGGCCGAGGTGTCGATAGATTTGGGCCGACCCGTCTGGGCCGAGGTGTCAATCGCCCTGGGCCGAGGTGTCGTTGGGCCGAGACGTCTGTACCCCTCTAGATCAGCCGCGGCATGAGCAGTGGATAATTAGCATTTTTATTGGTTTACCGTATACCCAGGTATATCTAGCATTGTCATATTACTTATTTGAATTGTATACCTTTCACCGAGCTGAGGCTGCAGTCGTAAATAACGTACAACAATTTGACAAAAAATATTCAACACACCTCGGCCGATTTGTACCTCATTCAAAAGATGTAATTAAACGGAATCTGCCGCCAAGGTTTAATTGCCGAACAATGCTGTAGTCTGCACTTATTTATTCGGTTTCAAAAATTATATCCTATACTAGAAGGGGTTGAAAATGCGATGATCTACATTTTTTGGGTCGTTGTCTCATGCATTTTCCCGTTATCAGTTTTGCAACCAGAATAAGATTTATTCAGCGTTTTCATTAGGATTGCTTGGTTTTTTTTTCAAACCCCCTAAAAAGTACAAGCTGACCAGACCATATAGGTTAAGGAATTGGATTTTTATTTAGACTTAGCGATCTGGATCTATATTAGGTATGATCGATAGCTTTAGATTTGCCGAACAAAACAATATTCTTTTTATAGAGAAGGAGACAGACATAAAATTATATAATAGATGATTCACGTTTGTTTCATCGTCTTTACACGCATGTATATATGATATTGTGGTCAACTAAATGCTTTATACTAGTTAATAAGTGAAACAAGAACAAAACGAGTAGAGAAAATTTACTTAACATTGTTGGGGTTTGACAGTCATAAAACACTTGATATACACACATGTACATATATGGGTGCCAACAAAGTCAATAATAACATGCCACATATCATCGTGAGAATGATTTCCTTTAAATGTGTGGACACTCGGGATAACTATTATAGCTATCTGGAAAATATTTTAGCTATGAAGCAGTAAAAAAAAAATAGTCTATTAGAAACAACGATTATCACGACGGATAAAAACAGGTACTAGTAGCAATGAAAGAAAGAGTGAGCATGCTTATATACCCCCGCTCCCTCATTACTTAAAAATGCTACACATAATGAATGCCTTTATCAACAACAAAATTCTAAATTCAAATAGACCGAAATTCCAAGAAAAATAACGGAATCGGAATTTCCTGTTATATGCACATCTACACATTGTGTCCTATATACCTACAAAGTTTTATTAAGTTTCATGAAGCGGTTTAAGAGGAGTTGCATGCACTTACAAACTGTTCATTACTATATTCAATTAATGGCCAAAATATCAGTTCAAACGGGCCGAAATTTAAGAAAAATAATGGAATCAGAATTTCCTGGTAATATACACATCTACACATTGTGTTCTAAATACCAACAAAGTTTCACTATAAATTCCGTGCAGCGGTCTAAGGGAAGTTGCGCTTACCAACTGCTCATTACCATATATTCAATATAGGGCCAACATTCTAAGGTAGAAAGGGCCAAAATAATATGCACATCTACAAACTGTGTCCTAAATACTTTCCAAGTTTTACGAAATTCCGGTTTAATTTTAGAGGAGTTCCGCTTACAAACTGTTCATTACTTTATTGAATATATGGCGAACATTTTAAGTTCAAAAGGGCCGAAATTCCAAGAAAAATAATGGAATTGGAATTTCCTGGTAATATACACATCTATATATTGTGTTCTAAATGCCTACAAATTTTCACTAAATTTCATGCGGCATTGTAAGAAGAATTGCGCTTACAGAAAAAACAGGACTGACGGACTGACTGACTACATATGTACAATATAAATACATGCAAGTCATCCGACCGGGGGGGGGGGGGCATAAAAATTTAGCTTCAATGGTGGTCCATCATCGCTACCACGGATAAAGAGAAGAGAAAGTGGATCTTAAACATTTGGCTAGCAAAGAATAGATGATGGTTTGATGGTGGTAAAAATCCTCCATTGGAGATTATACTAGATTGATCTAAAGTAATTGGACTTTCGTTATCTTAATATCCAAGTTGTTTGAAAGTAAAATTTATTTTTCTAAATGAACAACTTTCAAGGGATCTCAAATTCAAGCAAAGAAGACCTGTGTTGATTGAAAACTGAGATTAGTGGGAGCTGCATATCCTATACCTCTAGTATCAACCGTTTTGCCATTTACAGGGTGGTTTGATAATCAAAACAGGAAATTATTTCCTTTTTTATTTTCATCATCTATTTTGGGACAATTAAATAAACAGAGTGACCCTGTGTCCAGAACTTGCACCAATGTTTTCTTTTATTCATATTTCCATCTCGTCATCTATCTTGCCTCTCGTAATGGCACCCAAGTAATCTTGAAACAATTTCATTAAACATAACACACATTTAAGATTTGCATTTTATTTCGATTTGAGAAGGTTGGTGGGCACAAATGTACAACCATCATTAAAAGTAATACTTTTCATATATCGTTAATCACTGTACAATGCACAACATGTTGGTAAACAAAACAAGACACAAATATACCTACATAATGAAGTAGAAACAATCTAACAGAAAAAATTATGTACATTTATATTCAACCGTTTTTTTTTTAAACATTAAAATCTACGTCATATGATTATTTATGTTTTAATTTTGAGTGAGAACATTTCAAAAGTTATCAATATCTTTAAATGTAACTAATTTCAAATGAAATTCAACATCGTAAACCACTGCCTCCCCCCTTCCCTAAAAAAAAACACCCCAGAAACATTACCGGTAGTTACGCTTAATAAAATACTCTGATACCATCACTGTAACTTGTCTCAAGACACACTTTCTATTCAATTGTCAACATAAATAAAAAATTTATGAAAAAATGTAGTATAAAATAATTTGGCTACAGCTCTGCAACATACCATGGTTAAATCTGTGCACGAAATGCATAACTGAAAATCACAATGTCAGACATAAAAAAAATGAGTTTGATTCAATCGTCGACAGGGCTCCGTGACGGAGATTTATCCTCATTCAGCTGCCCATTTCTGGGGGGAGATCGACTCCCCGATTTACTTTGTGGTGACCTTGACCTACTTCTGGACTTGCTTGGTGACCTTGATGGTGACCTCTTGCTGGACCTGCGTGGACTGATGGAATTAGATCTCCTCCTCCTCCTGCTGCTATGGGAGCGGCTACGACTGCGCCTTCTTCTATCTCTCGATCGTGATCGAGATCTAGCATGAACAAAGAAAAAAGGAAAAAAGTTACAAATACAGAGGTCAATAGTTTTTTATCAGTATATTGAAAAACAAATTTCTTTTTACTTTGACTGTCAAAAAATGCATAACCTCAGGGTTTCAATATAAATATAAAATCAAATCATTTAGAAAATAAGTAATAGGATATAGCATTCAGCTAGGAGTAATAGGTGATGTACACTGACCTTCGTCGTGAGGGAGACGGTGATCTGTAGCGGCCACCACGAGGACCCCCACTGCTGCGCCTGTCAGGGTAGTCCCTGGAGCCCCGCCCAGACCTGTAGTCATCATAGCCAGAACCCTACACAACACAAACCATCATGAATTGAATGTAAAGAAAAATCCACTGGTTTAATAAACTGTATCTGAATGCAAACAATGCATATACCAAGTCTATATTTTTTCATGATCTTATTAAAGAGAATTGACTACTGACCCCCCTTGAAGCAAGTGAGCGCCTTGGTGCCCCTTTAGCCCTCTCCACTATGATACTAGAGCCACATATTTCTCTTCCATTCTCATAGCGGACTGCATCCTAATAAAGAGAAAAATAGAGGAAATTAATACTTCATGTAAAATCAAAGTACAAATAAGAGGGCAACTATTAGTAAAAGATAATTTTTTTCTAAATGATTTTGAAATGTTATAAAGCATAAATACTAGAACACAGATAAGGACAAAAACAAATGTACAAAAGAAAAGAGAACTAATGAAATAAATATGAAATGTCAAATGTGTACCCACTTGCAGTTCAAGATACTAAAGTACACATAAATAAAGCCCATAACATTACAAAAACAAATAAAGCAGATGAATCTCATTAACTTTGAACTGTATACCCTTTAATACCATTGAAATCTGTAGTCAGTTGTGGTAAAGTTTGGTTACAATGGCAAAGGTTATATTGGCAACATGGATTGGATTGGCTAACAATGGCGGCCGTGTGTCAAAATATGGACCCTGGAGGGTAGCAGTCATGGTCGACAGCAAGAGAAAGTCGAAGCACATGACAGCAGCTATTTGTGTTTCAGAATATTCAGAATTTGGCTTTTGTTTTTACAGATATTTGATGATTGGACTCATGGATGGAAGGGAATGGATTCATGGCCACCTGGGTTTGGATTGGGGTCACGAAGATGGTGGAATGGTTTGGATTGGGCATGGCGGCTTTTGCTGCAAGATGTACATAGGATCATATTTCAACACCATATGCAGTGCTCCCAATGTATACGCATTAACAACACTTATCTGCCAATTCATTTGTAATCTAATTTTGTTTGTCAGTGCTTTATATAAAAAATTCCTCTAACTGTAACTCACTGTCTATCACTTAAGGAATTTATTTATTCCTTTAAACTTCAAATTTTGACTTCAAAAGTTAAACAATCAACAATTTTGATTGTCAACTAAAATTTTTGACAAATTCTAAATATGGTTTCAAGACTGAGGGGTTAACACTATCAAAATCCCAAAGACTAATTGTTTCATTTCAATCAAATAAGGACAAATGCACACTACAAAATAACAACCTTGTTCAATTACAGTTACTTTAATATATATCTCCAGTGTCTTCAACTTGACTGAGAAATTAAACGTTTTACTTAACAAAAAAAGTTAAAAGTAACATTTTAAGGTGAAAAAGTAATTTCATTTTTTTCTCTAACCGTAACCAGTAAACTAAGAAACCAATTGCAACTTCTCGGGCTTTTCCGGCATGCTCGGGAAAAACACCTTGAATGTATTCCATAGGCGTCCATGACAACCCCCTCTTTTATAAAACTTGATATAAATACAACACATTTTACGATCTATTGAGTTGTGAACTTAATTTCATTAAAGTCAATGATATACCCTAAAATATACCACAGAAGCGACATACAAGGCTCTCTAGCCGATACGTATTTTAATGGGATGCGACTCCATTTTGTATAAAATTCTAACATCCGGTAATGTTAATACATTCGAGGTGTTTTTCCGAGCCTGCCGGAAAGGCCCGAGAAGTTGCGATTGCTAAGAAACATAACATATCATATTCTATATTTCAGTTAAGTAATAAATTGGAACCATTTTAGGGGTTGTACATGTATCTGAGAAGATATTTTATCATATTCTTCTATACCTCAGCATCTCTGTGATCTTCATAGTCAATAAATGCATAAGCTACAACAAATAAACAAATCTTTAATTAAAAACAACAAATTGTGTATCAGTAAGCAATACTGTATATAAAATGTCACTATGAACTAAATTTTCTTTTTAAAAAAATCTTTATTAATATCAATTCAGTATGATTTAAAAATGTGTTTTACATGAATTGGTCATGTAATCTTATTTACAATGGTACTCACCCATCTCAGCACCTACAAGAAAATTGAGAGTAAATGAGTAAGAAATTTTATTATTTATAAGTGACATGTGGTAAATAAAATATATTTTTTTGTATATACATATAAATATAAATCAATGCATTGCACTGTGTCATTGTATCTACAGTTTGATGGAGCTTGATAACATGTCACTGTAATTTGTGCTCATCAAATTCCTTCACAATATTCACAGCTTTCCATTGATTTAAAATTCAGTAGGTCTAGTACATAACAATCTACCTTGGCCTTAGTCAGTGTTAGTACAAGAGTTACTGTTCTTGAATTTCCAAAATGTGCCACACGTTTACCGAAAATATTATGGAATAATAGATTGTATGAAATTTTGTATACATATTCTACAAAAATAATGAAAGACACCAATAGCCTTTGCAATTAGCAGGTTAAACAAGTTCGATGAAAACAACCACACAGCCTGCTCTGGACGCCATGTTTGCACAGTGACCCAATTAAGGAGACAGCAAATTG
>WFKH01011801.1:26388372-26404807 GCA_016163765.1 Magallana hongkongensis
GGGTACCCCTATTGTACGGATAACTCCTCCTACAGTTTTCAAGATAGGAAGTTGTTCTTTAACAGATCAATTGGACATATAACAGAGGTGTGTATATTGCTAGGCTTTTAATTTCTGATGATTTTTTTTAGAAATATCAGCTGTTGAACTTAGTCATTTTTGGCAAAGTATTGCATATATAGAGTACCCCATTTCTCTGGATAGGTAGTGTTCATCAATTCAGGCTTGACAAAAGATGTATTATAAATACTGTTCACACAAAAGAAAACCCGGTTTGCTGTCACATTGACAGCTTTTCTCTTGTTTTGTTTTTGTTTTGTTTTTTTTTGGGGGGGGGGGTTGTTTGATCAAATGCGTTTACTTCTATAACATAAATGGCTTGTAAACCCTATCGCAGCTGTTCTATGTTTGATACTGGTTATCGTTTTATCAGATGAAATCACTCGGTCCAATGAGTAGAAACTTGCCTGTATTGTCACATTGAACTGGTTCAAACTTGCCCTCGGCATCGCATTTCGGTGTCCACATTCCCTGATATATGACGAAAGATATCATGCGTAATTGGTACATCTGTTGACACTGAGTCAGATCACGTCTAGCTGGTGAGTGAGAGGAGCAGTCGGCAGAGCCGAGAACTTTACTGCTTTGAATGACTTCGCCATTGTGAGAGGTAACACAGAAACAATGTCCTGTAAACAGGAGAAATACATAAAATTGACCCGTGGAGGAAACAATGTTCACTTTCTTTAACATTATTCTGCTAAAGACTCGTTTTGAATATCCAAGTGCTTGCCTGTATTGTCGCATTGTTCTGCCTCAAAGTTGCCTTCAGCGTCACATTTTGGAAGCCACCAGCCTTGCCATACAACCATACTTATAGAACGCTGTCGGTACATTATCTGGCACGGCGTGTAGGTCTGACTGCGGGTTTTTCTGGCTGAAAAAGAAATCAAGTCCAAATTCTTTGGTTGCATAATATCACTGATTTCTTTTAAATATTACCTAAGTGCAATTATATGAATAAAATTGTTTAACACAGTCAATCCATTTTATTCAATTGCCTTTCCGACACTTGATTCTATGGTCATTAGTTATGATATTATGTATATACTTTGCCTGGGTTTGCTACAGACGCCTTTTCCGAGCCTCATCACGGAGTGGTTTTCTGTCACTGGACTGGTACATTCCAGACCATCGTCACAAGGACCAGAGGGGAGCATTCCAAAGAAGTGGGGACCTGAGGGTAGGTCACAGGACTCGCCCACTTGCTGCAAATATAATTTTTTTAAATTTGTATATTTTATGCATAAAAATTAAATCGTCATCTTGTTGATATATATAATAAATTTATTTAAGTATGAAGAAAGGTTTATTTTCTTAACATTCTTATAGTTGTATGATTCAATTCAATGTGTAAATTATCCCTTGATTCCCACTTTCTTTGGAAATTGTTCTTGATCCGCACAAGTCTTTTAACAGTTTTCAACTATTAGAGTTATGCTGGTAAACCATTGAAACATAAAAAAATATTCATTTATTTTGACATCCTTGACAATAATTGAGCCGCAATGAAGACCCGAACACAAGATTCCGTAACAAATATACTGTCATGTATAATTTTCAAATTTTTACTTACATCATATCATTACAATTTTTATGAAGTTTGATGTTATATATAAATAATGCGGATTTATTGTACATTATTTACGTCCTTTTAAGGCCCTTTCACATGCAATTGGCGCACGAACACTTTACAACACTTTGCAATCAGAATATTAAGCTTCGCACGAGCTCTCGCATACGTTGCATGATGTCTCGCATTCGTTGCATGCGCTTTAGTAGTCGCATCAAATAGAATAGTGGAGATGCACACTATTCAGACGCGACCGAATGCGACCAAAATTATCGCAATGCAACGCACGAACCTTAGTACGAACGTCTTACAACGCAAGAGTGATGCACGATTTTTAAAGGTCGTAAGATGAATCGCAGCTGTCTATGCGTGTGTTTTTCGACCATGAGACTGCTGCTCAACGTGTCTTATGTAATCTTGCAACGTTTTACTATCATTGCACGATTTATCAGCTTCAATTTGCCTTGCTTTGCCACTAGTATAAATACCTAGTATAAGCATCTCTGTTTTAGACCACAATTGGCTTTGGATGCTGCTGTACCAATACCTCTTCGCCGTCTGCTAGGTTTATATATACCCCCTATATATATATATATATATATATATATATATATATATATATATATATTCCCCCTCTGATTCGCACGAGCACAACGGTCGCTTTAGATTGTGCGAATTTCTTACGAATATTTTTTTTCATATGCGATTATTTCGGCAACAGTTTACGATCCAAATCTAAATTTTTCGGTCGCACGAATATTTTGTCGCTTCTGCTCGTGCGCAGATAGTGAAAGGGCCTTTAGGTGCACTTTGTTCTTTCATGTCAGGATATAAGGTATTGAAGATAGTTCCATATTTTTGCTTTGTCCTGCTTTTGTACCAATGTCAAAGCAATTTTTGTGTGCGATTCAACTCGTTAAACCATCAAAAATACAAAATTATAAAATCTTGTTAAATTCTTTTTCTTTCAACACTGAACCCAAAAAATAATGGCAATTTTAGCAAGTATGTGACAATCCTAAGAGATTATTCACAGAGAATATTGAAATACACGTATTTCCTTATCAATACATACATGTACATGTATATAAACTCTTATATCTAATCAGTATTCTATCTATGTCTATTTTTACGATTTTCACCTGGGGGTTAATAGCATTGGGTAAATTGTCTTTTAGTATAGACATTTGTGAAAACTTGTTTTAAAATTTAAAGTAATCTGTATCAAGTTCCCCACAAGACTATGACCAAAAATCAGAACATACCTTGGCACAAGCGTCTGTACACCCACAAAAGCCCCCTCCTTTGATGATAGACCCCTTGCATTGTAGAGGGGCAGCTTTGATCATTCCACATAGTTCTGGAGTACATACTAGAGCCTCGCTTGCCACAAAGCACCCGAAAATCAGCACTATCAACTTCATTGTTTCCTCCTTCTATGAGATTTGAGTTATGAGAAGTTGGCACCTGCGAGCACGTGATTTAGATATGACGACCTTTACTTTATAACAGAAACGCATCAACGTTTTCTTACATAGTTCGAGTTAAGGAACTTATTGTTCATCTGGTATAACCAGTTTCCTGATTCAGCGGGGGTTTTTTATTGCCCCGTACGTAGTTTTTATAGTACTGGTAATACAAAAGTGGTTCAGATTGGATGGTATAACAAATAAAAATGCATTTAAATAATTTCTGCAGTGACCCCTTATTTTATAACCTATATGAACTACCAAATAAAGCATATTATTGTATCCCTCTTTCAATTTTTCTTTGCATTTTTTATCAATCTGAAAATTTAATAGACTTTAGAACCAAAATGATTATTGTAAATATGTGCCGTCCATTTTTTCAATTGTTTTCAATGCTATTTAAACTACCGGTACATGTATATCGACCTTGAAATAATTCATGAAGAATAAACTTTTAAAAAATATAATTATGAAAAGGCATAATCTAATGATAACCACTTTCTTTGAATAAATTACACGTATTTGAATAAACAATAATCACCGAGAAAACAGATATTTTAGATGGTTTAAAAACGACAATTCGCCCATCAGTGTATCGCTCATACACGGGTAAAATCATATGCATTATAAGTTAATAATTAAACTGGCAAGATCGATGTAACATATAGATAACTTTGTATTAAATTGACAAATTATCTTTTATCTGTAACTACTACGCAGGATCATAGATCTTAGAAAGAGTACAATGTGTATCACAAACAGGCAGCCGAATATACCATATTTATTTAAACACTAAAAGCATCATCAACATAAATCGTTCTTTTAAACCGCAGATAATAATTACAAATGAATTAAAAAACAAAAAATAAGTGAGAAATATGAAATACTATTCAACATACGTTCATTTATTTTTCAGTATGTCTTACTTCATAGATGAGATACATCAAACAGCAGTTTTGGAATCAGAATCTCCAAAATTAAATGTTATTTACAAAGGAAACACAGCATATTATCACCTCCTCTTAAATATACTGTATTAACTAAACCATATACACAATAGCATATATTATACAAAAAGCAAAGAAAATCACAGGGAAGACAACCCGGGAAACATTGTCCACTCGCTGGGCATCCCTCTTCCCGCTGCTAAACCGTCTGTTGTTTGAGTTCTGCTTCTCTTCTTCAGTCTGCAAAATGTTAATAATTATAAACATCTTATAAACATATAAACATCATGTTGTGTAAGGTATATAGACACTTATAATGTGTTATTGAATGTTCTTTGGTATTGACTATGGTAAATGTAACAGTAGGAAATCATAAAATGTTTAATATTTTATTCACAAAGATAAGCCCACTACACTATAATACTGTTTTCGACAATGTAATAGCAATGCTATTTTTTTCTGTGTCCATCTTTTAAAGAATTCATTCTTTGCTTTATATAAATAATCAATCGAGATATAAAAAGGGGGGTTTTTTTTGTTAAAATGGTGCAAGGAATGATAGTATTAATTGCTAAATTGACAAATTTTATTTACTTGATATTTGAATTTTAATGGTCAAAGACCCTTTTAAGAATGCTTCCAAAAACAAGTCAGAAGAGAAATAAGATATAAAAGTAATTCCAAAGCTTAACACTGACAAATGAATCACTTAGTTTAGATATTTCTAAAGCCTCTTCTATATCCCAAATTGCCAGATTGACAGATTGTGTTTCGAATCTTAATGGGAATCTGTAGTCAGTTAGCTGGTGACCAATTCGGAAGAAAAGAACAAATACATTAGTGTAAAGTAATTCGATAGGTTCGCCACTCCACCTATTGAATAATTTATTATGATAAAGGATTGCCATTTGATATTAAAGAAAACTATTGCTTAATTGTTGCTGTGATTGTAATCAATTATTTATGAAATTCTTACAGTGGATTTATAATAGTTCAAATCATAGCTTTTGAGAGTCCTTAAATACTAAAGGTACGTATGCATTATACAAGGCTCAAAAACAATTAGTTCAAATTCTTTTTATAACAAGACTTGATCTATCTTTCCATCCGTAAGGAATTTTACCATGAAGCTTTACAAATATATTGGAGTAAGACAGATACCAATTCGTGGAAGAAACGAGCAAGAACAATTCCTCACAGACTATCGTGTTGCGTACCATTTTACTGTCATTAATAAAACTGTTGGGGCCATCGAATTTCTGCTGTCTTCGCTGCATTACGTTAACAAAAGCAAATTCCAGCAGAGCAGCAAATACAAACGCCAAACAGACAGCCATCCATACGTCAATAGCCTTAACGTAGGACACTCTAGGAAGCGAGGAAATGGCGGCGCCTTTTTGTGTTGTCATGGTGAGGACGGTAAGGATGCCCAGTGAGATGCGCGCGGGCACAGCGTCGATGCTGAGCCAGAACGAGACCCAGGACAGAAGGACGATCATGATGGTCGGAATGTAGATCTGGATCATGTAGAAGCCGGTGTTACGTTGTAAGTTAAAGTCTACCTGAATGCATGTAAAGTCGGGACCACCTATAATTATAAAGAATAATTCATACACAACATCGAACATCCAAACCAGATGTATATAGGAATTATATGTTGTGTAAAGTCGCGTTAAGAAAATGAAAATTGTAATCACCAATATTTTCGTCACAGGAGTTTCTTGTGTCAATATTGACCAGAGTGAATTGGGGTAGCTCCATTGTCTTGCTCGCAACAACCGGTTTGACAGACTTCCATACAAACTCGATGGTTTTTCGGGTATACGCAACTACAATTACAGATATTTTATAACTTTTAGATGATGATGAATTCTGCAACATTGTTCCAATATCGGTTTTATTGCATATAGCGTGCTGATGGTATTATTTCACATGTTGCATAACAACAATCTTTATGTAATATGCATAAAGCAGATATCTTTTTACCCAGAATAATTAACATTAGTGTAATGAGTATGCGTAAGTATCACAAGCGAGCTGGAGACAAGATGACTAGATGTTTGATTTGACCACTGACATTCATAGAGCATTGATATGTTAAGAGTAGCATTACAATATTTGCTATTGAATTAATTTCCCATTCCTATCCGTAATATAAAATCTGGCTTTACAGCAAGTTAAAATAACTGTCATTTTTTTGGTATCAGCGTGTGAATTTAATCCTAATTTTTTTTATCAAATATACTCGTACACTTAGAATGACAACCCTTTTTCGAAGATAATTTAAGGTGGGTTCATTCGCTGTTCATTTCAATTCCGTATGAACTTAATAAACTCAGTAAGAATACATATTTATGGAAACAAAGTTAATGCTCACAGCTTTGCAAATACAATGAGCACCTTTGGGAATCCATTGGATATTTTTGGAGTTTCATCGGACAGGAAGCAGTCAAAGACACTCTGCAATAAAATTAAAGAACTTTTAAAATTTTGAATTATACAACGTTAAATTGGAAACACTTAAGGATGGAGGGTTTTGTCTTATTGATTTTATTTGATAGTTTCAATCTATCGGTATATAAGTCTCTTGATTTTTACGAGTTCATGTGCATCAATAAGTGTAGTGATCATGCAAACACAAACCTTCCCTCGAGAACATAATATAGTCCTTGTGTTTCAAGGACGATTGCCCATTTTGCCCATTGCCAATTTTTGGAGGGCAATTTTGCTTTCAACTGATTTAAACGTTTAAAATGCATTTATTATATGAAACATGAAGCGAAATAAATTAAGGAACGCCATGTTTATTTTATGTCCGCGCGTCAAATTAATGACTTGGTCTATTTCAAATTGAAAAAGAATAAACAAAATCTTATTTTCCTCGTCCATCTCATGAATACACAACATCACATGAAAATCGTCGGTATTTGGCAAGTTGAGACTTGCACAAGTTTACTTATTAAAAGATCTTTCTCAGGATTCCAGAAAACATCTTGGGATTGATATTAAGCAGATTCGAATCGTTTAAGAGATTAATGCAGAAATAATCAAGCTCAAAATGTGCAGAATGAGAACCAGAAGACGGAGATTTCATTATATTATATCAATACAGAGTGAACTTGATTAATTTGACGAGATTCAACGGATAATTGTTGCTTAAATATAATGTCTGAGGTTGTACAAATCTATTGAAAGAATTCATCTCAAAGAATTACTCTCTAAGATCCACGACGGAATTATTTAAAAGTAGAATGTAGCTAAAATCCCTCTGTACATGTAACATAATTTTGGTCTTTAATTTTTAACATTAATCAGCTAGATGATTTGGAAAATTAAATATGGAAGTCAAATATAATAAAAGAGGGTACAAAGTCGGTCTACTCATATCATTCAAGTTTATTTTTGCATCTTTCGAATCTGTTAGACACAAAGCGATATATCAAACTTTTCAAGAAATGTTAAAAATATTGAAATTGAAATAATAGATTTAATCATATTTATTTTGTTGTATTCGTATTATGTTTTCATATTTTGAATTTGAATGTGAAATATGGGTTGTTAACTCGGAATGAATTCCACAGTACTTCATTGGCCCCCACGAAGTTAAATGAAACCCCTATCCAATAAAGATCATTAATAAAATAAGTCTAAATTATTAATCTGTTCATCCATTACCGCGGATGTGTTTTCTGTTTATTTTACTGTAAATCTATTGGTTTATATCCATTATGTATGACATAATATTTCGCCCTTCTGCAAAAGTTAAAATGAGATATCATTATGTCTCATGTGTTGTTTTTATTCAAAACCAATTACGGAGAAAATGGACGATTAACTTCAGTTGCATAACAATCCAAGTAATTATTCCCAAAGTTCTCATAAACCGTGACACGATTGGTTAAAAAATCCGGACTTCTGTTACAGAGATAAAAAGCTTTGATTATCAACTATCATTTCATTTGTTTTTCTCATATTTTTCACTGTTAAAGTTATATAATAAAAGTTTTTCAGGACCCTTTTGATTCTTTTAATATAATAAATTGTTTAACCAAATTGCACATGATAAATGCCAAACCCCATATACCCCTTCCCCTCTGAATACAATTATAACACAAGATATTTAATCATAATGATATATCTAATGGTTACTACTTTAATTTGTGGTATTTGTTTTAATGAATAAATCAGGATAAGCCAGGCGGCATCAATTCTCTGTGAACATTGAATGCAAATTTAACCGCCACTATAGATTGTAGTAATAACAAACGGCATTTTCGGAAGCAATTACATTGGGGGGGTTTTCAGCCAAATTCAGCAGTTATTATTATAAATATCCCAATAAGTAAGATAATAATATAAAATTATACTGAACTTAGAAACATTTTCGGATATAACATTAGTAGAGAGTGCAGCATTATTCAGAAACATTAGGATTGATGGTATTTATTTTTACAGAAATTAAATCCAAAGCCACATTAATGCATTGTTATTAGAGAAATTCTACAATATATATTCTCTGTGATTTCTAAAAGGTTTCCTTTGTGCAAAACAATGAACTTAATAAACGCCGACCCGGAAATTAATATGTTGAGCATCCAACAGACACAATACACATTAATGGACATGACAAAACTGGAAACGATTAACACATGATACGGTATATTTTCCTACTGTTACTGCAGATATGAGAAATATTAAACGATAAACTGATATAAAGCGAGAGTACATTTTCTCTCTCTCCTCTCTCTCTCTCTCTCTCTCTCTCTCTCTCTCTCTCTTTTACAAACCCACATTTTTTTTTAAATTCTTTTTCTAATTTATATTTTGGTTCAGCAGATGCTTAAGTAAATTTAATCTTAACACCAGAGGTCAGGTTCTTTTTTATTTTAAATGCTTTAGAGTAACATTAGTGCCTTTGAATCATTATTTTTGAAAGATATATAGTTTCTTTCATGTAACTGCAGCGGTGTGTGCATACAAATTAAGTTATGCGAGTCAGCGCGTTATGAAAATTTGTTTGAGAGTATATTTGTTTGAGAGTATATTTTTAAAAAAATATTCAAAATATATTAATGCTTATATTTACATTTGTTTTTAACTTCTTGCCTTTTTTGCAAATGTGATTTACACCTCAAAATTACTGTATTATCCTATAGGTAAGTTTAAATTAATGGAAGAGCAACTGTAGCAGCCACAAGCGTTAACTTTAATTTTCGCTTGTGACGTTGCACTTAAAGATCGTTCAACGTCTGTGATATTATAATAAAACGCATCATTTCACCTTTGAGTACCCTGTCTGTGTTATTGTGGTATATATACAGTAGCTTTCCACGCACTTTACATGCAAAAAATATGTGGAATGTAAATATACATTAGTGAAGTTTTAAAAGCGGTTTGTAAATTATGTAAGTTATCTATTATGTATACGTATTAATTATATGAACAATTGCAAACTGTATATGTTGTATTAATAAACACATGTAGGGAAAAATCATTAGAAATCATTTTTAATATTTTAACAATTTTGATATAAGATCTACTGTTTTTTCAAGTATTTACAATCATACACTTAATTCAAACGCCGCCACTGTTATCAGTACTTTTAGTACTTTGATCCTGCTATGTTTTAGTATTTGTTGACAAAAATTGGTCTTCTTGCTCATACATGATTTTTTTTTCCACCAAACTATATTTATGCTCTGGCATCTACTTACTTGCACAGCCCTTTAACATTTTTTAAACCAGGGGCTTTAAACATGTAAGTTACAGGCGCTAAAAAGTGCAGTATAACGTTTTATTTTCTCGTCAGAGCATATATATATATATATAATTCATTTCTTTAGTTTTTATATATATGATTTATGTATCTACAAGTTAACTTTCGACGCTAATGATTCAATACTTCAATGATGTTTAATGGTTAAAATTCCCAAATGCTAGATTCTATCAGTAGAAACTCCCTTAATGAAAAACTTTCAAAACGAAGAGATAACATGATCTGTCGGACTTTTAACGTCATATTGCTGTAGTGTGTACAAGGCGTGTGATTCGGTGTCAATTTCTCATATCATAAGCTGTTTTACAGAGAATTCTCTGGACGATTCAAAAAGTCTTACATTTAGTTTTTTCTACTGTTTCGTCCATTGAAATTGATTTTTGAAATGACAAAACGAAACATCTTTTAAACAAGGGGCTTTAAACATGTAAGTTACAGGCGCTAACAAGTGCAGTATAACGGTTTATTTTTTCGTCAGCGTAACACTAGCTGTTTTACAGAGAATTCTCTGGACGATTCAAAAAGTCTTACATTTAGTTTTCTCTACTGTTTCGTCCATTGTAATTGATTTTTGAAATGACAAAACGAAATGTTACCGTAGGCGGTATTTGATGCATCCGTTGTTGTAAAGATGGAGCATTTTGTTTGGCACTGTGACGACGTGGAAGTTAGCGCGCTTCTCATTAGTAAAGTACAAGTCCGGAACCCAGACTCTGACCATGAAATTTGAGTCCAGTTCAAAGTACTCGTCCATTATCATTCCATAAAATATCAGGCGCGGATCACACCATTCTTGTTCAATAAAAGCGTTGATTGTGAAGTCCTACAATGAAAAGGTGGGATTAGTTAGTAAAAAATTGCATGTACTTGAATGTCTCACAATAATGGTGTTGCGCATTTTTCTTTTTTAGCTATTATTGCTCGCTTTGATCCTTGTAATTGCGATAGAAAAACCATGATATAATGAATACGTTACGCCATGCATTATCATATAATCAAAACTTGGCGTAGTTGCATTATTATATAATTTTACTCTTTTGCAGTAATGTTTTCACGGTGTGTTTGATGTTTAAAAAATCGTTTGTACGCAGATAATCTGCACCAAAAGCCTCTTATTAATGGGAATGGTATTGACGGAACCAGAATGTCTGTATGCAACGCGTACTCACCATGGACTGTTCACTGATGGAATCAATGCTATTGACATATAGACTCATGTTCACCTGCGTTGATTCATCTGGAAAAAAAACCTAAATTTATTAATTTGGTCCTGCTCTACGAATACAATTTACTGTTTCATTGTTCCGATAACAGAAGTGAAGTTTATTATTGCACAAATACAAATGAAATGCCTCTGATTTGAGAATCTGGTATTGCTATGTGGTTTTTCTGATACCCCTAGTTGCAAACAAAGTTAGTTGGAAGTTAACTCTTATTGTTCGTACTTTTGTCCGAAGAAAACCTAATTCATTACTCTTAATAACAAAATAATATTCTTGTATGGCCCTCAATAAAAAAAAATGATATTTTTCCGAATCTTGTGTAGGTAAACAAAACTATGAAAATCATACAATAATATGGAAAGAGTCATAAGGTATTGTTTTGTTCTTAGGCAAGTATTTGTGGTAACTCAAAATTCTGATAGAAATTTTTAGAATGAACATTGAGCCTAATACTTAGTTTCCATAAAGGTATGTTATAATGCCTTGCAAGTTTTTCTGACACAGTAACTATACCGCAGAACAAATAACGGTGGACATAAGTTGGCTCCACTCATAGTCTGTCCCAGGTTACTGCTTCGCTCACTTTTTGACGAATTTCAACGAAAATATACATACCTTTCAAAAGAAGTACAATTGAAATCGAAATAAGAGGAAATATCAACGATTTTATCATAGAAATTAACAAGCTTCTTACGGAGATTTATAATGGGAAATGTTTTAATTACATCTTTTCTTGTATTCAGAAATGCTCGGGACACCTCGCACAATTTTTCAACGTTATCATCCGGGTTCTTTCATGTCTACTGCAATGCAAGATCCCCGTAGACTTTCTATTTTTGGTTTTGTATTGAAACCTGAGCGGTAGAGGGGGCGTTTCAAAACAGATAATCTGGACTTTTTTTCATTTTAGTGGATAAACGTAGTTTGGGCACAAAGGTATTTATGATTATCGAAATATTAAGCAAAAAGTGGTGGAAGCAGAAACTTGGGACAGAGTATAGTAGCAACTAATTGTCATCTATGATCCCACGAAGCTAAATAACTCACGGATTTGCCTCCGGTTCTATATTTTGAATAATAAATTAAATTGTTCCAGACAAAAATCGGGTTATGAATTTTATGATATTAGTCTAGTGCTCTATCGGCCTTTATTTTTTTTCCCTTTGTATGTTTCGTTAAAGTGCCATTGGTGTGTCACATGTAACTACACACAGGGTTCAATCCTATCGAGAAAAGAGTTAAATGGTCTTTTTATTCGTGTTCTCTATTCGATGTCAAACTTAACAATAATGAACGCAATTAGTAGATATTCAGATAGGATGGAAAGGAAACAATATTCGCAAGTATAGTTATTTAATTACTTTTAGTTACGTTTATCTCTTTTAAGGTGTTTTTTTTAAATTACAGTCTGGAAAAGTGGCGGAGTGGGGTGCTTACTGGATAAACTTCTTACATAAAGTTTATATAGTTAAATTACATAACATGTATGTGTCGATTGTAATCATAAATAATCATAAATTACCAAAAATAATTTTATTTTATAATAACGTTTTGAAATAATCTTGGGGTGATCAAAAATATATCGGTATGTTACGTGATGAGGTGAAAGGAAAAAAAAAATGGAGAAAATTCCACCACCAGTACTAGAATATTCAATTTACTTCGTGTCTCTTTTGCAATACCGTTTCTTTTAAAACTGTAATCGAAGTTGATAATACAAGGTCATTGCAGTTTTGAACTTAGGACGTGTGATGTTTGCACTTGATTTAAGACATCACATATTCTTTAAATCAATTATGCCTAAGACTGTTGCAACAACAAAACAGAAATATTCAAGTTTGCTCAAATATTTTTTTTCTTCTGCCAACGGTGATTTGTATCAACTTAAGCTTTGAAATTCATTCTGAAATTGAAGTTGTGGCATACTGGTAACCAGATCACAATAAGATAACTTAAAAATAATATAAATATAATGGTTTTTTCATCTTTAACTGTTATTTGAACTAGTATCCATTAAGGTTATTGATCACGGTGTAAGGAACTGAAATCTTATTTTTGATTCAATAGTTTCGTTTTACAAATGCAGAATCTAATTTCGCAGATAAAGTTTGCGAATTATTTCTATGTAAGCGCCGAACTCTCATCCTCATTTGCATGTGCTGACTTTTTATCGTAACTTAAAAGATTTTGGAACCAACCTAAGAACTTCGGTTGATTTTCACAAAAGGTACAAGGTCTTAGGTTTTATGCTGCTTTTTGTTACGTTTAGTATCAGTCATTGTGATACTGTGTACAGGGAAATATTAGCCCCGTTTTATTTTCACCCCTTTTGCCCTCGTTGTCAGCGGGCGAATTTAAGACTGGGTGAATTTCAACGACTGTGTCCGAAACCGTGTACATGTGTATTGGGAGGGGTTGGGGGGTTGGAAATAACAAGGGACGAAAATAACCCTGTATGGAATATATCATATACTTACTGCTCTCAAAGTTTGGTGGAAGGCTACTGTCGTATTCCGCGAACATGGCCTGTATGAAGTCAGTTCTAAAAATGGAATTTACGATATCATCAATGAAAAAAAAAGCAAAGAACACTCCTCAACGTTCTTCTATTTGGCAACTGCACTAAATGTATATAATTGGCAATGGCAAATTGGTTAGCGTAATTCAATTTGGCGTTAAAACGTAAGAAAACCTTGGCTTTCGATTTCGTCGGAAGTTGATGGTAGAACTTATCAATATGAAACGCTTTGATTTTATAGATATCAAAAATACTGATTTCAAAGAAACAAGCAACTATTTATCTTCATCTGTGATATATAGATCGATTCTAAATTATATTCTAATCTAAAAGTTTATCTTGCAAATGGCTCATTTTATTTTCATATCGCATTAGTCAAGCTGTTGTTATAGACTGTAGTAATGATTGGATACAAGTGTTTCTATTTTTGTTACTGTTTCTGACCTACTGAGGCTGTATACAGTGCATTAATTTGTATTGGTTCTGATAACCAAACATTTTATTGAATCAACTTATCTTTAATGATACTGTCTCTATTATCAAACTCTTGGTCGGTCTTATGGAAAGAATGGTTAAAAAAAAAAGATACAATAAAACGACTTGACTGTTATCAACGTTTAAGCTACTGAAGGAGATTAGGTGCAGAAAACGAACACTAAAAAGACAATTTTGGTCAGCAAGAATTTATATTAATTAACAAACTTTTAAAGTGTCTATTAATAATAAATAACTTTAACAAACTAAATATGATTACAAGGGGGGCTTAATTACATTTTATTACCAATTGTTCAATATTTTATATGGTTTTAAGAGGGAACGTATCATTGTAATTGAATTCCATGCTTAATTTTAATGCTTTCTCTTGCCTCGGAAATTATCTTTTTATCTAGTTTTTTGTAGGGTTTTTTTTTTTTTTCGGGAAGGCGGGGGGGGGGGGGTAGCTGTTGTGTAACATTACTATAATTCATCAAACCACATTGAACAAGTGAACTTTGATCAATTAATGTCATAGTGGTTAATTTCTATATAAATATTAATTAAAAATCAGTGTCCTATGAACTTAACAACAAATATTTTCATTTCATTTGATTATACAATCATACATTTACATTGAGACGATTCAAAATACCGATATGACATTATCTGCCTTAAGAACAGTTTTTTTCTTAAAAATTATAAAATGTCGGATTTAAAAAGCAAAGTCATGTCAATCATTAAGGCTATTTTTATAACATTCGGAATATCTAATAGTTTTATCATTATAGTACTTTTTTACTTTTTACTTCAAAAACAATAAATTCAATTTATTATGTCAGAAATCTTTTAAAAAGAGCACCAAAAAAAAGGAAGAGCCGAAATAGTGCTTAAAAATCTTACTTCATGATATTACTTCGGCATTCCGTAGGCCCTGTGAAAAAAGTGACAGATAGACTAACAGACAAACAGACTAACAGCAACGTCATCTCTGTGCGCTTCTATCGTCTACAAGCTAGTGTATCCACTACAAGCCCTCCTCTATACTGTCGCTTGGGAAACTTCAACAGGAGTTTTAATCCATGCATTTGTGGATGCAACGATTTGGGTCTGAAATGGGAGGGGCGCACCCTCTCCCCGTCACTTATAATTTACTTCCGTTTGCTCATGAAGGACCACCTCTCGTATTTACGGCATTGGTGTAGTACTTAACCGCTGAAAAACAATGAGCACAGCTGATACAGCATCCATATTGATTTTGTCTTGAAGTGGTCTACTCTTTTGTTGGGTTTTATTGTTTCTGAGTAGATGCAAGACAGGAGTTTTTTTACAGAAACCATGAGTTTTTGGTTAATTACCTCAAGGTTTTCAGCAGAAAGGAAAGAAAACTAATCAGACGTATATGTGTGTTAGGTTTCCTTTTTTCTGGTTAAATTTCATTATTCTGAACTTTTTTCCGCTTAAATCATGAGGGAAATGCAGATATGTCATTATCAAGG
This sequence comes from Magallana hongkongensis, assembly GCA_016163765.1. NCBI lineage: Eukaryota > Metazoa > Mollusca > Bivalvia > Ostreida > Ostreidae > Magallana > Magallana hongkongensis. The sequence continues at coordinate 26,403,912 of WFKH01011801.1, forward strand.
ATGAAAGAAGAAATACATTGATGCTAAATAAATACAGGTGCCTGTTTTACTTAGTTGTTATTTTTTATTTAAAAAAGTGAGTTGAAGAACATCATAAACAAGTTGCTTGTCGTTTATTTTGTTGAATAGGCACGCATACATAACTATTGGAACAAGAAGCTACATGGGCTTGTGATATGTACACAGATTATTTGGTTTTTCAGTTTTTTCATTTTTTTTTTCATAGCACTCACACTTTTTTGAGCGATAAGTACATGACCTATGATGAAAGGGTTTTTCCTTATGTACAAGAATATAATATAGAGAGAGAACGTTCATGACCTCTTTCAAGTTGTTGAAATATTGCAGTTCCAAAGTTGTGAATTAAATGGTCAAGTTAGCTTATAATAATCTGTATAATATTATTGTAAATTTATTTAAACAAACAGGCCACTATACATGTATATCTATATTCAAAAAATTGTAAAATGAGAACAATATATAAACATAGACTTAATTTTCAAGATATTTTGCAATTATATTAATTCTTACATACATGTATATTTGCATACATTAGAAAATTGTAACATTAAAAATTAATTTATATACATTTAGTTTTTTTCTAAGGTAATAGGAGTGTATGTTCTAACTATAAAAAGACTGAATAAATGAATAATGCAATCTAAATCTCTATAGTATAATTATGACCAAACATCGCCATTTGGGGATCCAATCAATAAAGAATACGATTAATAATTCATCAAATAGACGACATTATTATTAAAGAGGACATCAAAAAAAACTATCAAGAACATACAAGTTTGGATCACGATATATAAAGTTATCATTTGGCACTAGTACTGTGAGATATCTCTCTCTCTCTCTCTCTCTCTCTCTCTCTCTCTCTCTCTCTCTCT
>WFKH01011801.1:26404907-26415238 GCA_016163765.1 Magallana hongkongensis
GACGCCTTGGACCAAAATTGTTACAAGTTTTACCTTAATGTGCTTTGTCATGATCATATTATGCCGTTTGCCATTGAATTGTCGTAGTTAAAAACCATTGTTATCATACCATGTTTTGTCCTATAACCGAACCTTTGCGAGTAAGTGGAAACAGTCTTAAACCTTTAAAAAAATGAAAACAGTTTGAGGCCTTCATTCTTAGATGACTGACCATTTTTGGAGAGCTTAAGATATTTTATGAATGTAAACGTATTTCGTAACACATTTGCCTTTTTTATTTGAATCTGAGAAACTTCGCTATTAGAGTTAAAATAAATTGAAAATATTACATTCGCACTAAAACTAAAAACATACTAATTTTCAATATTTTTGAAATGGTTTTGTTGTATCTGGGTCTCCTCTTCACGAATTCCAAACGTTTTATAACGGGTAGTGTAAGTGTCACCGTAAAACACAATGCTTCTAAAAAATGGAAAGACCGATTGATGAAGATTATATATATATATATATATATATATATATATATATATATATATATATATATATATATACACACGAGGGTTGTCCAAAAAGTTCTTGGACACATGTAATTTTATTTAAAATAACGGCGCAATTATCAGGAAAGTATTATAATATTTTAATATAGAGTATAATAATGTATATGTATAAAAATCAGAGCAATGTACATTTTTGTATTGCAGTTATCATTATAAATCCATTGCCTATATAGGCCGCACGTCCCAGTCTGACGTTGAGTTATAACGACGTTTCTATAACGTCGTAGTCCTGGGTTTACCTGAGAGTAATATGCCGCATTCACCGTTTGGTCAGAGGGTACAATCGCATACTTCATCAAATTATCGCTTGTGCCACTTGTGGATAAGTAAACTCGAACTATATCGATGTTTTTCCTGTTTCCCCCATCGTTTGTTTTGTTTCTATCAGTGTTTTACCTCAGTCGACACAATTTTATGATGGTGCGCTGTTCCGTGCGGTCAGCTGACGTCGCTTTTTCAGGCGTTTTTAAAGACACGTTCTTGCCGTAATATCTTTTAAAAGTCCTCTGCTAGTTTGAAAATAGCTTCAAATGACGTATGAAAATGACGTACACCATACAGACTACATTATAATAGAAGATTATGAAGTTTTGAAAAGTTTTATAAAAACTGTAACTATTCATATCTAAAAAGTCAATTACAAAGTTTGGACAATTTTTACGCTGGGCCGTGCGTACTTTCCGCGACCCTTTGATACATTAAAATTTAAGTTTATTTGTACGAAAAACATTCAAAACCACTTTAGTTTAATTTGAAATGTTATGACAAAGATTTAGATATACAATATGTATATATAAACCCATATAAAAGGACAAAAACGCCATTGTCCACGAACTTTTTGGACAACCCTCGTATACATATACACAAAGTTTTCTCAGGAAAAAAAACCCCTATTATTTTAATAAGTCCCAAATGGCTCACTGGAACCGTGTCTTGACTAGTAAGAATGGGTAGAGGTATATAATTTCTGATTCCCTCTTTGGTATTAAGGATGGATTCTTTTCATATTTCTTATATTCAGAAATTGATGAAATTAAGCATGTAAAGGTTTTAAGATATGCACATTTCAATAAAACAAAAAAAGTTTAGGGTCATCTTGCTTGATTTCCTTTGAAGGTCATTTGAAAAGTCAATGCTAAAAATAGATTTTTTCCATGTAAAAACACAAAAATTCCATGGTGGTATCTTAAATTGATGGTTCAAGAAAAAAAAAGATGATAAAATGTAAAAAAGCAACTTAAGTCTAAAGTTCTATGATAAAGGATGGTATTAAGTAGTAAAAAAACGAACTTTTGTTCTTGAATCCCACAAAATATATATTCCGAATTTCCTCTGTACACTCGATAAATTGGTATTTTGGTGTTCGCCAGTCCCCCTTTTTATTGATTATTTCGATATAATCATATATTCAGAATTTAATTTTTTGAAGATCATAGTAAAGATCCATATTACGAAAAAAATTAACAGTAAAGAAATCATTGGGTATTCATGCATATAAGATTGTCAGATTAGCTCGAATTTCCTCATCTTAAAATTTTTATTAAAAAAATGAAAATATTTTATGTATTTTCTAAAACACTAATCAATAAGGCCAGACAAGCAGTTGGATAATATATTCCTAATAAATGTAATATTATGAATTATAGCTGTTATTACAATGTTTCAAGTCAATACATAGTAAAAATTTCAGTCCGAATTTCCTCTGATACAAAATATATTAGATTAATTGATTCTAAAAGAGTAACATTTTTTGAATGTGTTTTATTGCAAAACAAAGCCACAAAATGAAGCTATATTGTGATTTTTTTTTATAAACGTATGATTAAGCATCTAAACATTGTACAATGAAAAATATCTTCATGTTTACAATGAACACTTGGCTAATAAAGTTTACAGATGTCAGTGTAAAACACGTTAAAAATGCGAAATATTATCAACCATGCAAATTAAAAATTTCCTACTTAAAATGTATCGATAATTAATATATATACCTGTACATGAAAAAATAGTAGTCTAAATCATAGCTTTCACAGTTTGATGCAAAATATTTGTTTAAAAATGAACATATTTTTAAAGACTTTTTAACACGTAGACCTTTTTTCGCATTTTCAGAATAGAGATGGTATTTTTGCGGTCTCTGTTATAAACAATTTGTAAAAAATGGATTCTTTTCATATGTCTTATATTATCATAATCTTGATATTTTGAATAATAATGAGACTGTGTATAATATTTTAACATCAAGAAATTTGGGGGTCACCTTTCTTAATTTTCTGTCAATGTCATTTGAAAGTCACTCCTAAAATACTACATTTACACTGGTGAATTTTTAAAATCTATGCATGTGAATAAACAACTCAGGCGAAACAAATATTTTTCGCCACAAATGTAAAATTTGTTATTTATTTTCAAACACAAATTCACATCTAATGAAATGATGACAAGAAAACGAGAAAAAGAATTGTGTTTAAAAATATCTTCAATCCGAGTTTCCTCCATAAATTTATCAAATTTCTATGTGTTTCATACACAGACACAAAATTTCATTTTGATTTTTACAATTTGTCAAATATTTAGTTTACTCTCTGAAGATATATCAAAGGTTCGTGATTATTCTACACAGTAAAACTGATCTTAGGAAATCGCATGCAAATTAAAAATAAAAAAAAATGCCTGAATTTACTCTACATTTCAAAGATCATGAATATACAGAAGGTTTGTAAAAAACAACGGTTTTATATCCAATAAAATAGCAATTTGAGTTAATGATGACATATTTTCAGGAATTAATAATAGTAATAAGCATCTATTTTAATAGTATTTTATGCTTATGAGGTTTACATGTACATAATTAATCCGAATTCCCTCTGTCATATCACATTATGAATATTAAAAGTTTAATGTATAACTTTTGCAGCTTTGAAAACCTCATGTGCATTGCAATTCAATAAAAGATAACTTTTTTAAAATTAATTTTGGGAGCAAGATTTCAACTTTGAATTAAAAAAATGGAAAAGTCACCTTATACATGTATCTAAAAACATTGCATTTCACTTAGAAAATTCATCTTTAAGTTTTTTCAAAATAATTGAAAAAAAAATGGCAGTGAAATAATATAGCATTATGGTCTAGCAAAACTACTTTTGACTAAAACTTTGAGAAAAAAATCAAGTATGGAATCAACAACAGCAGTGAGATTGATAGCATTGATTTCAACATTTCTTCAAAAATTTTTCCAGATAAAAATGTTATTTCAGTAATTTCTCTTTTTCTCTGTGTAAGATGAACTTCTGCCTTCTGGCATGACACATTCTGATAAAACCTCCTTTCATTGACAGCTGCTATTTGTGTGGTGTAAGAATATCTTACTGAAAATAAAGAACCTTAAATTGTACATGATATACACAAGATTGGAAAAAAAAATTATTGATTTGTTCCAATATGTATTTTTTTTTTTATAAAACCAAGTCCTGTTGACTCAAGGTGAAAAAGACAAATGTGACGGATGGTCACTGTCATTATTTTAGTACTAAGAAACATCACTAGAGTAGAATGAACCTTCTCTAGTTTTTTTTACTGAAGCTGTCAATTTATTCTTGAAATTATTTAAAGAATCAACTCTAATGCAAACTTGCAACATGATGGACTAAGTGAAAAATAAATACATATTCACAGTAATGTACTTACTATTCAACAAGCAACCTTCCTGCCTTGAGAAATAATCTCCTTCTCTTTGATTTTGTGTATAGGGAATTATATGCTGCTTAATTTGTGGCGTGTTCCTCTGGTAAAAGTCCTAATTTTTGCTCACCTAAAACAATTAAGAATATCTTTCACATCCAATAGCACATAATTATGTTGCAATACAAGACAGCCATTATATTCAATTTGTATATTAGACAATATGGATTTATAAGTGATTGACATAAAGCAACAGAGCCAAAAACAATTTAACAAATTTATTGTTATGAAATATTTTGTAAACCTGTCGACTGCTAAGATAGTTTTTTTTTTTGACATACAAATTATAACTGTATAATTATAAAAGTATAACCTATTGTAGATATTGACGACTCTCTTAATTGAATCTAAAATTAATTAAAATTTACTATCACTTCAAGAATGTATTTATTTATCACTTGCAAGTGTTAAAGTGGTCAACTTTTGTTTGAGCCTGTAGCACCATTCCGATCAAGGTACTATACGTTTAAACTCAATTGTTTCGCGTGGATGGTTCCTGCAAACTCGAAACAATACATAATCACTTGCAAGAATTAAAGTGGTCAATTTTGTTTGAGCCTGTAGCATCATTCCGATCAAGGTACTATACATTTAAAACTTAATTGTTTCAAGTTGATGGTTCTTGCTAACTTACTATCTTTGGTGCCTACTTTAATTAAATTGAAAAAAATAATCTTCCTTTATAAAAAAAAATCTAACCTAACTTAACTAACCTTATGTTAGCACTATGTCAAACAATTATAAAAGGAAGAATAAGGGTTTTTTAATCATTTATTAGACACATGTACTATGAGCTATTTAATTACTCGCTAAACAGACACGAGAGAGAGAGAGAGAGAGAGAGAGAGGAGAGAGAGAGAGAGAGAGAGAGAGAGAGAGAGAGAGAGAGAGAGAGAGAGAGAGAGAATTACAAGGGCACCGCTAAGCGGAGCATCCCCTCGCGCCAAAAAAAAAAACCATTGTGTAGAAAAATGTATTTGAGACCACATTGTTTTGTAGAAAATCAGGACATTGAAAATCCATATATACATATAACGTTGATAATATGACATAAGTATTTCTTACATGTAAACCACACTGAATATCTCCTTTATCCCTATCCCAAGCTTTAAAGTGTATACATTAGGAGGGGGTGGTAGTGGTAACATTTCAGTGGTTGTACAGTTCCCCCTGTTTGTAGCAGAAACCTCTAAATGTACAACCACGAAAATGTGACATCCCCACCCCTTCAACGTATACACCAAAGAGCCTGGTGATATGAATATAGAGATATTATGAATTCAAAGTGGTTTTAAGAAGATAAATACTTGTGTAATATTTACTCTGATCTAAGTTACGTGTATATACGCATATTATATACCAGATTTTTCACAAAACAATTAGGTCTCCTCAATTACATGTGTTTTCCAAAATATGCATTTTCCCGCGCAATATTTCATGTTGCAAGGGGATGTGCCCTTATTCAAGTGAACTATCTTTCCCCGACTCGGGAAACACACTGTGCATTTATATCATTATCCTATCTAAATGTATTTGGACAGTTATTGCATAAGTTTCAGCCTCTGTTGATCTGATAAGGTGGCCAACATACTCCATCTGTTTCGGTAATCTCCGGAGAGTTTTTTTTAAAAAGCTTTTAAACCTTAATAAGACACCAGTACGTTTTCTATTTTACATTCATTCTATGTAATTTGAGCAACATTATTGTTGACAATACTAAGATACTTAAGGTAGACCCAGCCTTTTAGAAAGCTGTGTCATACCAAACTTATTTTCAATTTGAACAGTTAAAACAACTTATAAACTTACTAAAAAAGCCAAAATATTTATACCTTAGCACATTTCTTTTTCTACAGTGAGCTTAAGCTGACATGGTCCAAAACTTCAACAGAAAATATTTTTAAAAAAATATTACCGTAACGCTCATTCTTCACACGACCTTCCAAATAAATCACAAAAATGCATATTTTTGGAAATTTCTCAAAAATATATATTGTTTACATACTTTTTTAAAATTAAACATTGAGAAAGAGTTATATATTTTGTTAACCAAAAAAGCTTGGTAGTTTCTTAATCATGTATTCCCCCATATTGTTGGATATAGTTTCACAAGTTGTTTTTTGCAAACTGTAAAAAAAATTGAATTGTACCAAATGCGCTCAATCTAACAGTCACTAAAATTATATACTCAATCAAATTGTATAACTGTACGCATATTAAAATTTTGGTCCTATAGCTAGATAAACCGTAGATACGAGTGCACTTGCAGTCCCCTCCCCCTTCTTTCCGTCAATTAATTTTCCCCCAAGTTAATGACATATTTATGATTTTTTTCTCCTATTGAAAAAAATGAGCTATATATATGTACCTAAGCCACTGAACTATACTTGTCAATACTTCAAATCAATTACATGTCATCTTAAATGATCATTGATGTGAGCAAAACTGCAACCGGAAATTTATCACGCCGTGCAAAAAAGGAATCCGATACGAAAGCCACTGGAGTTACTTTACGTCAAAAAGTTAAAAAAATTACTTCAATTTTTCTTCGCATAGCATACTAGAGACTATCCCTTTAGCAAAAAATCATTTGAACTTACTTAACATTAAGACTATGACAAAAATCATCATAAGTGTTTGATTATTTATTAGATATTGCGAGCAAATTAATTACAATTACTCGCTAAACAAAAACTTATAATATGAGTGATCACAGGAAGTGATTAGTAAAAAGCTTTGACTGACTTGTACAAATAATAAAAATAAACCATTGTTGTTTGCATTCATTATCCCGTTTTCTTCCATCTGACAAATACTTGATAATGTTGAGCTCATATCCTAATACATGTACAAAATTTCCCCTATAATACACAATAATGAATTGTAACATCATTATAAATCAGTTTTGCTATGAACTTTGAAGTGAAATTTATGCGAATCATATTAATCACAAAAAGACAAGTTGAAGCGTTGTTGCCATTCCTTGACTTTGAACATAGATATTTTTGGAATTAGAAGAAAAAAAACTCTACTGTAAGTGACAATAAAATGTAAAAAAGAGTTTGTTGTCAAGTGTCAACTATAAATAAATATACGCTCAATTGAAAATTATAGAAAGAATGAATTACACCTTTTTCCGAATAATTTCCTTTATAGATAACGTGGACTTACCAGTACATGTACATGTACCAGTATGATTGCAAAAATAAGTTTAAACAAACTCTAGAAGCCGAATTATCCAATGACAATAAACAGAAGCAATGTATTACGTTTTTATATAAACAAGAGGTACATGTACTGTAAGCAAGCTCAAAAATAGTACCCCCGCTAAGAAAATTTAATAACTCAAGTATCGGTATAATAATTTTTCTATTGGAAAGTATTGGATGCACCATTTTCTTCTAGTGACCTTGAACTTGCACAAATGACCAAAGCTCACGATCAGGACATATTAACAGTTCACAAGCACTCCTTGTGTCAAATTTTAGTTTCTAATAATTTTCCATTACAAGATATGGCCTAGCCAGGAATTATGCATTTTTTATAACAATGACCTTGAACTTGCACATGTGAACCTGGGTCAAATTCATTACACACCCTCAGGTCATAAACAATCTTTATGTGAAGTAGGAACGTTTAATGTTTCTCCATAAGAAAGGTATAGACCTGACAAAACTATGAACTTTATCTTTCCAATGACCTTGAAATTGCTCAAATGACCTTGGGTCAAAATAATGACACGCCCTCAGGTCATAAGCAATCTTTGTGTGAAGTTAGAACTTCCAGTGTTTCTCCACAAGAAACATTTATAATGGACCGGAAACAAATTTCTAGTGACCTTGAACTTGCTTAAATGACCTTGGATCAAAATCATGACACACCCCCAGGTTATAGGCAATATTTGTGTGAAGTAAGAGCTTTTAATGTTTCTCCATCAGAAAGATATAGACCGGACACGATTTTTGCACTTTTTCCTTCCAGTGACCTTGTACTTGCTCAAATGACCTTAGGCCAAAATCAAGACACACTCTCAGGTAATAAGCAATATTTGTGTGAAGTAGGAACTTCCAATGTTTCTCCATAAGAAAGATATGGACCGGACACGATTGCACAGATAGACAGACGGACAAGGTGATTCCTATATACCCCCCAACCAAAATATTCCAACCAAAAAACTTTGTTTTCGGGGGGTATAATGAAATTCTTTTCAAATGGATTTAGTTCAAGCTGCATCAACCACCATCACAGATCCAGCACCACCCGCTGCTAACATCGCCAAAATGCAGAAGACAAAGGCGAAATGGTATTGAATTTCTAAAGGAGAGGTGTTGAGATTGCCCTTCTTTGCCGCAAAAACAGTAATCGATATCAATATGCAGAGAGCTGCAAATTAAATTTATTAGAAATATACTTTAAAAGAGGTTAAGGTAGTACTAGTGTAAATGTTAGACACGCTGCAATAATGTAGCCCCCCCCCCCCCCCCCCTGAAAAACTTCAGAGGATCTTTGTAATGATGCAAGTGTGGGAGTGATTCACTCCCGCAACGATTTTGTAATAATCATATATAAATGACAATAACATTTGCATTTCTTACCTGAACTCATTGGATTTGTGTAGGGCATAAATTAGTCCCAAAATATCTAATATTGTCCTTACATCTGTTATTTTTCGTTTATGCCAAAAACACAAGTTGAATTTGTCCGCCATGTTAACTGACCTTGATAGGTTTTATTTTGGGACAGCCAATGAGAATTCAGGAGCGGATTTTAACTTGAATTTAGAAATTCCCCCATTTTAAACATAAATAACGCGGTATATATGAATTTTTCCATTCTTTACTCTTTTCTTCAGTGATAATTTAGAGATAGAATTAGGTAAGACCGCTTATTACACTGATATTCACGTTTTAAAGCCCATCTGGACTCCAAGCGTAAATCCCATAAAATCACGCGAGAAATGTCATGGCTTCTAAAAAAGACGACTGGTAAACATGATGGTGTATTTTATCTAGTTTTAATTTATATATGATATGTTTGTTCAACCTGAATTAAAAATGATTTTATATAAAAGAAGTCTAACATGTAAACGCTCTTTTAGACCGAATTCAGCCGCACTAAAGAAATAATTTTGCATCATTACGGAAATCCCATGGAATTGCAGACGTCAGATAAAAACATCGGAAAGGGCTACATTATTGCAGCTAATGTAAGACCAAAACTTTCTCATCTACGTTACTCTTACCTCCAATGAAAGCGGTGTATATTGCTGCAAATAAAGTTGGTTTCAAGTCTTTCAGGAAAAACAATTTCATAATTGTCATTACAAGAGCAACTAAAAGTGATATGAATCCCATGATGCTTGTTGCTCTCACAACTTTTAACCATTCTGTCGAATAGAGTAAAATGTATTTTCCTATATGTTGAACAAGAGACCAAGGGGCCACATCGCTCATCTGAGCAACAATAGCCATAACTCTGATCAAATCAGCATTACAGTATCAAAATATCTTGACAACTAAGTACAGTAGATCTTGCACAATAAGTTAAAAAATCTATTCATTTTTATCCAATAATTTTTATGGTAAATACCAAGCCTCTTTTGTTGTTTCAGTATTTATGAGAATATTTTTCTATATTCCTATTTAAAATCCCCCCCCCCCCCCCTTGTGGCCCCTTCTTTCTCCAGAGAATCATGGTTTGATCAAAATTTAATCTGTACAACCTGTGCTTTAACAAAAGTTTCAGCTTTTTTGGCAGAATAATTTTCCAGAAGATTTTCTCACTATCGTCCTATGTACAAATTTGACCCCACCCCCCATTATGGTCCTACCATACCCCCGGGAACCATAATTTGAACAAACTTGAATCCACACTATCTGAGGATGCTTCCATACAAGTTTAAGCTTTTCTGGCCAAATGATTTTTAAGAAGAATATTTTTTAAAACTTTCTCTATATCTTCGTAGGTAAAATTTCATCACCCCCTACTATACCCCCGGGAACCATAATTTAAACAAACTTGAATCTACACTAC
>WFKH01011801.1:26421004-26452536 GCA_016163765.1 Magallana hongkongensis
GACGCCTTGGACCAAAATTGTTACAAGTTTTACCTTAATGTGCTTTGCCATGATCATATTATGCTGATCGCCATTGATTTGTCGTAGTTAAAAACCATTATTATCATACCATGTTTTGTCCACACCGAACCATTGAGAGTAAGTGGAAACAGTCTTAAACCTTTAAAAAAATGAAAACATTTTGAGGCTTTTCTTCTAAGATGACCCTTTTTGGAGAGCTTAAGATATTTTATGAATGTAAACGTATTTCGTAACCCATTTGCCTTTTTTATTTGAATCCGAGAAACTTCGCTATTAGAGTTAAAATAAATTGAGAATATTACATTCGCATTTAAACTAAAAACATGCTTATTTTCAATACTTCTGAAATGATTTTGTTGTATCTGGGTCTCCTCTTCACAAAATCCAAACGTTTTATAACACGTAGTGTAAGCGTCACCGTAAAATACAATGCTTCTAAAAAATGGAAACAAAACCCTATTAATTGAATATGTCCCGAATGGCTCACTTGGACCGTGTCTTGACTAGTAAGAATGGGTAGAAGTATTTTGGTTCGGTATCGATTTTTGATTCCCTCTTTGGTTATTAAACATTGGTTTTTGCAAAAGATATTTATTGCCATTTTCAGTTACAACATTTAAATAAAATACAAAATGTAATTTATCTTACACACATTTTTTCCGCGTTCGACTGATGTAGTGTTGTAAACTTACTCAGGAGAGGAATAGCGCTGATTATCATATAATATTATTTTATTTAAAATTAATTGTTATGAAATATTTTGTAAACCTGTTGTTTGCTAGTATAGTTATACTTGTCGTCATTGCTTTCTTCTACATGTTTTTATAACCATTTTTTTGACATACAAATTATAACTGTATATTTATAAAAGTATAACCTATTGTAGATATTGAAGACTCTCTTATTTGAATTCAAACTTAAATAAGATTTACTATCACTTCAAGAATGTATTTATTTATCACTTGCAAGTGTTAAAGTGGTCAACTTTTGTTTGGGCCTGTAGCACCATTCCGATCAAGGTACTATACGTTTAAAACTAAATTGTTTCGCGTGGATGATTCCTGCAAACTCTAAAGTATCCAAAATCACTTGCAAGAATTAAAGTGGTCAATTTTATTTGAGCCTGTAGCATCATTGCGATCAAGGTACTAGACATTTAAAACTAAATTGTTTCAAGTTGATGGTTCTTGCTAACCTACTATCTTGAGTGCCCACATTAATTAAATTGAAAAAAAATCTTCCTTAATAATAAAAAATCTAACTAACTTAGCTAACCTTATGTTATCACTATGAAAAACAATTATAGAAGGAAGTATGTTTTTTATCATTTTTTAGACACATGTGAGACAGTATGAGCAATTTAAATACAATTACTCGCTAAACAGACACTGACGAGAGAGAGAGAGAGAGAGAGAGAGAGAGAGAGAGAGAGAGGAGAGGAGAGGAGAGAGAGAGTTAGTTAGTTAGTTACAAGGGCACCGTAATTGAGGAGACCGCATTGTTTTGTAGAAAATCAGGGCATATAAAATTCGTATATATATATAACGTTGATAATATGACATACGATTTTCTTACATGTAAAACCACTTTGAATTCTTAATATCTCCTATATCCCTAAGCTTTAAAGTGTGTACATTAGGAGGGGGTGGTAGTGGTAACATTTCAGTGGTTGTTCAGTTACCCCTGTTTCTAGCAGACACCTCTAAATGTGTAATATTCATCGGTTATTCAAGTTCAACAGCAACAGAACTAAAGAAAAAGATTTTTTACCATTATATACGCTATGACACCTCTTTAGGAGTCAGAACCTCTGTCTTACGTGTAATAAAATTTACAATTTAAGTAAACAGCTCTATTTTTTTTTTAAATTATGCACTCGGATTCTAGTTATTATTAGCAGAAGAGATGATTTTAAAACATTAAAACATTACCACCATTTGACAATTTTAATTGACCCCATCCTGGAAACAAAACCCCTACCCTAGGGACAAAAAAGTTACAATTTCGTTAGAGGGCGTCCTAGTCTACATTACTGAATTAATTAAGGTCTTCCGTTTCCAACGGAAGACCTTACTATTATTGTGCGGGGTAAAAATTTTCTTTTTTTTTTCCTTCCTAGACGCGAACTTTGATGCTTCATATCGTGCTCATTTCTGAACGGTTTTTGCTCAAATTTTCAGGGCTCATAGACTTTACAAAACACTACCTTAATCAATTCATAAATTTTAGAATTCCTCTTCCGTTAACGAGTTATTCCCCTTTTAAAAATCTTTAGGGCCTTTGGTTTCCAGAAAAAGGCTCCGAGACTATGATAGCGGGGAATGGGAATCCAACGAATTTGAATAACAGAGACATTGAAGTTGTGCACATCGATTTTTGTTTTTGGATTACGTTTTTTATATAGAAAAAGGTAGGGGGTCAAAAAATAGGATTCCAAAAAGTGCAAAAATTCAGACATATTTTTCTTCGTATCTTTTAAACGAAAAATATTTTGTTAAGACATGTAGAAAAAAAGTTGTGCAGAATGTTAAGGGCTTTCATTTGACACCAATAAAAAAGGGCTGGCCCCTAAAATTAAGGGCCAATAGCGCTGGAAAGTTTTTGCTTCATAACTCAAAAAGGTTTAGGATTTCGATATGGCTGTCGCTGGAAAAGTTGTTTGTTGGGATCTCATAAAGGTCGTTACAATGTTATTTTGTTGGTGATTTGTGTTGTACGAGTGTAAAAAGCTTTACATGTTAACATGTACCTCGTTTCATTTGGCAAATTAACGAAAGTCTTTGTGCGTACAACTGGCATAAAGTTACCACAGAAAGTATGCTGGTTTATACAATGGCCTAAATTCATACGACATATTTTTTTTTTTTTTTACAATACATGATTTTTTTTAGGAGTTTAAGTTTTTATAGTGCACAATCCTTAAAAACGAGAATCGGAAAACGAAACACCTTTTTTTCTTTTCTAGTAAAACACAAAATACGGATTAAAAAAAATATATGTATTCCATTTTAGTTTTCATACTGCGTGCATCTAAAATCTACATTGAATCAGAGTTGTGTGTGTGTGTGTGTGTGTACCATTACGTAAGTTATCCCTCGCCCGCGGCCGAGAAAATCGGTCACCATGGTCGCGGCTGGGTTACCTAGCGGTCAGCGGTTATCTAATACACAAGAGTCGCGACTCTCATATGCAATTTTATTTTGCCGCAAACACAAGATTTGTTTTAGTTTTGATTACACATAAAAGTTTATTCTTCTTCAATTGGATTAAACGATAGGGTGTCAATGAAGAAATCGTTCAGTTAATTAATAAAATAATGTCGTTCTCAATCTAAAGCAATATCAGACATAGATCAATTGTGGGTTTAAAGTAAAAAAAAAGAACTTCTATTTGATAGATTTTAGTCATTATACTGCAAACTTTTCAAATCTTCCTGTGTTCTGAGCTGTGCGTTGTACCTTTTCGTAATCTATCCTTCGCCCACGACCGAGGAGATCAGCCACTGCTGCACTACCTAGCGGTAAGCGGTTATCTAATACACAAACACTTACACGTATATGAACGTGTTTGGGTTTATATATGTTATAAAAGTTTGTCCATCTTGTATTTATTTAATTAAACATTGGAGTGTAAATTAAGAAGTCGTTATGAAAATTAATAAAAGCGATATTACTTCAAATCGGAAACTTCGTCAGACATGAATTAATGGTTGGTTTGTAAGCCTAAAATGTTTTTAAAAATGTACAAAAAATGTTTTAAATCAACAAGGAAAATGATGATCATCCCGCGCACATGGCCGAGGAGATCCCCTGCGCGAGTGGATAAGTGATCCGCGGTAGGTTCGTGTTCCTCTACATGTACCTTATCACGCGTGCATGTTTCATATTTTGTACGAACACATTTTTTTAAAATTATGTTTTCAAATATTATATTGGTTTAAGATGAAAAGATAAATTTATTACATGTACAGTTGATTTAGTATTGATTAATACGATTGCGTACAAGGTAGTTTAAAAATCAAATCAAATTATAAACAAAGTTCCATGTTACATCTTTGCGGTTGGTGCTGGCACGATAAAAGAATGTCCTGAATTGAGGCATTCGGTGATTATTTTAAAGAATATTCACAAGTTTTGTTTAGATTCTATCGGTCACATATTAATCACTTCTGTAGTGTTTCGACAAGGTCGTTCGTTTCATTGTAAAACTGTAAAAACGAACTCGCTGCTGTGTTGCCCCCTCCCCCCGCCCCTCTGCCAAATGCTCGAGCTGAATTTTTTTTTTAAAATTGGCGAAAAGATATCCAGATCTGTCGAAAATCATTTTTTGGCGACTTCTCCTAATGTTTAACATTTCCACTTTCCCATCGTTTGTTTATTCGGTCAGTCTGTTAATTCAATCGCCAGGTGCGCCCGAAAATCTTGTGTCGCTTCAGCGCACACAGCTGAGAACATATATAGCCCCAGGTTATTTATGGAGGCAGATCATCAATTGTTATGTAATTGAGTAACAATGTATCAAAGGTTATCGAAGGTTAATGGGTATCGAAGGGTGCTTTCACTACAGTGGTCAATTGTAAAACAATAAGGCTATTATTCGAAGTCAATCATCTTCACATTAAAGGTGAGAGATCGTAATCTGAGAATGCTAATAAATTAACCTGTTGAACACGCTTAACTTCTATAGTTATGAGCAGAGTAATATATATTATAATTGAAAGTTTTAAGTCAAAGGAAATTTGTTTCTGGGATTTAGAAGTTATGAAATACGACTACATTATGCAATGCAGTCGGTCGCCATAGAAATCATCAAAGTACTGCAAGTGTCGACAGATTTCTTCTTTCTTTGGAATACCATGATAGTTCACTTGACTTACAGACTATAATATAGCGACAGATCTGCCTCCCAAAAATGTATGCGCTTCTCAAAGTTACACTTAAGTGAGATAGATATCTGTTCTTGGGGATTTTTAATTATTTATTGCTAATTATATGAAAATTGATTTTAAAAAAGCCTTTTTATTGAAGTTGTGTAGCATGAGGTTGTAATGCATCTTAATATACTTACAAGATTAGCTAGTGGAATACTAATTTTAGGTCAACAATATATGAATACCCAATCTAATAAAATACAAGATAAATAGTGTCCAGAACTATAATAATATGTATGTGTACATGAAGGCTGCACCCTCATTTGTATGGCTGTAGGTGAGGAGGTAAACGTGTAGCGATGTACCTAAAATGTATGTCTGCATATACGGATTCCGGACCGTGGCTACAGACGATACCCATTGACAGTCTTTCAATACATCTATGCGCAGTTTGACCTAGAAACTGACCAGTTTCATAACTTCTTCGAATTTCTCTAACACGGACTGTCTAATTCTTCCTCAGAATTCCAATTTACGAAAGCGCAATTGAAGTTTTATTTAATTTAACTAGTCAGCCCAGGGGCTGACTGAAAACTCAGCAAAATTTTATTTTTTAACTCTGAAATAGTCTAAAACATAAGCAATAATGCCTTTATGGCTTTCGCTACATCTTCCTATTTATTTGTATTTTTAACCTCAAATTTAGAACTGTAGGGATTCAGTTTCAAAACTTTTCAAAAGCTTTGAAAACCATACCAATTAAAAATCATTTAGATTCAGATTGACACATGTCATTGAGGAGACATCGTCGGACACGGGTCTCTTATTTGTTACATTGCTTTCAATGCAGTGTAATGGATAGAATACACGTGGGTTCCGACGATGAGAGGAGAGTGCAAATGTGCATACAAAACATTGGTCAATACATGCATATTCAAAAAGTACAAAATATTAACTAAAACAAAAATTGCTTTTGACCTGAGGATGTTTCATGACCTTGACCAAAAATTATTTGGGCAAGATCAAGGTCACTGGCAGGAAAAGTGCAAAAATCGTGTCCGATCTATATCATTTTATGAAAAAAACATTGGAAGTTCTTTCTCACACAAAGATTGCTTATGACCTACATGTAAGTGTGTGTAATGATTTTGTTCCAAGGTTATTTTGTCAAGTTCATAATTTGTGTCTGCTTTATACTGTTTTTAACGAGAAACATTGGAAGTTGCTTTTTCATTTAAAGATTGCTGATAACCTGAGGATGTGTCATGAACTTGACCCAGGGTCAGTTGTGCAAGTTCAAGGTCATTTGAAAAAAAAATACATGGAAATTATTAGAAGCTAAAATTTGACACAAAGATTGCTTGTGACATGTACTTAAATATGTCCTGACTTGAACTTTGATCATTTGTGCAAGCTCAGTGTCACTATAAGAAAAAGAAGCATCCATTATTTTCTAATAGAGAAATACTTTAGTTATGATTTTTTTTTCTTAGTGGGGAGGGGAGGAATTATTTGTGAGGTTGCTCACAGAACCGCCAGTTGGTCCACAGAGAGCACTCTCCCCCTTTCTCACAACCAAAATTTCCCTTAACATAAAGGAAATTGAATTTTGGGGCATTGTTCCCCCCTTCCCCAACACACATTTTAGTAGAAGGCAATATAAATTTTTATGGCAAATTGAAAACAAATTATATTAAACAAAATAAGTTATAGCTGCCTCACAACTCCCCCCTCCCCTACCACTACCACGGATTAGATTTTGAAGATTTAGTAATTTTTTTCTTTTATTTGCTTGTTAATACATTTTGGATAAATTTGTTCCCCGAAGCAAAAACCGGTGCTGAGTGCTTGCATGGCCAAACATTATACGGAGAGTTGTCCCTCCCGCTGAGCACCTCTCGTACAGCGCACCATCAGGTTGGAGAAGGCGTCATCGTTTATTTTTGATTTTCTGAACTTACTTTTATCATATTGACAATCCAGTCTGATTAAAATCACCACCCTTCTACTTACACTCATCAGGGTCTGATAGGTATCGATAACAGGTCATCTTCACATGACCTCCATATTTGCACACAACCTAAATATACTCTCAGTTACCAAATACATGCTTTTATCTGTTAATGAGAGGTGCAACACTTCAATACTCAGTCTGGGGGTTACATAGAAAGCAGGCATGAATTAATTTGCCCGTCTCCATTTAAAAAGTTCCAATAAATTTTCTAAAGCCCTGATTGGTTAGAAGTTTAGGTCATGTGAAGATGACCCCCTATCAATACCTGTCAGACCCTGTAAGAAGAAGGTTGCTTTTAATCAGATTGATTGACAATCTTTTTCCGACAGGAAGCTGCAACGGAAGACCTATTCGTTGCTTTGCAACGAGCTCGGCTCTAGTTTTTTTAATTTTTTGTGCAAAAGAGGATAACATTCTTGAAAAATGGAGAAATTTTAACAATTTTAGCCCTTTCCCTAGGGCCCCTGTGGAGCAAGACTTACTGTAATAAAATTTACAAGTTTTGTTCCTCTTACCATTAAGATTTGAAAAGAATCGGTCATGTAGTTTTCAAGAAGTTAATAAAAGTGAACAAGCTCACATATATACCTCACGTTCCCCCAATACTTGACAATATTACCCATGATGAATGGCAGGGTTCACAATTAATACACAAAACAATTCAATAAAGGCACATAACTGGCAAAACAATTTCAAATTAATAATCCTGCAAATACTGTGAAATCATCATTGTTCGTGGGGGACCAATGTTCGTGGCCTTCGCGGGTAACCCTTGCCCACGAATTTACATCCCCAAGAACGTATATACAAGCCTTTGCTTCATATTTATCAAAATTATCCCGAACTTGCTACCAACAAAATTACCTCCCCACGAACCAGGAAAATTTTGCCTACCCACGAACATTGACCCACACGAATAAAAATGATTCCACAGTATGCATGAAATTTTTTTTTAACGACAACAAAATTTTAAATTCAAAGAACCGAAATTCCCAGGAAAATAATGGAATCGGAATTTCCTGGTAATATGCACATCTACACATTGTCATAAACCTACTAAGTTTTACAAAATTCCGTTCAGCAGTGTTAAGAGGAGTTAGGCTTACAATGTACTAACTGCTCATTACTATATTCAATGTATGGCCAAAATTCTAAAATTCTTCGAAAAATACCGTAATCGGAATTTCATAAAAATATGCACATCTAGTCAGCTACACATTGTTTCCTAAATACCTACGAAGTTTCACAAAATTCTGTTCAGCGGTTTAAGAGGTTCAAAAGGGCCAACATTCTAAGAAAAATAACGGAATCGGAATTTCCTAAAAAATATGCACATCTACGCATTGTGTCCTAAATACCTACAAAGTTTCATGAAATTCTGTGTAGCGGTTTCATGGGGTTGAGCTTACAAAAAGAACCAGGGCTGAATGACTGATGGGTCAACTTGTTGCGTGGGGTATAAGTGTTTAATTGTGAAGCACAATGAGGGACGACGACGGACGAATACCAATCTAAGTGACTCTGGTGACGTGCTGAAAATCATGCTTACGCAAATATTTAACAGTAGAGCCTACTTTAACGCGAGAAAATAACTGACTACTTTCTATTGCTTACAACTATCTACTTTCGGAGTACACATTTTAAGGATTTTAGACAATGCGTATCTAGCGCGTTTGACTTGCGTAGAGGATATGTATACATAACAAGTAAAAAGCTGCTGTAAACGTGAAAATTTCGCAAGACTTATTTATCTTCTTGCTCGGTATATTTTACACCAACATTAATAATCTATTAAATAAATGATAACGAAATGTTAGCCAATTTCATTGGTTATTGTCATACAATTTTATAATGAATTCACATTTCCTCAAAATAATCGCCCCTCACTTCAACATATTTATGAAGTTACGTTGTATTTATCCATTTTTGGAATACGTCTCTGAACTTCGAAAGAGTGTTACTCCTAGGACACTGGTAAAATGCTGTATCTTGCAACTATCTCTTGTACTGATTGCATAAAGGGAACCCAGTAAGTCTTATTTGTTCAAAGCCCCAATATAGCCTCGTGCATTTATCCGACATTCAAATGCATTGTGACGTCATCTTTATTGCTTTGTCATGGTTTCAAATGCAGATATGCAGCGAACTTTGTCGAAAATAGCTCGTTTGCGGCGTAAATTGTAACACTACGTTGCAGGATAAACAAAATACATTATAACTGTCTTTAAATCCAAGCAATAGTCTCGGGTCAAAACGTGAAGAATCGGAAAGCGTCGTCCTCTGTTACGTTTCCTTACTCTCGCAAAAATATCGCTTTTAATACAGTAACAATGTATTTTATACGAACCTAGTTGGGAACGGGGGTAAAAACGACGTCCAGATAGCAGGTCTTGTTCAATTTAGGTATTACAAAAGAGTCACATGGTGATAAGTCTAGTGAATACAGAGGGTGATATAGTTGATTCCATTTCCAAACAAACAGTAGTCAGTTTTACAAAAGGTTGTAAATTTTGTCGCAGACGTAAACGTCGACTTTACGGTCGAATTTATGTATGCATACTGTATGTAGGCTTGCAGTGTGCTTAGGAACACTGTCTTGTGAAAGAGTTTACTAATCCCTCTGATTACTCCTACATGTATCAGTGCATATGAATTTTTCATTTATACATTGATTATTTGTTTTATTAATTTAGGGTTAAAATTGATTTAACAAACTTGCATCATTATATACCTTATACGTTTTATTCTCTTGAATGTTCACCGTATCTGCTTAAATCTATTTTTAGCATACTGTGTACTGTTGCCCGCTGTTTTCATAATTACCTCATCCTACAATTGTGATTTTTATGAGATATGCGAAGAAACTATGCATGTTACGTGTACCTATGCAGCTGTATTTTTTGTGATTGTCTATTGCACTTGTAAGAGCGGTGAGTTCCTGGTGCTAGGTAAATTGTGTACACCCCACCGCCAGCTTTTCCTATCGTGTATTGTGTTAGTCACTGTTTCGTACATTGAACTACATGGATTATTTGTTATAAGCAATGTTTTAATTGTTGATAAACTTCATTAAAATTCATGTTTTCATTATTCAGATCTAGCTTTACTAAGAATTAGGCGTAGTATGTGTTAATAAGAATCCCCTTTATTATGGCAAAGCAAATATACAGGATATCGTCTGCTAGACGATGTCTCGTTTCTATAATGATACAAGTTTTAAATGTATTGTTACTCGGGTTATAAAAACATCTATCACAATTGTTTAAGTTATTTTGTTCAAAGTTTATTTTGACTCTTAGTGTTACTTTATGAGATTTACGTTTCCCGTTGTACAGTAGGCTTGAACGACACTGTTCGGCATACATTATTTCATTCTTTATTCACTTTAAGTGTATAAAACTATATCTTAGTTTATACGGTACCGCTCAGCGTTTTGTTTGGTCAAGCGTCTCCGTACAACTATTTAATCGGATAATTGATATCAGGTTATTAATTCTGAAAACTCCCAACCAAATGTGCTCTAACACCAACAGTAATTATGCATCACTTATTATCTTCCAACACACTGGGTATCTTAGTATTGTAACCTGCCACGCCCCCTTTTGCCCTTGAAAGTACGGTTGACGCCTTGGACCAAATTTAATACATCTTTCACCTGAATGTGCTTTGCCATGATCTTACTATGTGTTTACCATTGATTTTTCATAATTAAAAATCATTTTTATCATACCAAGCTTTGTCCTTTAATCGAAGCATTGCCAGTACTTGGGAGAGGAATTGAGCCGGAAATTAAACTACATACATTTTTGGCCCTCTTTCTTAGAGCTATTCCTGGGGAACATAACAAATTTTATGAATGTGAACGTCTTTTGTAAAACTTTTGCCTTATTGATTTGAATCTGAGCAAATTCACCATTAGATTTAAACTAAATTGAGTACATTAATATCTTTTGAGTCCGTAATTTTTTTTCTGATTCAATCTTTGGTTATTTAACATTGGTTTTTTAAAATGAAATATCTTTTGACATTTTCAGTTACAACATTCAAAATAAACTAGTAGACTAATTGCTCTCGAACAATTAGAGGTCCTTCCACCTTAATATTTTTTAACAAATTGTAAGATTTCTCAATAAGGTATACAGAAAATTATTATACCTGTGATATATGTTGTACAAGAAAACGGGAAAACCACAAAGCTATAACTGATTTTTTAAGAGTTTTTTTTTTGCATTTAAAGCCATTGCTTTAAGAATTCCCTGTAGTTTACCGTAAATATCTTTTGAATGACTTTTTTTGAATTTTTTTTTCACTTAACTCTGAACAAAACTGATGTGCTCGCCAAGTGAATGTTCTTTACACAAGCATGTAAACAGAAAACCCAACAATAGAAGAGCTAGAGGCTAGCTGTCTTTGTACAATATGAATGGGTTGACTGTAAAAACAATTTCCACTTCAGTAACCACAGGACTTGATGTTATACCCGGCTGTCCAAATTGAATACCTTATTGCGCAATCCAGCAAGCTATTGAAACCCTTACTATAATTCTGTATCTCAAAAGATATGATAATTCATTAATTAAGAGATTTCCAAATGACCTTGACCTTTGACCTTTATGTCATTTTGTTCGGCCAAGGTAGACGCTCCCATCCCAAGTGGTCCGAAGTCTCTATGATAGATAGTAAAAAAGTTGGAAGTGATTTTAGTTTCAAAGGAGTAGGGATAACAAGCATTTTGTACAATAGGGGCAATAACTTTGTAATTATTCAAAGGTAGGAGCCAAGGGGCTATATTATAAAATGTCTTAGGATGCCCTACTAAATCCATGAAAAAGTTTTTCTTTACCACCCTAAACAAAAGAGATCTAAAAACTCATTAACAGATTTCCAAATGACCTTGACCTTTGACCTTTATGTCATTTTGTTTGGCCAAGGTAGACACTTCCATCCCAAGTGGTCCGAAGTCTCTAAGTTAAATAATAAAAAAGTTGGAAGTGATTTTATGGAAATTTAAATACTTTCAGGGGCAATAACTGCTAGAAAGGGGCCTCGGATAGAATAAAAAACTCCTCTAGAGTACTGAAGACATTGGTAAAAGTTCCAAATCTCTATCTCTTATGGTTTTAGAGGAGTAGCGATAACAAGCATTTCCTTCTCAATGGGCAATAACTCTGTAAGTTCTGGGAGTTTTTTGACACAGGATCAATTGGTACCATAACTTTTAATGAGCAATTACATAAAGTTTAATTTGTTTGGATAACCCTAATAACAAAAAAGTCACCCCGAGCTAAATAGAAAAAAAAAGAAGAAGAAGAAGAGTAACTAGACTCGTTACGAGTAACGAGTAGGTCTTCCGTCCGATTTGTTTTATATGATACAATGAAATATCGATACTCTCTGCCAAATCTGAGATCACGTTGAAACTAGGTTTTTGTCTCGGGACCGGAAACGGACGAACGGAAGTAATTAATGAAAATAAAAGCTGGTATTTCTTGTATATTTGCCTAGTGAACATCACTGTTTATCACGCTAGATGAAACACCTAAGAAAGTCTGTTAAACTTGTTATAAAACATGAATTGTTTGAACCCTTCCGATAAGAACCGGAAGTGACGCTTGACAAAATAAAACCCGTTAAACACATTTTTAATCAAATGTCTATCATTCATAAAAGTTTCGTGTCTCAATCACTTACAGTGACTAAATCTCGCGAGTATCAAATCTGTAAAAAGGAAAGCTACCTAAGATATTTGATATATCTTGCCGGAAGTAAAATATGTTTGCTTATTTAACATTGTATAGACAACATATATAAGAATTTATACTGATTTAATCATTCCATGTAATATAAATAAAATAAGATAAAAAAAAATTTGAGGTGCTTCCGGTGACGACCGGAAGTTACGACGAATCACACAAAATAATGTAAACACAGATACATACATAGGACTATCATCCCAAAAAGTTTGGTTGTTCAAGTCGTCACCGTTTTTGAGATCTCGTGGAGTCAATGTTTTTTGTCTCTGGACAGGAAACGGACGAACGGAAGTGCTCAGTGAAAAAAAAAAGTTTGTGGTTTTTCAATACTGGATAACTATACTTTATTGTTTATCAATTTTACTAAAATTGTCACACAAAAACAGTTAAACTTTCAAACAACCTAATCTATTTGAACCCTTCCGATGAGGACCGGAAGTGACGGTTGACAAAATAAAGGTGGTTAAAGGCATTTTCTATTAAATTTCTATCATCCATGTAAGTTTCGTGTATTGATCACTTGCACTTTCTGAGATCTCACGGGTAAAACATTGGTTTAAAAAAGGCTATCTGAGATGTTTGAGATAGCTCACCGGAAGTAGATTTTTTTTGTTTCTTTAACATCGAATTGATGACATATGTAAGGCTTTATACTTATATTTCAAATCTATGTGAAAATAAATTAAATGCGTAAAAAAAAATAGTTTTTGAAGTGCTTCCGGTGACGACCGGAAGTTATGACGAACAAAACAAAATAGTTTGAAGACATCTACAACTATAGGTCTTTCATCCTACAAAGTCTGAATGCTCAAGTCCTTATCATTTTGAGATCTCAATGTCACAAGCTTTTTGTCGCGGGACAGGAAACGGACAAGAGGAAATGAATTTAAAAAAAAATGAAATAACTAAATGCAGATATTATTATTTTCTATCATTCCTGAAAATTTCAAAAGAAAAATTGTTTAGCCGTCTCTGAGAAATCTTGTGAACAAAAAAAAGGGGGGTGAATGTCAAAATTGGTACCCAATTTTCGAGCCATGGCGAGCTCTAAAAAATGGCGCCACTGGCGAAAAACTAAAACATTCGGAACAACTTTAAACTATGGTCTACCTATCCTGAAAATTTCATATCCATATCTCTGATAGTTTTTGAGTTTTTGTGTGCACAAAGTGGGTCGAAAAACTTACAAAATCAGCAATAAATCGGTACCGGAAGTGACGACGGGAAAAATATTAAAAACAAAATAAATTCAGATCACTTCCAATCATCTGTGAAAGAATGGTAGAAATTGGTTGGATAGTTTTCGAGAAATCGCGTGCACAAAATTTGTGGAAAAAAAAAAATAATAATAATAAGAAACAGTACGAAAACTATAAGGTCTTCCGTTGAAAACGGAAGAACTTAATAAAAAACATAAAGAAAACAAGAGGTCTTTCACCTGAAAGGTGGAAAGACCTAAATACAGAATATAACTAACGTTACACACATTTTCCCTTATCTCTGAGCGTAGCGGTAGATGTCCTGTAGGATCAAACAAGGTGGCCATGTAAGCCAATACTCCTGCTGTGTCGGTAATCTCCGGAGGGTTTGTTTTGAAAGTTTCCGAGTTCTAATGAGCCTTACTGAGAAACCAGTACATATGCTATGTAACTTAAGCAACATTATTGTTGACAACGTTGATTTAGAAACTTATAAATGGTTATTAAGTAAAAAAGTTTAAAACAAATTACTTCAATTTTTATCGTATAACATATTAGAGACAATCCTTTTAACAAAAAATCATTTGATCTAACTAAACATCAGGACTATGACATAAAATCAGAATACAGAACAAGTTTATGATTATTTAATATTACATATTGCGAGCAATTTAATTACATTTACTTGGTAAACAAAGTCGTATGAAATGATTAAACAGAGGAATTAATTAGTAAAAAAGCTTGTACAAATAATAAATGCATTTATGTACCTTTGTATTTTGCATTCATTATGCCGTTTTCTTTCATCTGACAAATACTTAATGACGTTGAACTAATACATTTATCCTAATATACAATATTTTCCCCACATTATACAATAATGAACTGTAAGATAGTTTTAAGTCAGTTTTGCAAAGAACACGAATTTTATGCGAATCATTATATTAATCACAAAAATAAGCGTTGTTGCCAATCCTTGACTTTGAACATAGAAATTTCTGAAATCAGAAGTAAAAAAAAATCCAACTGTAGGTGACAATAAAATATACAAAAAGTGTTCTGTTGTCAAGTGCCAACTATGAATAAATGTACGCTCAGCGCGTAACCTTTCCGAATAACTTCCTTAAAAGATAAAGTGGACTCACCAGTATACATGCACGAGTGGGATTGCAAAAATAAGTTTAAACAAACTCTGAAAGCCAAATATGAATGACGATGAAAAGAAGCAATGTATTACGCTTCTATAGGAAAGAAATCCTTTTTAATTGGATTTAGTTCTAACTGCATCCACCACCATCCCAGATCCAGCACCAACCGCTGCTAACATCGCCAAAATGCAGAAGACAAAGGCGAAATTGTATTCAAATACCGAATGAGAGGTGACGAGATCGCCCCTTTTTGCCGCATAAACAGCAATCGATATCAATATAAAGAGAGCTGCAAATCAAATTTATTAGAAATTTATTGTCAAGGATATTAAGGTAGTACTAGTATACATTTTCATCTACGTAGCTCTTACCTCCAATGAAAGCAGTGCCAATTGCTGCAAATAAAGCTGGTTTCGTGTCTTTCAGGAAAAACAATTTCAAAATTGTCATTACAAGAGCAACCAAAAGTGATATGAATCCAATAATGCTTGTTGCTCTTACAGCTTTTAACCATTCTGTCGAAGAAAGTAAAACGCATGATGTTATACGTTGAAAAAAGGAAGGTAAGCATTTGTTTAGGGCGAGTCAATGTAATTATGTTTTCAAGTCTGACAATCTAACATTCATAAAAAGATTAAAATTAATAAAGTAAGAGTGATCGCGATTTTACAGTATAAGAAGTAGCTGTATACCCGGTATAATCTCGTGATCAGCACACTCATCTATGTCAAGTAATTTAACAATTGCGCACGATTTCCATAAACCACTGTGTGCTTTAAATCCTAAAAATTCAAAGGATACCCAATATGGAGAAGCTAAACCAATAAGTTGACAAATGAAAGCACAGATGATCAGCACTAAACCAGTCAGTAATAATTTAGAGGCTCCATTGTAAACCACTGAAATGAAAAAAAAGAAAAACAAGATGAAATCAATTGAGTTCCGCTTACAAATTTGAGCCTAGCAATAATTTTATATTTGTAGCGATTTCAAAAAGATTTTATTAACCTTAAAGTTATGAATTCTAAAAAAAAATAAATTAAAAGCAAAGTCTCAAATGTAATAATAAACAAAACCTTTTCTTCAGTTTGTTAATCTCGCAGCACAATATCAGTAAAGTATTTTTTCGAACTTGTTTAAATACTCATTTCTATTTTAAACAGACCTGCGCACTATACCAGTAAAGCAAGCTAATTTCAAGTTAATTTTAAAACACACCCATGCAGGATTAGTCGGGCATATCAAGGCCGTAAATATGCAAACAGTGTTTCGGAGTAAGTTTGCTTGCTTGAAACTGGTGTTTATCAATAATTTCAATTGGATATATCTTCAAAACTTAGCAATTATATTGTATGAGCGATTGGAAAATATCGGCCACATGTGTACACCAACGTTGAAATAACACATACATTAATTAATTTGCATCAGTATTACAAATACATGAAACTTGATCATTGTAATTAATACATGAGGCTATCGTTTCATGAACGTTCGTTATATTGCTGTATGTACATTAGATATATGGTATAAGGGGTATACACAAAAGCTTTTTATAGACAAAAACCAACAACTGATATGTTAGTTAGTCAAAAAATATTCAAGTTCAATGTCATTTAAGTTTGACCGACAAGGAATAACACTGAGAGAAAATCTAACATTTCCAAAACTAATTTGTTACTTTCGAAAATTGTCGAACATTTTGACATCATTATGAGGGAGCAGTCTTGATCTCCATAAAACGGGTGTTAGCAGACTTGTAAACACTGTTTTTTAGAGGGGAGCTCATTTTTTTGCGAGCGGAAAATTTTCTTGAAGAAAATGATAAAAATCATGCAATAAAAAAAAATCGAAATATTTTATAACATGTGATTTTATTATTCATGCGAACTCTTAACGTGTGATATTTTTGTTATCATATATATTGTCAAACGTCCAATAAAAACTATCCCTTCTTTGGAAATAAAACATATTTAATCAAAAGAATAAACACAAACATTGTACACAAAAAGAAAGTAAAGGTTATTACCACTCTGAGTATATTAACATCAGATACAGATTCATTACCATCATTAATGCTATTCAAGAAATATATTGTCACTCTTCTTGTGAAATATACTAATGAGAAACATGTTTTGGAAATCGACCAACATTTTTTTTTACCCCAGAAACCCTTCAATGCTAGCGCGGAACTCAGAAAATATGTTTACTTTAGGACAAGGAGGAGGTATTTTAGAAATAAAAAGAATATACATTTATACAACTCGTTGAATCTTCTCTATACTGGAAAAGACGTATAATAGTCCTCAAAAGTTTTGGGCTTTTTCTCTAATTAAGAAAAGAAATATTGACTGTGATTTTTAGGTCACCTTAGTCAGGTGACCTTTTACACTAACTAGATTGATATAATGCTATTGGTCTTCGTCCATCGTCATGCGTCGTCCGTTAACAATTTTACATTTTTAACATCTTGAAAACTACTAGGCCAATTGTTACCATTTATTGTTTCAAGCATCTCTAGGATAAGAGAAATGTAAGTTGTGCAATTTATGACTTTACCATCCCCGGGGCCTCATTGGAGGGACTAAATATGCAAATACAGCCTCATTTTTATAAATCTTCTTCATTACTCCCACACATGTGGGAAAAAACCTATATGCAGGGTTATGATGTCCATAACGCCCTTTACCAAAATGTGAAATTCATGGCCTTTTAGTCAGGGATTCAGGCCCATGGACATATTGACCCCGCCCTAAGGCATGAATCCCTACAGTTAACATGAATTAAATCTTTAAAAAGTTTCTTCTCTTCTCCCATATATACTTGAGAAAAACTAAATTCATGGTTATGATGTTTTTAAAACTACCTAAATTGTGAAATTCATTGCCCCTGTGTCAGGGGTTCAGGCCCCTTTTGGGCAGGACCAACATTGCCATGAAGTGGAAATGTATTCATTCTTAGAAAATCTTCTTCTCTACTCCCATATATATTTGAGAAAAACTTATTCCATGGTTATAATGTCCACGAAGCCTCTACTTAAATTGTTAAAATTCATGGCTCCTTGGTTAGGGGGTTAAGGCCCTTGGGCGCGACCAATATGACCATATAGTATTAATCTTACAAAATCTTCTTCTCTACTTCAACAATTGTGGGAGATAAACTGAACGCATGATTGTGATGTTTATGAAGACTCTATCTAAACTGGGAACTTTATGACCCCTGTGTCAGGTGTTCAGGCCGGTGGGTGAAGCTAATATTGGCCATATAGTGAAAATGAATTTTATCTCAGGAAATTTTCTTGCCTATTTCCACAGCAGGGAGATATAAACTGGACCCTTTGGGTCAGGGGTTCAGGCTTTTGGGTGGGGCCAATATTGCCACATTATGAAATCGTGAAATTCTCTACCCATGGATTCTCTACCCATGGGGTGGGGGTTGAGGCTTTTTTTTTATTGGGGGGGGGGGGGGTGACAAATATGACATTATAGTAAACATGAGTTTTTTTAAAGATCATTTAAACTACTTGGGTAACTCACTGTCGTTGGTAAACTTCAAATAATAAAAGCGGGGGTACCAGTAAGAGGAGTTGAATTATGGTTTATACTCTAAAACGAAACATAAAATGCAAACATGAGACTCACCACAGGTCTATTTATAAACTGTGGTACTCAGGTTACCGTCAAGGCCTGTGGGCCTCTTTTTAACAACATAAATTGATTTACACTCTTCTTCGCGTTTAGCAAGGTTTCGTTTCTCGTGGCTTGAAAACCCAATGTTCCCCTGACCTCATTTGATAGCTGTAAAATGTTGCATTCGAGATTATGTAATGTTTATTTTGTTATGCTCAACGAAAACAAGTTTGCGCAGTTAACTTTTGTCAGCCGTCGTCATACAATGTAAACTGTTGCTATGAAATCTTTCTATAAATAGTTTTGTTATGCAATAAGGACACATTTTTACAAACCATTGTGTCTTTTAACCAATCGAATTCGACTTATTTGCATGAAAGATTTGGGGAAAGCATTGATAATTTGTATCTAACATTAGGTATTTTAAAAGAAGGAACCCAAAGTCGCCTAAAAAGTGTTTTTTACAAGAGACTTATTCCACAAAGTATTTTATGGCCATCTGAAGCTGAAAGTACAAATCAAAAGAAAAATATACCCCACGCTTTCCAAAAACTATGGAATCATTAGATTTCGTGGTGGCTCAACATCCTCCACGAATTGATAAATTAGGGTTATAAAGTCTATTAATATTTTGCTTTTGTAGGTATAAGATAATACACGAAATTACGTTCCCACACACCTGTAAAATTTAAGCAATCCACGAAAATCGGCCCCCACGAATTTAAATGATTCCAAAGTACTTGACAATGCAACGATATTATTATATATTTTATGTGAAATTGCATAATAAAGTTATAATGTAAATTTCCTTGTGGGCGACGGGTGCGGACATTGTTTCCTTTTCAAAAACCTACTAAAATTTGCGTTTCTGCGAAGTTTAAAGAAAAAAACCCCGGGAAATTGCACCTTTTTTATGACGTTACAATTTCCCATGTTAAAGTCTAATCAGGAAATGTTTTAGAGATTCTCAATTTTTGGATATTCTTGTGTAAATAAAACCTACAATTTCATTTTTTGTGATATATCTAAAAAACTTGGCAAAATATGACTGAAACTGTACCTTCTTCTTTCCTGATAAATAATGAAATCGGAATTTTCTGGGAGTAGCGCTGGCAAGCTGTTCATAGCTACATGTATATTTAATATATGGCCAAAAAATTCTAAATTCAGAAGGCCGGAAATCCTGGGAAAAAATGTAATAAAAATTTCCTGAAATATGCTACACATTTACCGGATTACCTACAAAGGAAATTCTGTAAATCTGGTTTAAGAGGAGTGCGAAGACAAACTATTCAGTACTATTTATAGGACACATTGTGCCCTAAATACCTTCAAAGCTTTACGAAATTCCATGAAGCGAGTTGCATTTGCCAAAAAAAAATGTCTCATGACAAGTCAACAATTATGATAAATGATGATTAGTTTAGAAATAGTTTATGCTGCTAAGTCCGATTTATAATACTCTATATATAGTATAAGTTTGGTCTCGTTACTGATACATGTAACCTGAAAGATAACTGTAGCTGCCCAGGCGCAGCCAAGCTAAACCAATTTAAACACAGTTCCAATAAAAACACCAGGATTCTGGCAGACCAGTTTTATTGTGTCTAAATAGTTTGTACAATTATAGACATAAGATAAAGGGTTTAAAACTTACATCGTGGCCTCGATACATCTCTAAAAACACAAGCGACCATGCTCGCAGAACCGGAAACATACTAATAACAAATGCGGGTCGCACTAATTGCCTAAAAGAGACCTTTAGTAACACGAAATTTATAACGTGTACGCGTAACGTACCCGTACACGTACACGTTATAGCCGTAAGCATAAAAATGCTTTAGTTACGCGTAATACCGGAAGTGTTTGTAGCAGACGTCTAATCAGCAGGAATGGGGGATTAAAGGTAAATAAGTTAACTATGTTACTTGAAAAAAGTTATAAATGAGATTAACTAAACTGCCTCTGACTGTTAATGAGTAACTGAGGGTGATTAATGCATGTTACTGAGATTTTTAAAGAAATACGGGACATTACATTCTTTGAACAACTTTTCTTCATATTTTAAAAATCTGTTTACCACATTAACCATTTCAGCATTGAAAATCTGCTTTACTTACTGGATGAAGGGCAATTAAATTTTGAGGAATTCCTCATATTAGAATCAAAAATACATACTAAATTACCTCAGCTTGTGCCAGACGGACCGAGATTGAGTTTTTCTGCACTGAGCGATGAGCAGTGTTTTTCTTTATTTCGGTAAGAACTATGTGAATATTTGTGTAACATATATGTAAAGATGTTTTTTTCAAAATAATTAAATAAATAAATAATCAGCACTACCGCATAATAAATAGCTCCTGATTAAAAAATATTCATTATTAGGTTCAGCAAATGTGACATTCGACGTACGGTTCATACTCTTAGGATTCCAAGCAAAATTGTGTGCAAAAATAACAGCATCGCCACTGGATTAGAGGCTCTTTGTATCACTTTGAGGAGATTTGCGTACCCAAATAGACTAGCAGATTTAGTTTCTGTATTTGGCAGGAGCGAATCTGAACTAAGTCTCATCTTTAATTCGGTAAAAAAAAAATGCTTATTAATATTTTTCTTGTCCAATTTTCTTACTTTAATGTATGCATAAAATATCGATGTTCTTTATTTAACTCTCAATTATACAGACGCTGGATTTTCTCTATGTCACACACGGAAACCGCTTAACTTCTTTAAATCAGAGATGGATCCAAAGGGGATTACCTGATTTTACGACAACTTTGATAAATTTCTGTCCTCTGCCAAATTGTTGGGGAATTTTAGATGGCACTCTTTGCCCAATAACCCGCTTTTCCCGTTTTCAAGAAGTTACTTATTCAGGTGAGAGAGAGAGAGAGAGAGAGAGAGAGAGAGGGGGGGGAGGTCCCAAATAACAAAATTGTATATTTTATAAAATATTCTTGTTTAATATATATATTTATTATATAATCAGTGTTGGCTATTTTCAGGACATAAACGGATACATGGTATCAAATTTCAATCAGTTGTCACTCCCAATGGTTTGATTGCAAATTTATCTGGGCCTTTTGAGGGTAAACGGCATGATGCAGCGATGTTTAGAGAAAGCGGTCTTGGAGACGAGCTTGCGCATTATATGAATTCTTCAAACGGAGAACCGTACTGCTTGTATGGAGATGCTGCCTACGCCGTGAATCAATATGTTATTGGGCCCGTCAAAGGTATTCGAATAAACCCAGAAGCGTAATTTAACCGGCAAATGTCAGCAGTAAGACAGTGTGTGGAATGGGCTTTTAACAAAGTCATACAGACATTTGCGTTTCTTGATTACAAGAAAAATTTAAAACTCTATCTCCAGCCTGTCGGGAAGTACTACGCTGTGGGAGCTTTACTGACCAACTGTCACACTTGTTTGTATGGCATTCAAACGACACAGTACTTCGGGATTCATCCTCCTTCATTGGAAGAATACATAAACAATAATTAGGTCAAATCTTTATTTGTTTTGTACACAGCCGATTAATGCTAATTTTGTATTCACAAATAAACAACATGGTTGATGAGCTGCCTAAACAAATCGATCATAGCCGTTCTTTCTTCTTTCTCTAGGCGAAACCTTTCTTGGTCAAGCACCTGTCGCTTTTCCTCCAACTCCAGTTTCTTTTTTTCCAGCTGAATTTTTTCTTTGTTTAAGTTGTTCTCGCTTTCTGCCTTATGATGCAAGAAGTCAATCATTGCGCTGGATTTTCTTCTCTTCACACCTTGGGATCCGCAGAGGCCGTCATTTGAATTTGCGTCGTTCTCGTCAGAGATTGCTAAAATAATTGATAATGAATAATAATTTCTAGATAAAGAAAAAGGTAGTATAATTTTAACAAACCCCAACCCCCTACTGAGCAAGTACTTGTTTTTAAATTTTCAATTGCCCTTTTTCGTATAATTTTTCCCTTTTCACTCTCTTCCTTTCCTTGTTCTTTTTTGGTGACTTTAACTTGTTCAGACAGATCAAGAACCTCCTGTAAAATATGCTCCTTTTTGCCATATTCCTCTTTTGTTCCAGATCTTTTAAAATATAGTTAGATGTATATGACTATAAAAGCGGAACATCACACAAAGATGTTTTCGTTTTGAAACTAAACAAAAATACGTTGTCAAGCACAATGATTAAAATTGCTCGATTAAGGTTTACTTGTGATATACATGTACCCCGGTAAGATATGAATTATTTTATTTATGCACCTGTACAACTTTTCCCTGTCATCTACCTTGAAATAAGAAATGAGTAGAGTGGTCCTCTCCCTGCATCGTCTCCCGTCCAGTGAAATGCCTTCGTGACTTATCATGAAATTTTCTGCAATTTCAGCCCATTTGTTGGATCCGTCACCGGAAAAGGGGTTAATAGCTGATACTTCTTTTAACAAATCTATGTCATCTTTCATCGAAAATCTAAACATTTTCTTCCTTGTCGTTGACATGCTAAATCTCTATCGAAAAACCTTTAAAGATAAAAAAAAATGTTTCTGACTGATCAGTGCTTGATAAATAAAGATGTTGTAACACACTGTAAAAACTAAACTGCATGTACACGTAGCCCATAGGTGATTTATAATAATGCCCCCCCCCCTCTCTCTCTCTCTCTCTGTCTCACACACACACCTATTGCTTTGGTAAATGGTGATGAACACCCTTTTATTTTGTAAGTAGACTTCATTACAAAATTGTTATTAAAAGTTTTTGTTTAGTGTTTTGTTATGGAAAAAGACGATCAGAACGGTTTGCGCTGTTCTGAACCGAAACAAAAATTATAATATGTATACCTACCGTTATGGCCATGCTCGCATAAGGATATGTGAGGGCGGGGTTGGTAAGAAGGGGGGGGGGGGTAAGTCGGCATTGTGAAAAATATCATTATTGACATCGTAATGTGATTGCATAATAACAATATTTTTTATTTAACATGATAATACTGTTTTTAACTGATTAAGTAAATAACAAAAAATTTATGTCGCGGCTAGGCTGAACATGTTGTTTACAACGTGTAAGCAGAACTTTCAGTGGCTCGGTATATTTTTCCCAACTCTTTCACTGAATGAAACATGTATAAAAATAGTTACACGACATGATATTTTAATGAAATTAGCTATTAAAAATTGAGAGGATTTGATATGTGTTGCAAAATTTTTCAATTAACATACAAGTTTACTACTTACGTGTAGGGCTCTGTCTACAAGGTCAAAACGAGTAGCTACACGTAAAAATATCGCGTCATGTGTGCATAGTACGCATAATTTGATGACGTCATACTTACACGTTCGCCCGAAACGAGTAACTAAAGGTCTCTAATGACCCAAAAAATACGGGTGACCATAATCGCCGCAACATCAGAAAAAGACATCAAATACAAAATCAATGTGTGTAACGTGACACTCCCCGTCTGATATTAATAATATCACCTAATATCAAAAAAAAAAAAAAAAATAAACAAGAGAATGTAATGTTTCAATTACACATGTATACAACAAAAACAGAACATGTTCATTCACTTTCACAATCTTTTCTGCAAAGTAACACAATGTCGCTTGTAGGTCGTGTAAATGTTCTCTTGTCACTGCCAACGAGCACATCAACCTTGCGAACCCGATTATCGGAACTTGGATAAGCTTTGACGATTCTACCGACCGGCCATTCGTTTCGGTATGTAGATTTCTCAGTGAGAAGCACGACATCACCCTGAAGATTCTTGGACTCGTTTCCACTTAGAACGAACTTGAAGAGATGTAAGGTATTCAACACGCCAACGAGCCCAAAATTGATCTGCTAAGTACTGCACACACCTCCACTGTTTCTTGTAAATGCCCTTCCTATTGAAGTCGTCCAGCTGAAATGATCTGTCTGATCCGTCTTCATATAGTAAGAAGCATTGCTGGCGTAAGTGGACACGGACATTCAGGGTCGTACGACATAGGTGTGAGGGGTCTGGCATTGACGATGGATGAAACTTCTGCCATGAGTGTTGCCAGTACATCATGTGTCAGGTCTTCACATCCAGCAGGAGAGAGTCCAGTATGCGTCTTGCTACTCCTATCATTCTTTCCCATGCCCCTCCCATATGTGAGGCATGAGGTGGGTTAAAAACCCAGTTGATGCGGTGATCACTAAGGTACCTCTGTATCGGTATGTCGTTTACACTGATGACATTCGCATTCACGTCATTGGTAGAGCGCACAAAGTTTGTCCCCTGATCAGAGTGAATAATTTTCACTTCCCCTCTCGCTGCACAAAATCGTCTAAGAGCATTGATGAAACTGGAAGATGACGTCTCCTCCAACAATTCAATATGTACAGCACGTACAACCAGACAAGTAAACAGTAGGGTTCATCGCTTAGAGTTGACTTCTCCTCCGCGATTCTAACGGGTAGCTATTGTCCACGGACCAAAGACATCCACCCCAATGTAAGTGAATTGGGGTGCTGGGTCCAAACGATCAAAGGGAAGGTCAGCCATCCTCTGCTCCTCACGACGTCCTCGTAGTCTTCGACATTTCACGCAGTGATGAATACAGGAGTTCACAAACCGTCGTCCACCAATCAACCAAAATCCTGCACTTCTGACAGCCGCTTCTGTCAATTGGCGTCCTTGGTGACTGATTTTTTCATGAAAATGACGGATGATCAAGATGGAAATGTGATGTTTTGGAATAATGATAGGGTTAGTCTGCAGTATGGACAGTTTTGATTCTCGTATGCGTCCACCAACACGAAGAAGTCCATTATCATCCAGGTAAGGAGAGAGATCCAAGATGGTACTAGATCTTGGAAGTGGTAATTTATCTCTTAAGGCTGCAATTTCTTTTGAGAAGTAATCTCTTTGGACTGCTCAGATGACTGTTAGTTCGGCCTCCACTTCAGGTACAAGCGTGCAACTCTTGGTTGCAATTTATGAGCGTATGAATCCTTTTAAAGAACTGACGGCTCTGGTTAGACTTTTCCAGGTTGAAAACTTCTTAAAGTGATCAGACAGTGGACGGGTTTTCTCTGCAACATTGTCCACTATATCGGTTTTCAGGGTTCTAATCTCCTTGTCCTTGTCAGGGTCAACTAATGGAAACTCCTGTTGACGTTCTTCTGGTTGTCTAGAGAATGAGCCACTGGGACCATTTAGCCACTTGCTCTCTTGCAGACTTCCAGCTGAAATGGATCCTGTGGGCTCATCTGCTGGATTCTGCGCGTTCGGTACGTATCCCCACTGGTCGGGACTTGATGACTTCCGTATTCTGTCAACACGGTTCCTGACGTAGGTGTAAAACCGCTTGGTCTCATTTCCAATATAACCTAAAACCACCTTGCTGTCAGTGAAGAATTCTACTTGACGAAATTCTACTTCCAATTCATCTCTGATGATGTCATAAATTTCCGTTCCCAGAACAGCAGCACACAGCTCGAGACGAGGGATGGTGTGGCCATGTTTAGGAGCCACCTTGGCCTTTCCTAGTACAAATCCAAAATGACGCTTACTGCTGTTGTCGATAGTGACAATGTAAGCCACTGCAGCGATAGCCAATTCAGAAGCGTCTGTAAAGATGAACATGAAGATGTCCCTGTCAGAAGATGCTTCCATCAAGTAAGTTCTAGGGATGTTCACGCCTTCCAATGAGCCTATGTCGTTCTTCCAAAGTTGGAATTTGTTGCGAAATTCCTCAAGTAGGGATTGGTCCCATTCTACTGGCTGGTTCATAGCCTCCCGCAGTAGTAACTTTCCCGCAATGGTGGCAGGCATAGCGAATCCCAAGGGGTCATACAGTCCATTAATGGTCGACAGCACACCACGTCGCGTAAACGGTTTTTCATTTACAGTCACACGAAATGTAAAAGTGTCTTTCTCTAAGTCCCAAGAAACTCCTAGACTCCGCTGATTGGGAGATCATCATAATCAAAGTCCAGCTCTGTCAAATCTTTCGCCAGATCATCTTTGTGAAACGCAGCGAGTACTTCACCGGAGTTTGAGCATAGTTTATGTAGCCGCAGATTTCCCTCTTCTTGAAGAGACTTCATAGCCTTCTTGAGTAGCGCTGTAGCCTCTTCAGCCGATCTGTGTGATGAAAGTGCATCGTCCACATAAAAGTTCTTGTAGATGTACTCCTTGACATCAGAACCCATGGTTTCTCCGCAGTCTTCCTCAACCCAAGTGCGGCCACAGCTGGACTTGGTCCATTGCCAAAAACATGCACCTTCATTCTATAATCCACCAGTAGTTTGGTTGTATCATTGTCATCATACCATACAAAGAGTAAATAGTCTCTATGGGATGGATGAACAAGAAAACTGTAGAACATCTGTTGAAGGTCAGCGATTACCGCAATCTTCTCTAAACGGAATCTCATAAGGACTCCTACTAAATTGTTCATGAGATTCGGTCCTGTCATAAGAACATCGTTAAGTGAAATGCCTTGACATTTCGCAGACGAATCGAAAACCATCCTGATACGATCCTTCTTCTGGGGATGATAAACTCCGAATATGGGCAGGTACCAGTATTCTCGGTTGAGTTCAGGTTCAGGAGCTCTCTCCGCATGTCCATTCTCCAACAGTGCTTGCATAAATTCCAGAGCGTGCTGACGTTTCACCGGGTCTTTGTGTAAAGAGATGTCGAAGTTCCTTGCTCGGTCCACTGCTTGATGAGGGTTGTTTGGAAGAGGCGGACGAGAGTGCTTGAAGGGTAAAGGTGCAACCCAATTGTGATTCTGGTCTCGGGTCATCTCACGGTCCATGAGTTCTAGAAAGCGCTGATCCTCTATAGATAACGATGGTTTGTTGTCATCCTTCGTTGTTCTAAATACTGGGCCTACATGTAGAGAACTACCACATGGATCCAACGCAGTAGGACGTCCGTTGAACTGAGTGTGTGTTTTCATAGAGTTCACGTCACGAGGTAAGTGCTGGCCATCAAGACACGTCTCTCCAATAATCACCCATCCTAACTTAAGTCTCTGAGCATACGGTTGACCTGATTGTCCAATCTTCTGATCCAACACGTAGTGGGCAGGAGTCAGATCTCGTCCAATGAGAAGGGAGATTTTGGCCTTAGAGTCTAGTTCAGGTAGTTCACCAGCGATAGACTTAAGATGCGGGTATCTAGCAGCTACTTCTGGTGTTGGGATTTCGTTTCTGTTGCTTGGAATCATATCGCACTCTGTCAAGGTAGGTAAAGCGAGCCGTTCTGTTTCACACAATGATGTCACCCTGAAGCCTTCTGAACGTCGCCCGGAGGTCATGACTTTCCCAGAACAGCTGTTAAGACAGTACGGTTCGGCTTCAACTTTGATTTGGAAGAAATCAAGAAGCTCGCTTCTGATCAAGGAAGCAATACTCTGATCATCTATAATTGCATAGGTTTTAATTTCCAGGTTTGCACTGTCTTTGTGTGACAATGTCACTAGCACTATCTTAGCACACGACTTTGCAGGGCCTCCCTTACAAATCTCAGTGCAGCTTGAAGACACTTCTGTCCGGTGCTCCCCGCCATGAGTCGACACTACTTGGAATGGCTGTGAGGTCTTCAGCGCGGGTGATACCCTGAACACATGCATGCCTGTGGAATGTGTTGTCTCGTTACACTCCGAACATCGGATTTTCACATGACAGTTTCTTCGGAGATGCTTAGCGGCACAGCCACGGAAACAAATTCCGTTTTGCTTCAAAAGTGTCTTGCGTTCTTCGAACGGCTTGTGACGGAATACACGGCACT
This sequence comes from Magallana hongkongensis, assembly GCA_016163765.1. NCBI lineage: Eukaryota > Metazoa > Mollusca > Bivalvia > Ostreida > Ostreidae > Magallana > Magallana hongkongensis. The sequence goes on from WFKH01011801.1 coordinate 26,449,396, forward strand.
CATCTAATGTGTGGTTTGTCTTATGAATGATGCATAGGACATGGTCATCTTCTGTTCCATTCATAGAGCCCACTGTTGTCTTGGCTACTGACACTCTAGTATTTCTCACAGGCGGTCCATGACTGTAAGAGCTTGTATTCATATCGAAGTCAAAGCTTGGGTCGTTGAATACTTCGGCCATGTCATGCACAAAGTCGCAAAAGTATGTGAAGGGTGGGAATAACACACTGTGTATACGCTTGTACATAGCGGCACGATCACGCCACTTATTCTGTAAGTTGGGCGGCAATTTGGCTACTGTAGGGTTGATTCCCATAGAAGTGTCATAGAAGCTTAAAAGTCCAGCATACTCCGGTTTCTCCTTTACTGCCCTTATTTCAGACAAAATGTCGGAAAGTTCGTACATTTTCCCCCTGTCTTTGACTGACATCTTGGGGACAGAGTTCAGTTTCGTCTTCAGAGCCACTTCCACTTTCTCTGTAGAACCATAACGGCTATCTAGGCGTCTCCAAGCTCTTTCCAGTGCTGTAACAGGCTTTCCAGCATTAGCGACTTTCAAGCTCTGTACTTGCTTGGATGATTCTTCTCCTGTCCATCTAATCAACAGGTCAAGTTCTTCGGCCGGTGTGGTTTTGATTTCCTTAGTCACACTCTGAAAGGTACACTTCCATGAAACAGTGTTCCGATTTATCGTCGAACTTGTTAAGCCTCGCTGTTAGTAGGTCTCGCTTTACGAGATACTTCGCCAAGTCTGTAGCAACACACTGAGAATTGTTTGTCTTTACACATTCATTGCGGATTCTGTTTTTAGGTTCCGGTTCCTGTTCTTCTTGTGGCGGAACAATGGGTTCTTGATTCCTAACGTACTCTGCTGTCCTTTCTTGTTTCACTAAGTCACTTTCTGTAGGTTCAAACGGAAAATCTAAATCCGCTTCTTCTTCCACTGCCTGTAGTTGAGCCATAGCAATGGCTGCTTCTTTCTTCGCTGACAGTCTCTTTTCCGCTGCATAAAGTTTTGCTTTCTGCAAGATAGCGTTTAGTTCGTATGCCGCCTTTTCTTCTAACAACTTCGACTCTTCCTCTAAAAACTCCAATCGTTTCTTCGCGGTCTCCGCTTCTAACTTCTGCTGTAGACGTACTGAGCTCGTGCTCGATCTGTGTGAGGACACGGAAGGTGCCGGGGACTTGACTTTCTGCTTGCCGGACTTTGTGGGTTCCTGTAGTGAATCCATGGAAGGGTATTTCGGAATATTCACAGTAGAATCCGGTACGCCACCTCCTGTAGACATAATCGGTAGTAGATCTTTTTACTGTAGCTGCCCAGGCGCAGCCAAGCTAAACCAATTTAAACACAGTTCCAATAAAAACACCAGGATTCTGGCAGACCAGTTTTATTGTGTCTAAATAGTGTGTACAATTATAGACATAAGATAAAGGGTTTAACACTTACATCGTGGCACCGATACATCTCTAAAAACAAAAGCGACCATGCTCGCAGAACCGGAAACATACTAATAACAAATGCGGGTCACACTAATTGCCTAAAATGACCCAAAAAATACGGGTGACGCTAATCGCCGCAACATCAGAAAAATACATCAAATACAAAATCAATGTGTGTAACGTGACAATAACGTCGTTGATTTTTATAATAATTAAGCCAAATTCTTTCAAAAAACGCCAAAAATCTGTTTGCATTATAAAAATGCGGACAGAATTTGTCAATATTTCAAACCAAAAATAGTTTTTATTTAACGATTTGTCATGTATATCCAGTGTGCATTGGAGCAATGGAGTTCTCCTTACAGTTGTCGTAGGGATATGCCCTTAGACTATTTTAAATTATTCCTGTTTTGAAACAATATGCCTCTCGATATATATGAGGACAATACCAACACTAGTTTTTGTATTATAAAATATGGCTGTTTTGTAACCAAAACGTCAGTTTATTTATAACCAGTCAAACCGGATTTATGTGGCATAAAATGCTCCAGCTAGGTATTGAAGAACTTTTTAAAGAATTTCAATCTATTCAGCTATTTTTAGATTATCTCGACTGACACTTGATTACAGGGCCTAGATTTATATCATTACATGCTTCCTTAGTAGTTCAAGTGACATGTTGGGAAATAGATGACTCAAAGAAGTCATAAAAGTTAAGGATAAACTCAACATTTGATGCAATATATGTTTCAACATCTTTTCCCTTGGGAATCTTATTGAGCAAACTAAGTATATAGCCACTATAAACAATTATTTATGTACTGGAATTGAAAATTCATGGAATCTAAATCACAAGTTCTGGTGATGAAAAATTGAACATAAATTAATTTTAACGTGCGTTAATTATTCATAATGGAATTACTGTAGATTTTCTAAGATTTAATACATTTTACTATATGGCCATAATGGTCCCACCCTAAGGCCGGAACCCCTGACCCAGGGGCCATGAATTTAACAATTTTGGTAAAGAGCTTCATGGACATCATAACCATGCATTTAGTTTTATCCCCACATGTCTGGGAGTAGAGAGGAAGATTTTTAAAAATTTGGCTTTTTTTCATATTTGGCGCCGGCCGTGGCGCCCTGGGGTGGTAGAGCCATGGATTCTCAATTTAGATTCCTTTTATCATAGAGATGCTTCACACCAAAACTGATAACAATTTGCCTTGTACTTTTCAACAAGAAGTTAAAAATGTAAAATTGTTAACGGAAGACGCATGACAACGGACTCAAGATCAATGGCAATAGGTCACCTGAGTGACTCAGGTGACCTAAAAATGCAATCAGTTTGTTTGCTATATGGTGACAGTACAGTAGGATAAAAGAATTTTTAAGATAATTTTAAAATTTTAAATTGCAATTATTTATTAACTCAAAATATACATGTATCCTGGGAGTGGCATGGAAATTTCCTAGCTTTACACCAAGTTTGATCAAGGAAATTTTGATAATTGCATAAAAGAAGATTAAAATGTTCAAAAGTTATAAACAATGATATGACAAATAGGTCACCTGAGTGAAATCAATTGCAGAAAAAACAGAATTGTTCAAAGTATACATCTATCACTATCTGAAGTTACAGTACGATGTTCCAAAATGAAATCATTTTAATCCAAAGTAACTGTTGGAAAAAGAATA
>WFKH01011801.1:26464966-26477021 GCA_016163765.1 Magallana hongkongensis
AGAGTGTTTAATACATGATGGATATTCAGGGTTATAAAAATTAGGTCTTAATATGGGTCGGATACCTTAAAATGATTTCATTTTGGAACATCGTACTGTTACTTCAGATAGTGATAGATGTATACCTTGAATAATTCTGATTTTTCTGCAATTGATTTCACTCAGGTGACCTATTTGTCATATCATTGTTTATAACTTTTGAACATTTTTATCTTCTTTTATGCAATTATCAAAATTTCCTTGATCAAATTTGGTGTGAAGCTAGGAAATTTCCATGCCACTCCCAGGATACATGTATATTTTGAGTGAAAAAAGTAAAAAATAATTGCAATTTAAAATTTTAAAATTATTCTAAAAATTCTTTTATCCTACTGTACTGTCACCATATAGCAAACAAACTGATTGCATTTTTAGGTCACCTGAGTCACTCAGGTGACCTATTGCCATTGGTCTTGAGTCCGTTGTCATGCTTCTTCCGTTAACAATTTTACATTTTTAACTTCCTGTTGAAAAGTACAAGGCAAATTGTTACCATTTTTGGTGTGGAGCATCTCTATAGTAAAAGGAATCTAATTGAGAATCCATGGCTCTACCACCCCCAGGGCACCACGGCCGGTGCCAAATATGAAAAAAAGCCAAATTTTTAAAAATCTTCCTCTCTACTCCCAGACATGTGAAGATAAAACTAAATGCATAGTTATGATGTCCATGAAGCTCTCTACCAAAATTCTTAAATTCATGGCCCCTGGGTCAGGGGTTCAGGCCCTAGGGTGGGGCCATTTTGGACATATAGTAAAATGTATTAAATCTTAGAAAATCTTCTTTACTCTCATGTTTATTTGTTAAAAATGCATGTTTATAATGTCCATGAGGTCTTCTACCTTAACTATGAAATTCATGACCCCTGGGACAGGGTTCAGGCTCTAGGGTGGGGCCAATATAGCAATATAATGAAAATTAATGTATTAAATCTTAGAAAATCTTAATCTTCTTTACCCCCACACATGTTGGGGGGGGGGGGGGGACTGAATGCATGGTTATGATGTCCACAAACTCCTGTACCTAAGTTGTGAAATTCATGGCCCCTGGGTCAGGGGTTCAGGCCGTGGGGTGAGGCCAAAATGGTGCTAATGTATATATAATGTTGAAAAATTATCTTCTCTACTCCCACACATCTGTAAGGAGAACTAAATTCATAATTTTGTAGACCATTAAGCCCTCTACCAAAATTATAAATTTCATGTCCCCCGAGGTAGGGTTCTGACTCTAGGGTGGGGCCAAAATGGTCATATAATGTAAATGCATTTAATGTTAAAAAATTGTCTTGAACTTTACTTCTGCGGATACTGAATAAAATTGACTGCATAATAAGAAAGAAAATAAAGCCCTCTACCAACATTTTAAATTTCATATCCCCCAAGGTAGGGATTTGAATCTAGGGCGGGGCCAAAACACTCATATAGTGTATACAATGCAGGGTGTGGCCAAAATGGTAATGTAGTGTTAATGTAACTATATAATGTCTACTGACATAGAATAGAAATTGACTGCATATTTAAAAAAAAAACATTAAGCTGTCATATTTAATTATATTTCATGTCACCTTCATGTAAGGCAAGGGTTATGGCCTGGGGGGATGGGGTATAAATTGTCTTATGAATTTATTCTGCTCTGTAATTTCAATGAAAGAAATGAGTAAATTCACATATTTAGAAAACAGAAATAATGACGCTGTTTATCAAAGTTAAGATATTTTGAGAGGATTTGGAAAGTTTTTTTTTTTTTTGGGGGGGGGGGGGGGGGAGTTAACAGTTGATGGAGTTATCTTCCCTTGCTTGTGCATAATGGAGTTATCTTCCCTTACTTGTTCACATTTAGTAATTAATCATTAAAAATAATTTAATTATGAGGTTGTATGATTAAAAGAGTTATACAAGTCTTTTTATTACTTAAAACAGTTTTTGAAATTTCTAAATAAACAAATAGACTTGTTAATAGCAAAGTAATAATTGGCTAGCCAAAATCACTGATAAGCTGTTTTATCAACTTGTTTGTCAGTAGCTTGCCTCGCCTTAGAAACTGTTCATACGTAGAGCATTCCCTTGCGTATCGAATTAACTGAGAGACAAAAACTCCATATGCAGGTGATGAATGTATATTGCTACATAAGGAAGAAAAGTTGATTATAGAAAAATTTAAGTCATCACGTTTATCATGAAGTTTTGTTGTTAGGTTACCATCATGTCCCTTTCCAGTTAAATATCCAAATATGAAGCAGATGACGCAGACTCTGTGGTATCTTTTATTTCAAGTTTATACAGGGTGATCCATAAATTCTGATACCATTACGAAACTTTACAAAAGTCTTCTCTGATAAGATAAACTGTTAAACAAGGTATCATTCTAATCTCTTAAGGCTTGAATTTCATAACATTTGTAAGCTATGGAAAAAGTCTACTTGAAAAAGAAGCAATGACATCGTTGTAGTTAGGGTTATTCAAAGGGTCATGTCTTCCCCAAATGGCTACAAAATCGTCCTACTGTATTTTGAGACTCTTTCACATTAATCTGTGATCTGCACTATGAGGAACTGGTTTTGCAGACATAAAACTTTTTACCGTAGTAGGAAGTAAAGAATGAGAGATTAGGAAAATAAAGTTCATCATTCAGGCTTATTATAGTGGTAGAAGAACTATGGACAACAAGGAAAATCAAGATCTCCGTTTTGTCCTGATTCTCTGACTGATCACTTGAAAAAAGTTGAATGTTTGCAAGAAGTGCTTTCAATGATATCCAAAATACCATAATTGTGCATAATAGTAGATCAAGACATGAAAAATGTATCCTAAACACATAGGTATGGTTTTGGGTTTGAAAAAAAAATGAGAAAGGTCATTACCTTTAGCCCAGAAGGTCATTTACTGCTGCATTACGCATACCTCTGGTGTAAACCTGGAGTGGGGATCTTTCATTTGATTAAGTTCATAAATATAAAATTAAAATCTTATAATTTATCTCTGCTAATTGACAGAAATGCAGAGAGGAACTTATCAGAAGTATAAAACAGGATGCAATGACATTTAGTCATAAAAACTCATTTTTTACTTGCAAAACGAAAGACATAAAAAAAACCATGTAACATAATTTGGCTAATTTGATGCGAATATTTAGTTTCCCAGCTTTGATATGTCAAGTACACAAACGGCACATTGTATACAACCTACATTGTACAACCTACGAGGGTTGTTCGGAAATTATTGAGACAACACAAATATTTTTCTTTCTAAGTGACAAATATTGGTGAAAATTGGCATAAACCTTGAAGAAACCTAAACAAATAGTTAAACAAACTTAAGTAATATTTAAAAATCTTTAATATTTTGTTTACGACGGTACATAAACAAGTCGGTGGTCGGGGTACCCGGCGCAGTCATAAACTCGGAAATTAATTAAACTCAAACAATTACTTACTTAGTGTCGGTGGACCAACAATTAATAGGAAAGTAAATCAAATTATATATGTTCATTTTGCTATTTATTGTGACTAACTTGTGCGCGTTTCACTTGTGTTCGAGTTGAAATACGGAAATAGTACAAATGTATTTACCAAGCAATAGAAATCTGGCCACGACGGTTTATTGAATTTTGACGTCAAGGCGTCGCAGCAAATATACATTAAATTGGTCGGAAACACGGAAGAAGACCTTTACAGGCCAAGTAATTGCTTAAACAAAAACTACAATATAAAGGAGTCAATAGCTTCATTTTATCGGATTTTTTTTTTTACTTACTTTTTAACTAGAATTAAAACAAAGGGAGTAAATATCTACTACTTTTTAAACAAAAACTGATGTCAACAGTTCTTAAATATGTACAGAATGACTTTAACAGACGTTTCACAGAAAGTTGACTTTAGGATAGAAATAAGTCGGTTTTTTCACAAAAAAGTCAATAATGGAAAAGATACGTAAACGTTGATATCTTAAAATGAACAAAATAGATGAGAAATGAATAGTAATTCATGTTTTCCGTTTGTTTTGAAGACGTATAAAACTTAGGAGCAGGGAAGCGCGTTAAAATGACGTTGCGATGAGTTTGGGGTTGCGCCGGGTCACTGGACATAAGCAAATTTGTCAACTTACCAGAAATGATCTAATGATGTCATTGACTGGCAAATTTTCACATTAATAAATGGTACCCTAGTTAACTTATTAGTGAAATTTCAAAGGTTTATCTTTTTTCTCAAGGGAGTAAGAGTAAATGTCTCAATAATTTCCGAACAACCCTCGTACATACTATAAAACTGTACTTTTTGCATATTCATATGAAATGTTTCACTAAATTTTAATTTGTTCTTTTAAACTGTAATGGGCATTTAAAACAGTATCAGAATTTATGGATCACCCTGTATTATATATAAAATGCGACATTAATAATTAAAAAGGGCACCGCAAAGCGGAGCATCCCCTCGCGACATGACTTGTTGTAGGGGGAAATGCATTTTTTAGGATAATACATGTAAATTTTTCAGATCAAAATTTATCAGATCAAATTAAATATAACACAAGTATTTCTAAAAACCAATTTTAATTCATTATATCTATTTTATCCTAATCCCCAAGGTTTGTAGTGTATAAATTGGGGGGGGGGGGGGGGGTGTTACAATGTATCCCCGAGTACCCAAACTCCGTCACCATAAGCAGATAACATCCCGCGTTTCTCTGTAAACTTTTTTTGGTGGTGTTTATCATTTGCAATCACTAAATATAACCTAAAACATTATAATTTATAAAATAATTAACAATAATATTTTTATTATTATTCAAATAAGCCCTCTGAATACGACGTTTATCACGGTGTTATCGTATCTTATGAACCTAACTCCGTCACCCACATGCTCTATGATATGCCAGGGAATGAAGACACATTAACAATTTAGTTAAAACTTAATTTGTATCTAGGCCAAGTTATAATAAGTAAAAATGGTGCATACAATTTAAATGGTATTTAATTTCATCGAAATGAAATGATCGTCAGAATAACAAATGGGTTCTTGTAACAACAATCACAATGACCTTTTCAGAATGTATGGATGCCGTTTGATTTCTGTCCTTACATATTTCAAATATTTTATATCATTAATATATTACTTATTATATTATTTATTTATTGCATTTTTTATAAATGTATCATATTCTAAATAGCGACATACCGTATATATCTATACCCTGTATAAGGCAAAAATATCGGCATGAACGATTTGACGTTATCAAGTGTAGTGCATAAACGCTATTGCGGACTGAAAAAAATGTATTAATAACCTTAATAAAAAATGTATTACATATGAAATGTTTCATCTTGACCTCTCTAAAAATGGCTGACCACCGTAAATGATCGAATGGGCCCGCATGTCAGAAATATCGATATTTTAGTGCACCCGTGAAAAAGTTTTAGCTGATTTCACACAATTAATGGTGCATAAAATGAACAAGGTTTAATTCTGTTATGTTTTGACACATTCTTATTTAAATTTAACCGTTGTAAATTGTTGACATTTGATTGAAGATTTTTGACATGCAAAAAATGACGTCATAATCGCACTTGATTTAGAACGGCGAGGAGTTTCCCGAAAGTGACGGAGTTAGGGTAGTGACGGAGTTAGGGGGCTATGCGATACACGTACGTGGTTGAACAGTTTTCCTATTCTTAGCAGAAACTCAACACATGTACACATATGCTAGTTAAATAATTTAGATTCATTAAGTGACATTCATTTTCATAAATGATCCGTATATATTATGAAATAAGCTGAAGATCTAGCGATCTGTAGTCTGCTCTGATAGACAATTCTAGTTGCTTGTGCAATTGTGGTATGTCAACCCATAGTAGTAGATATGCAGCTATTATTAATATGAAACAATCTTCGCGTGATAAATGTGCGATATCTGTCAAAGTCTCCTCTGAATTTTGGACCAGTTCTTTTGTAAGTAATACGGGAAAATTTGCCCGTTTGTTTGTTTAGCATTTCTGATTAAGATTTTTTGCTTTTATACTGCATTTCATCGTCATGTTGAGTGAATTATGATATAAGGGGTGTGTTTGTTTTCTTTTTCTTTGTCCTATCCAAGTTTGTTATTGTAAATCGGTTATCATCTGTGACAGTTACGGTGTAGTTTTCGGTATGACATCTTGAAAGATTTTTGTTCTATAACCGAGTTTGCAAGTTGAAGGACATAATTCTTTCTTTTTATTTTATTTATTATGATTGTTGCATAAATGGTAAACCAGTTCACAAAAATGTTAAATTTCTCATGACAGTAGTTGCAAAGAAATTTATTTGAATCCATTGTCATTAACTGTGCTACATCTTTGATTGTATGATCTGAAAAGAAAGTATAATCTAACTATAATGTTGTCTATTTGTTTTTCAAATACCTCCTATTCCAATTACAAATGTATCATTTTAAGCGACAGAACACTGTCATTTTGGTTTAATTTAACTCGACAAATACAACACATGAGTGTATCATTAGTGGTTTAAAAACATACGTTGAAAGTATCATTTTTCTTCGAGGGTATGTTGATAAAATTGAAATAGCAGCTACAGGAATGAATTATAGAAATTTTTGCAAATATCAAATAAAAGCTTAGATAATAGGTTATTTTTCTGATATTGTATTATTTTGATAGCACACACCGTTTTAGTTTTATAAGTGTCCAAACCGCAAAGTTTGCATTTATTGCAAAAAAATTCCATCAAAAAATGGCTCAAAATTCTTTATGTAACAATGTCTGTTATAAAAGGAGATTGATGATAAAAGAGCAATTATATAACTCTACTTTTAACCAAATATTACGAGATTAATATTTGTTTAAGATTGACAATAAAGAACATTTCTTATCTCAGTGAACGTCTGCTGTCCAGGTAAACAAACAATTTTGTATCATACGGCACATGAATGAAATGATTCAAAGCGGTTGTACGGTGTGAAAAAATGCAGACGTTATGCACTCTGTATGAACAACACGCGTGTTCGATGTGCATGCGAAGTAAGGCAGCAATATCTGTGCAAAATAATACAAATACACTGTACCTTGGAAATTCTTTCAAAGAATAAAGAAATATTATTGTTAAATAATATGTTTTATGGCATCATTGTATCGTACCATCTATTTTTATCTCAAAATCTATTTTTAGTATCTGGTTTTTATAGTAATTTTTAACCTAAGTGTCCATTTATATCTATTTTTAGAATATTTGTGGTTGTATCTTGTCAATAACCAATGAAATTGCAGGACTGTAATCACGTGAAAGTCACTTTTGTTTTAATCCTGGTATGTGAAGGACGCTTTTATGTAAACAGATTATTTGTGTGTAAATTAGACTTTTGGCCATGAACTTTAAACAAAGTGAAAAGTGATGTACGCGGGAGGATTTGTCAGAGTATAAAAGAATTTTTATTGAAAAGTAAGTTTATATTCATTCTTAGTTTATACATGTATGTGGATCACTTTACCATCGGCGCCCGAGGTACGGACGTTAGAGAAACTGGTTTGACCCGGATTAAAGTCAACATGGTGGATCCAACTGTGGTTGGCGTTATCGGACATTCGTATGTGATGCGTTTAGAACGTTTTTTATTGCAAAACCCAGTGTTTAAGAACTTGTGTTTGAATAAAGATGTATACAAAGTTTGTTTTCGAAGTCGGGGAGGTTTGACAGTCCGTGGTCTGGCTAACTCGCCGAAGCTGTGCACCTTTACCTCAGTTCCGATATTGTGTTTTTCTGGACATCGGGGGAAATGATGCTACAACTCGTGCAGCACATGATATTGGTCAGGACATTGTTGCATATGCGAACTATCTTGTGCATGGACTTGGTGTTGTTAACGTGTTAATTTGCCAGCTGCTGCGCCGCGACCCACGGAAGCCCCCGACCGGTTATAACGACGAAGTGTTAAAAATAAACACACACTTAGAGCAGTTAACTTCGGGGCTTCATTAAGGTCTTCCGTTTTCAACGGAAGACCTTGTACTGATTCTGTTGGTAATTCTTTTTTTTCTTTTTTTTCTTCTAGACGTTTTTTAAACTCAAATATCTCGCTTGTTTGTTGTCCTATTACGTTCAAATTTTCAGGGTACAGTGCAAATTACAAATTCTCAACATCAACTGAAATTCATTGAAATCATCACTTCCGGTGCCGAGTTATTCCCCTTTTTCAAAAAAATATAGGCATTCCTGTGCACGCAAAGGCTCTGAAACCATCCATGGCATGTGTTTCAAAGTCATAAATCTTGAAAATAGATACTTTGAACGTTGTCCTCCGAGTTTTGTTTTTACGATTTTTCCCATTTAAAGTTTCAAAAAATTAATTTAAATTTTATGTTTTAAAAATTGCTGATTTTTGGTCGTGTTTTTGTCTCGTAACTGTCGTAACTGTTTAGTTTAAAATTTTTTCTGAACACATACAGAACAAAAAATGTGCAAATTATCAAGGGCTTTCACTTAACACCATTGAAAAAGGGCTGGCCCTTTAAATTAGGGGTCTAGAGCCCTTAAAGGTCTTCGCTTTATAACTCAAAAATGGTTAATATTTTGATATAGCTGTCGCTGGAAAAGTTGTTTATTATGATGTTAATAATGTCGTTACAAAATTATTTTGTACCGGTATTGCGTAATATGAGTGTAAAAAGCTTGTCTTGTTAACACGTACCTGTTTTCATTTTGCAAGTAAACGAATAGTCTTTGTGCGCACAAATGACATAAATTAACAACTGAAAGTGTACCAGCTTATACGGGATGGTTTAATTCATTAGAGAAAGTTTTTTTTATTGAAAAGTATACATGTCTTCTTACAGCTTTATTTTTAGTCATTTCTGTTTAGGTCTTCGAGTGGAGAATCCTTAAGAAAAACGAGAACGAGAAAATATAAACAATCTTTTTCTTTTCTATAAAATACATGCACTGGATTTAAAAAAAAATAACTTCTATGAAATATATTTTAGTCATTTTACTGCAAGCATTTCAAATCTACCTGGATTCTTAGTTGTGTGTGTCATTACGCAACGCATTCCTCGCCCGCGGCCGAGGAGATCGGTCGCTGCCGGACTACCTAGCGGTCAGCGGTTATCTAATACACAAGCTTGTATGGGTTTGTTTAGCCGTAAACACAAAGAAATGTTTTAATTTTGATTTCATATAAAAGTTTATTCATCTTAAATTAATTAAGTGTAATTGATAGAGTGTTTAAGAAATATAAAAGCAATATTATTCTCAATCTGAAACATCGTCAGACATATATCAATTGTGGGTATCTAAGTCTAAAAAAAATAATACATATGTAATGCATTTTAATCATTATCAAATCTACATGTACCTGGATTCTGAGCTGTGTGTGTCATTACGTAACTCACCCCTTGCCCGCGGCCGAGGAGATCGGTCGCTGCTGGACTACGTAGCAGCCGTGATCTACATACACAAGACTCGCGTCTTGCATACATGGTTTTATTTAACCGCAAACACAAAGAATTGTTTGAATGTCGATTACACATAAACGTTTTTTCATCCCTGAATTGATTTAAACGATAAAGTGTAAATTAAGAATTAGTAAAAGCATTATTATTCCCATCTGAAGCATAGTCAGACATAGATCAGTGGTGGGTTTGTAAGTCTAAAAATGTTCTAAAAACTACAGAAATAATGTTTGAGATCAACAAAAAAAAGATTAACCTGTTAATGATAAAATCTGTTTTAGCTTCATAATTCAAAAATAATAGAGATATGTTGGTTATGTTCTCTTTATAAAAGGTGTTCTTTGATATCTTGTCGACGTCATCAAAATAGTTATATTGTTTAAAATAAAACATTTATAAAACTGCAAACGCGGCCACTGGGATTTGTGTATACATTTACATAATCAATCCTTGCATATCCCGCGCGAGTGGACAAGAGATCTGCGGTAGTCTAGCTAATACACACGTCAAGCTTCGTGTGCTTCTACCCTATCACACGTGTGCATTTTTATTGATTAAATTCAATACAACGCCGAAATTTTGACCGGTTCATGTGAAATCGACTAGCGTTTCAACTTAAAGATTAAAATATTTGCTCATGATTATCTCCGTTAATTACTGCCAGCTGAGACTGTGAAGCATTCACAGGACAGACTTCAACACTTTTTAGACGGTATTCACACCCTGCCAGATCAACCTGTCTTATGAATTAATATTTGGCGAACACAAATTAGTATATAAATGTATAAAGTATTATAAGTATTCTCACTTATAAGTTGTACAGAGAGAGAGAGAGAGAGAGAGAGAGAGAGAGAGAGAGAGAGAGCAAAATAAAATTTGAATGCATTAATTGAACAGGAACCAAAATGGAGATTTGAAAAAAAAAAATACTCTCCAAGCGTTTATTGTAAGGCAGTTTAAAACCAGTTTATATCTTTCATTTTCGTGGGAACATGTGTGAATTTTATATAAGTTTTGTTGATATTTGAAGAGTAATAGATATGTTTAAAAACAATTGTTTAGATTCGGGCAGTTGTAGAAGATCGAGTAGCGGTCAACCGTCATACGGTTAAAAATGCTACAAATCCGTAGATTGCGGAGATTTTTATTCGTGCGAACTTTACAAGTCGAACTTATGCGTATGCGGTGCACGCGCACTCGAATTGTTGATATATTTTTTTTAACCAAATCGTTTTGGTGTGTGTGTATGTTGTCTGATCAGCGCTTTTACTTCTACCGCAAAATGAGCGCACGGAGGTCGCGTAATAAATGTACAACACGGGATCAACTACAAGTTTACAATTTTTAAAACTTTTAACTTGACAAAATCACATAGTCATGGAGTCCCGTGATCATTAAGGATATGGCATGATAAATACGATGTCATTCGCGGTTCCAGGATTTTCCCCCGGACGCTTAAGGAGTGGGGAGGGGTGGGTCCGTGGGATAATGTTGTTTGCCAGTGGGTGTCCAATGCATACATGTATATATGATTAGTAATTTTACTAGGTCCATTTAATAAGTTTGTTTGAATTTTCCAGTTACCCATCCACCCGCCCCCTCTAGATCCGCGCATTGTCGTCAACCAGTACTAAACATCGCAGAAAATTTGAACTGTTATTCAAATATGTTCAGGATCAGTGTACAAGCTACATTTACGGAGATAAATTGTGACCACATATTTTCTAAACAGATTATTACTGGCAATTGATACTTTCCTAATATACAAATGCAGCATTATACATTATGTATGAAATAACAATTCAAAAATACGTTTATCCAAGTCGATTGTAACTCGGGTACTTGTGGACAGAACACTTGGTTAATCCCCCTTCTTACATGACAATTTGTACTAATCATAATTTATAGTCATAATATCTATTCATATACATATGTATAACTAGGGTCGACGTCCTATTCTGATGGCGCCGAATAATGATGAGAATGTTTACTTTTCCACAAGTATAATTTCTCTGTAATAGGGTCTGTGTACATTTAACTTACTTACATGTACTTCTAATACTTTATCCATAAAGTGCCTTTGAATAAAGATTGTGTAGTGACCTCAAACCAAGTTTCTAGGTAAAAGGTTGGAGGTCAGGTGTCCAGACCATACATTAATACGTCAAGGATGTACAGTGAACTTGAATCAAGATATCGATAAATTTTAAATGTCATGGTTATATCACAGACCACTGTGTAAAGTTTCAATAAATTCTTAGTCAAAATTTAAGATTTACAAAGTTGCATGCAAAGTTTTCTATTCTTATGCCAATAATTTAAGTGACCGGGTTTTTTCAGAGGGACACCATTTAAATGATGTCAGGTACATTACAGTATTTTTTGTTTTAAGGGCATCAATTAACTAAAGTGTCCATGTAGAGAGTCAATATCATAGCACTGTATACACTGTAGTCTGGACCGTGTGTTCTCTCTCCTGGCAAAAATATAGATCATTGCAAACAGTACTTGTGGTTTATAAGTGTGTAGTGTCCATAAACTTAGTTTATAATTCACAGGTCAAAATCATAACAGACATCAG
>WFKH01011801.1:26482515-26509388 GCA_016163765.1 Magallana hongkongensis
GCGCTCTATACCTCCTACTCTTAATTATTATACATTTATTACATGATTGTGAGGGAAATATGAAGATTTATTCCCCATAGAAAATCATATTTCCTTAGGGCATTTCCCAAATGTTCATGCAATAAATTGTTTATTTTACCGAACGACAGGTGATAATTTAAAATTCATCAGGTTCTAATGGTTTTTCTATTCTAGAAAAGCAATAACGTACTCACACTAGTTAATGTTTACGGTTCTTTTTATCAGTTTTCTGATATAAAAGGATTAAATAGAATTAATAATTTAATATCATCGTAATCTCATCCCCAGGGTTTTTCATAAGCATTGAATAAAAATTCGAAGGGATGGGATATGGTGAAAAATATGACGATGACAGGGAAATATGAAGTTTTATTGCCCTGGCACGTGATTGTCTAGAACCAATCAGATGTGGCGTTATATAGAATAGTCATATTGAGGTATAATAAGATAAAAAATTGATGAAATATCCACGCTTTTGAGCAAATGCGGGAAAAGACCCATTTAACTTACCTGATAACCTTAACTGATAAAGATGGGTAGGTTTGTTTCAGGACATAGAGGCTGTTTGACAGATTCTTTTTCAAATGATTTTTGTCGGACCTCTTCTTAATATTTGGGTCAACAGTCTGATGTAGTTTAGATATGGTTGTGGCATCGTCATCGCCGACAATGGCTGCTGTATGTATTCCGGCTTTCTTCTTTTCCTTTACCATTTCCACCACCATATCTTGTTCCATAGCTTTCGCACTTCCTATTAAAAACACAAGGTTAAGTTTATTTAGAAATAACTTGATATTCAAATTCCTCCAAATCCTTGGACAAGATTACATAATGATACAAATGAATATTTACATTAAAAATAAGAACAGGTGCTTAATTTTGCACTACCTCTGAATAAGTGTTTCTGCCCTAAACATGACTCCACTAGTTATACTAGTAGTATAGAAATAAATCTAAAACACCCTTTTACTAGCTTCATGTTTATATAATAACACACATTAATATTTTCCGTTTACATAGACTTACATATTTTTTCCATATTACAAAGCATCTTGATTTGACCTACATCTTTGACCCCAATCTCGCCCTGATTCTTTATTCCAAACTGATAATTATCTTCTACTTGAAGTGGGCCTCATCCTAATTCATATTTAACAAATTTGAAAGCTCTCTACATATTGATTTTTTATATGCTAAGTTTGGTAGAAATTCAACAAGTTGTTCTGAAGAAGAAGCAAAAATAATATAGAAAAGAATTACAGATGGACAGACAAACATGTCGATGTCGATCAAGGGGTTATCAGAAAATCTTATGTAAGCTAAAAACTTTACATGTGACTCAATGGTATTAATTACAGCTAGTCCTTTGAAAGGATTTCCTGACTAATCCAAATAAAACGTTAAATAGCCATTCATGCTGACAAGTTTTCAAACTTGTATTAATTGAAACATAAATGCTTTTATTTCTGTTCCTCCACCTGTAAACATATTTACCATTCCAGTTCTGTTTACAGTCATGTGGCCGAGGATTGGTCGCTGTCTTAGATGCATGACTGCACACACGACAGGATTTGGTCCGAACACTGTATCCGACCACCTTTCCTGTTCTAGTACCAATCATGGTTGCATGTCCTACAATTACAATTTTATAGTTATATATCAATATAACCAAGATTTTTTAACCTTCTTATCCTTTTCAAAGTTCATTTACAGAGCTCTAGGACACACAGATATGGTAAACACTTTTATAAGTGAAAATGTTTTGAATAAATATATGTAGCTTTCTTTAAACACGAATATATGTATCATACAAGACAAAATGAGTATAATATATCTAGTGTCATGTTTCATCTAATTTCTAAAATATTTACAAATGTCCTGAATTTTATAACATTTGATGCTCCATGATTTCACCTGACATGCTGTCATAGGCTTTCCCACTTCCCCTTTTTTGCCATCCAGCATCGACCGAGACACAAATATCCTTAGAGCCAGTTTCTCTGAAAATTTATAGTTTATATTAAAAAAAAATCAATACCAATATGCATATATAATGCAAGGAATGTTATTAAAGGCATAATGACCCATATTTTAAAAAAAAAATTAATAGTTTTATACTAATATATAATATATGAATAAACCATATAATCGAAAATGATAATACTAATTAAATACTGGCGTGCAACCAGTTATCGCCGAGTACCATTTCTCGCCAGTACATTGTTACGGTATTTTTCGTATATAATTTTATGTGTTGATAAAATGACGTAACAATGTACTGGCGAGAAATGGTACTCGGCGAGAACTGGTCGCACGCCAGTAGTGTAATGATAAAATATTTACATCTCAGTTGCTTTACATTCCTCCTCGAGACACTCTAAAACAGAACTGTTTGCCACCACTTCCACTGCCTGTCCAACCTCGGTTTGTCGCTTACTGATGAGTTTATGTTGAACTTGGGGAATATTTAAAGCTGCTAAAATGCTATTCATTTGGGATACTCCCACACCAGCATGTATCATAGCTGTAAATGCATTAAAAACAAGCTATGCAATGCCCTGTGTCAATTAAGCAGTTGAGAGAGAGAGAGAGAGAGAAAGAGATAGAGAGTGAAATTTATTTACAAATTATTATAAGTAATGTAAATTATTTATGTTAATATTTCATAAATCAGAAAACTAAAAATGAAACCTACCGTTAGCTAGTTTAGTGTTTACATCCCATATATGGGTATCCCCATGCTGTTTTCCTGTTGGAACACTGTTTACAAACCTGCAGTTTGTATTGCTACATGGGACCTGTATATGGTAAAATGAAAAACATATCATAATCATCAATGTACTCAAATTCATTATTTTCCTTGTCCTTATTTGTTTATCTAACGTTATATCATAGTTATAAAATACATGTACCGGTACATGTAGCTTACCTTTAAAATGGCAGCAAGACCGTATGTTCTCATCGAAGTCGCATGTGACAGTTGGAGGGGGTTTGTGCAGTTTTTACAGGACGCCAACGCGTTTGCAAGAACCCCAAGCTCAACGACACGTCTTCCGCTGTCCCATGGAATGCTTGGTTGTTTTGATCCACAGTCATCTCTGTCGTCTGTGTCGGCATTGACATCGTCAACTTCTTCGTCTGCGACAACGTTGTTTATAGTATAGGTCCGGTAGAGACCGGGATGATGTAACGTTACCTGTATTAGCATAATTATGCTCGACCGATATTTGTGCCGATTGTTTCGTTATCACCCATCTAGTTTTTGTTGCGCTTACAACGTTCTCTTCTCGTTTTTTCCTTTTTGATGATGTAAACACCATTGTTTGTTTACATTTCGAAGCATACGACACTGATGTCGTAAAATTTTACGAACATTCAAGATGAAATAGTATTGATTAAATAACATCAATTAAGCATTATTTGTTTGTATTTGCTTTAGTTATTGATTATTTTTTGAAGAATAGTTGTTAATTGCATTTATTTTATAATGCATAATTTTACAACATATGACTCGTTTTTCGGTAGTTCGAGTTGCGCGGCAAACTCAAATTTAGCAGGATCGAACTTCTTTAAGAAGCAAATAGAAAAAAATCTGATTTGAATAAAGTTTTTACATCAATGCAACGGATGTACTAGTAAACAAAAACATGGCACGAGCTTTGTTTACAAAACAAAGAATTGCGAAGCCTGTATCTCATTTATATGTGAACAGCCGACATTCAAATATCGGATGCACATTAGTATACCTTTATAAAGCATTATTAACGATTAAGCATTGAATCATTATTTTTTGAAAGATATAGTCTCATAACTGCAGTGGTGTGTGCATACAAACTGAATAACGCGTGTTAGCTTTTATATTTGTTTATCTTCTTGCCTTGTCTGCATATGTGATGTATACCTTAAAATTCATATTTTATCCTAAGGGTAAGTTCATATAAATGGAAGAGCCACTGTAACAGCCACAAGCGTGAACTTTGATTTTCGCTTGTGACGTTGCAGTCATTCGTCATTTTAACCTTTGAGTACCCTGTGTGTGTTACAGCGCTATAACTGCCGTAGCTTTCAACACATTTTACAAGTAAAAAATAAGTGGAATGTAAATATTAAACAATAAAAAAAAACAACACTTAGTTCAAATCGTGACCATGTCTCTTAAATAAATTGGTACTAATATATTCTAGACTCGAATTTCATAATTTATGGAGATTTGTCTGAGTTATATAACAATTTCATAAGAAACTTGTGGGTCAAATGTTTCTTTTTAATTATTATTGTCATTAAAACTTGAAATGTGGAAAAAATATAACGATATCAAATCATTTTATTTACTAAACGTTTTTTCTAACTCTAGAATACGGAATTACTTGTACAATTAAAATAATAACTTTCAACGTTGAAAAAATTAGGGTGATTTTTTTTTTAATCAGGGGATTCTGGAAATATTCAATAACCTTATCGAATCAATTGGTATCAACTTATTTCGTAAGTTGATAACATGATTAGATTTGCATAATTGATGCAAATAGTTTACAACATAAACATGACCAACAGATAATAGATATGGAATTATGGAGTATTACAAATTTTTAAATCTAGGATTTGTTTCCAATGTCATCATCAGATTCTATTGTATTTCTTGAATTACATCAGTTGATTTCTCCATATCCACCTGAATACGCTATGTCATTCTTTTGACAGCTACACTTCTTATTGTCGCAGTAAGTTTTGTGGATGATTTTCAATAAAAATCAGGTGCAGGTTTTTTTTAGACAATTCAATAAGTAAGGTTTGCAAGTTTCAGAGTCCACCCTATTCAGAAAGATCGAGATCTGCAACTGTTTTGCTTTTCCAGTAGTGAAACTTTGAGTAAATTCGCATTTATTATACACATGGCAGCATCAAAAGTTAATAGAAGTGACTGCACTTGGACCACAATATGCCCCTAACTGTCTTGGTCGTAAACTATCTCCACCTGAGAATGTCTATACCCTCTTCAGGTGCCCCACCATACACACTGACTATTGCTTTCTCTCTCGCACTGATTATATTTTTTGCTAGCATTTTCTTGCAGAAATGCAAATCCTTGCGATTTTAGATGAATTCCAAAAAGGATTTCAAGGCAGCAGGTTTTCCAATGCCATATAAACGACTAGTTGTGTCTCACCATGTTAAAGCATTTAATAAAAAGGAATTGAAGAGAATAATCAATTCCAAGAACTGACTGTATTATAGATATTTCAGAAATTTGTGAAAAAAAATGCTGCGTAAGCCTTCTTTTGCATAATGGCACAATAGAACCAGCAAATCAGTGTCTTCTCCACTACTACCACTGTGTTATCGTCTGCCTTATCAACCGTTTTTAAAAATCAGCATCACCACCCGAACTCTGTGAGCTTCAGTATTGCTTTCGTGTAGTTTCGTACAAGAAGTTCAATTAAGCGTTGCTTGTTTGATTCATTCAAAAGAAACGTTTCCTCTTTGATACCCAATGGCATGTTTTAAGTAACTTCTGATTCCTTATAGAAACTATGCAACATGTTTGCGGCATTCTGACGAAATATAACCACATTTTCTTTGCCGTTTAGTTATTATAATGGACATACCATATGCCTCGTCTCCAGAGAATTCAGCAGATAAAACTTTGCCCTTTTTTGATTCTGTACATTTATTTTTAAAAATTAAATTGCAAATTTATAATATCATCTAAAATAATGTTTTATCCTCTGAGAAATCTTAATTTTTTTTTATTAAAAAATTTGAAATCAAAACAAGATTTTAAAAATTGCCTTGAAAGTTGTTTTACCTTTTATGCGTATAGAATGCAAAAAATGCCTCTTATGGCTCACCATAGATTATTTTTTCAAGCGGATGAAGGCGACTGCAACCTCAGTAAGACAATTTGATTTTGGATATCTGCTTTATAAATTTTTGATTTAAGATTTTTGCGAATGTATTTCTGCAAGCAAATATCTGGATTTGGGCAATGAACGATTGTTTTGATTTAACAAGTCTCCCTACTTGGCTCAAACTCATGTTATTAATTATACTTTTACCTAGCATCAAATAAACAGTAAGAGACCCGCAGAAAACCAATATAAATGTATTTATGTGACATAAATGATTATTGCAGTTTTTAAAAATATCTTTCTTAACTAATAATGACTAAATTTTCACAACTTGTGTCATCATGACGTCAAATTTTCTGTGTATGGAGGACGAATCGCAGCATAAATGAAAATTTAATTTTTACTGTTCGTGATTACAAACAGACCCCCTTTTTTACGCCTTCCGCAAATTATATTTTTGTATATTTTTAATATGTTGTTTAGACTGTACTGTAGTATAACTTAAAACAATAAAACCTTTTGTAGCAATTTTCTTGAGGTCGTTTTGTATATTGACTAGACTATTTTGATCGGTCAATCTCTTTGCGGAGAAAAATTTATTATTACAAATATGGCATTTGCTGTTAAGCAGTTGCTGATAAATTCTTCTTACATGTATTTCGCACACTTTTTAATAATTAATACGCTGTCAAATATATTAAGAAGAGAAACCATGTGTTTTTACTTGACTGAATTATTGCTGGATTGGAATTGCTGTCCTCTTCAATAAGGGGCTGATACATGCCATCCATTTTACTCATTTATAAGCACTAGTATATAACATGATGACTATTATCGTATTGACAATCCTTTTACGACACGAAGCTGCAACGGAAGACCTCCTCGTTGCTTTGCAACGAGCTCGGCTCTAGTTATATTCCTTTTTGGAGACACAGAGGATTTTGGGCAGATCTGTCACACCTGGGGCGCGATGGGATCCACCTGCGAGTTGAAAATTATGCAAATTCTCCGGCACCAATGGTGAAGTACCTAAGGAGCATCAAATTAAATATGCTGTGCATAATAGAATGCAGAAAATAAAGGCCAGTAGTCATTGCATATTGTTAAAATTTCATGTGAAATGAAGTCAAACTAAGAAATGTGCCTTTTATATTTGATGGCAAAGCTGAAGTCTGTTTTATGAACTTGCTAAGTTCAATCAATAGCTATTTATAATAATATTAGATATAATTCCTAAGGGTATTCAAATGCTTGTCTGTTTTCTAAGTCATTTGATTCAGTCATATACAGAATTTCTAAGTGTATTCTAATGCTTGTCTGTTATCTAAGTAATTTTTTCAGACATGTACAGAATCTCTAAGTGTATTCTAATGCTTGTCTGTTTTCTAAGTAATTATTCAGACATGCGCAGAATTTCTAAGTGTATTCTAATGCTTGTCTGTTTTCTAAGTAATTTACTCAGACATGTAAAATTGTTGAGGAACAACATCATTCATGCCAAATAATGATTAGCTCATGAATTCTAAGCAACTTCGATCTGTATAAGACATTGTACATTTAACATGATTATTAGTTTTAATATATAGTACTCATGGAACCAAGAAGGTATATAAAGTACTAGATAATGTTGTCAAATGATTGCACTATGTTATTTATGTGTTCAATGGTAAACACATAAACACTTCCCAAAGTGAGTCCAAGGTGTAAGTTAATTTGAAATAACACATGTGTAAATCATTTCAGAATTAACCATGCCTAAGCGGAGGTTGGAATTCACACCTAAGCCAGCAACAAAAAGGAAAAATTCGCCTTCGATGCTCATAAACAGTCCCGATCCTTCTGTGGCAGCAGCGATTGACTATGACCTTTTAGCGTCGACTATCATAAAGCAATCTCAAAACTCTCGCAATACTGACAGTGCTATGAACATATGTGACAATATAGTGCAGAGGTCAGTCATGATATAAGTAATTGGGATTTATGTGAAAATACCTCTGCAAGTGACAGTGCAAACGATACCGTAGTCCCTACATTTGAGGATTCCATTCAAACACCTTCATCGAGCTATGTAATTCCAAAGCCTGCAACTTCTACATCGTCATCAGAGAGTCTACAAGATACTACAGACTCAACCACGAACATTGCAAATTTAGTCAATGCTTTACTACAACAAACCTCAGGTGAGCCAGCAACAGCACAAATTAAAAATGTTATTTCGATTTCTGATGGTATTCCTCTTGGTGCTGCATCACAACAACGGGTGAAAACCAAAATCTGGGCGAACCAGTTCATAGATTTAAGTATCTTGTTGCAGCAGCGAGAGGAACCATTATCCTTAAAGATTTCAACAGGGTCTGTAATAGGGCAACGGGGTTCTCAAAACCCAAAACTCCACTGTCTATACAGCAGTGGACTGACGCCTTTTTGATATATATGGCTATTTATTTGAGAAGTCAGGGAAATGAATAAGATGTAAGGGGATAATGCATGGAGGGTATACGATAAGAACTTTCGTATGTTAAGAGAATCGTCAGATTTACCATGGCAAAAACCTGTCGAAGAGTTAAGGGTCAAGGCGGCTGCCTTGTGCAATTTTCAATCCCAGCAGCCCTTTTGTACAAATGCAGGCAGCAGACCTATCAGATTCTGTTATGCTTTCAACAATGATGAATCTTGTTCACACAACCCCTGCCCATACTTCCACAAGTGTCAGTTATGTTAAATGAGTCAACTGTAGAGTGCGAAGACAAAAACAAAGTACAATCACCACAACTTAATCCCCAAATAACACCCACAGTCAGCCAGTAACCATCTCCAGTCAACCCAAAAAGTTTAAGTAGTTTTTTAATCAATTATGAAAGAGTACTATCTTCATACCTGATTAACGGCTTCACCTATGGTTTTAAGTTAGGCTGTACATCTGCTCCTCCATGTACCCCATAAAATCAAAATTTCTACATTGGAACATCCGGATATCATTAATAACTACATACAAACAGGTTTAAGCAAAGAGCGTATTGCAGGTCCATTCTCATACAAACCATTTATAACTTTGTTGTTTCTCTAGTGTACTAGTCTAGTGTTTCTAGACTAGTACCAAAAGGCAATAGTGATTCATGACCTTTCTTTTCCTAAAAATCATTCAGTTAATTCAAACATACCAAAAGAAAATTCAGCAGTCTAATACGATTCTATAGATGAGGTAGTTTCTCTGGTTAAAATGTTTGAGCGAGGTTGTTTAATGACAAAAGCAGATATTGAGGATGCCTTTTACATTATCCCAATTCACCCGTCTGATTATCATTCGCTAGGGTTTACTTGGGAGGGTCAGTTTTATTACGACAAGTTTCTGCCAATGGGTGCCAGCAGTAGCTGACAAAATTTTGAGTCATTTAGTAAAGCTTTGCAATGGGTCATGGTGAATGTTTTTCATGCTTCGGGTATGTCACATATTTTAGATGATATTTTCTTTGTGGGTCCCCCAAATTCAATTAGTAGTTCAAATGATCTTGCCAGTTTTTTATTTCTCTGCAAGTCAATTGGGGTCCCGATAAAAATGGAGAAAACCCAGGCACCTACGACCAATATTGTTATAATGGAATTGAGGTAGATTCAGACAAAATGCATAAAATCCAAAAGATCCAGGTAAACTACAATTATTTAAGAGGTGCAAAAAGGTCACATTAAAAGACATGCAATCCATTATAGGTCTTTTAAATTTTGCTTGCTTTGTGGTGGTTCCAGGGCGAACATTCCTTCGTAGACTGAAAAACTTGACATGTGGCCTAACTAATCCTAAGTTTTACATTAGACTGAATAAAGAATCTAGAGCTGATTTAGAAACTTGGGCAATGCTCATTGACCATTATAATGGTAAATCAGTATTATTTGACAATGCTTGGTTATCTTCAGACCATCTCAGTCTATACATAGATGCATCAGGTTCCCTGGGATTTGCAGCTGTTTTAGGGTCACAGTGGTTTGTTAGTAAATGGCCTTTAGAATTAAATGACTATCAAATTTGCATTAAAGAATTGTTTACAATTGTTCTTGCATTGGAAGTGTGGTCAGTTCATTTCCAAAACAAAAAGGTGTTGTTCCTATCAGACAATATGGCTGTAGAAGAGGTTATCAACAAAAAGTCTTGTAGGGATAAATCGTTGATGAAATTATTACGCAGACTTGTTTTAGTGTCGCTACAGTGCAATATCCATTTCCGTGCAAAGCACATTCCGGGGAAGTTGAATGTTACAGCTGACAAATTATCCCGTTTTAAATTTCAGGAAGCATTTCGGGAAACACCATATTTACAACAAAAACCAACAAAATTTCCAGAGGGCCTTCTTTACATTTAACATCTTCAGCACAAAGACTACTGCAAGCTTCATTAGCCCCCGCAACAAGAAAAGCATATCAGCATTCATGGAAGCTTTTCCTTGCCTGGGCTGATTCCATATCATTACCTGTAAAATCCATTACACTCTGCAATTTTATAGGTTATTTGTTTGATATCGGATATTCACCAAGCTCAATATCATCACATATTTCAGCTTTGACATACATTCATAAGATTCTTGATATGCCAGATCCAGCTCAATGTTTCTTAGTGCAGAAGATGCTGAAAGGGTGTCACAAATTAGGTCCAACTGAGGACTCACGTTTGCCAATAACTGGGGAAATTCTCACCAAGATTGTAAATGCTTTGAGACACACACTCCCTGATCATGCCCAAATGCTTTTGCTTAAGGCCTTGTTTTTGATTGCATTCCATGGATTTTTCAGGTTAGGTGAATTGGTTATAACATCAAAAACTCGGGCAGAATTTGTAATTCAAACGTCAGATGTGCATTTCAAGGTAGTGAATAACAAATTAAAACATGTCCAATTAATCCTACGTCATTTCAAAACCATTAGTCTAGGACAACCAAGGTTAATTACTTTAGAAACATCAAACAGCACTCTTTCAATATCTAAAAAAGTGGACCTCTCTTCCCGTTTTTAGATGGTTGTCCTGTGTCATATCCCTTTGTTTCAAAGAAATTGAGTGAAGTTATCAAATTTATTGGTTTAGATCCCAAACATTACAAGGGTCACATCTTTAGAATTGGAGCTGCTACACATGCAGCAAAAGTGGGCTTTTCAGAAAATGCTATTCAAAATATAGGTAGATGGAAGTCGGATGCTGTCAAGCGTTACATTCATAAGGGTTCATTTTCTGTTAAGAATGATTGAGAATTCTTGATTTGACAGTTTCATTATGTTATTAAAACCTAGACATGCTAGAGTACAAGGTAGTTCAGATATATGTCTGCTACCACATCGTTTTCACATGTAGTTGACTGTTCAGGATATGTCTGCTACCACTCTGAACCCAAAGTAGGTCAGATTACGTCTGCTACCACCCTGAACCCACAGTAGGTCAGATTATGTCTGCTTCCACCCTCAACCGACATTAGGTAAGATCATGTCTGCTACCGATTACCCCCCCCCCCCCCCTTTCTTATTTGTGTTAGTTCAGATAATGTCTGCTACCTCTCCCCCATTGTTTTATGTCTTTTTCTACCCCACTATTTTGTAATCAATAACTGCTATACATACTAATGATCATACTATGATATGTGTTTTACCATTTATTTTTGTATCTCGTTGTGTTGCTGGCCAGCTGACAATTTGTTTAATTAAAACTTAAAGTTAGACTACAACAATGGCAGGGGGATCTCCTGTCATATGAAAAACCAAAACAATATAAAAAATAAAGTGGCATATACAAAACATTTTGCCACAGAATTCATTGCCAATTGGATTCCGTCACTCAAGGGACAAAAAGGAACTGGTGACGTATTAAACCATTGCAAAATATTAAACGAAATCATATATATATATATATATGCCAATACCTGTAAATTTTTAAATACAAGTTTGGATATATGTTACCTTGGGATCTCCCATATTCTAAATGTGTATTCAATGATAATTATGTCTTACTTAGACTTTAGGGAGATCCCGCTGCCTGTCTGAAATTAGGTGCTCAATAAGTCTCCTTATGTTTATCTGGGATCTCCCTAGTAGTTAAGGTAGTTTATTTGTATTTAGTTGTTTATCTACGTGATTAATTAATGACAATATTCATCAAAGCATGTCTTGTAGTGTTTTATAGGAGTAAAAATTAACAAAGTTGCGGGACTAAAATGGAACTGGTTTCCACACATTTAAGCATAAGATAAATGGAGGACATAAATATATTTTATGTTTTATTGATTGATAGTTTCCATTATTCATTTTTACACAAATTTTACTACAATGTCTAGTCCATGCATTTAGAATCCGTGCCACCTGAATGCCTCGATCGGCATGCAACCGACCGAAACTATCTCTACCGGTATATATACTGTACCTCAGTGGAAGTTGAGGAGCGATCGAAACTAATATGGCGACCAAATACTTTAATAAATTCAAGTCAGCTTTAAATAGAAAGAAAAGAATTAAGCGTTGGGCCAACACATTAATATTTAGTTTCTCTTCCGTTTAATAGCCACGCACGCGCAGTGAAATAACAATACAACAGTGTTGCATAAAGCGGGCTCTTAGCGAAACCTGATGTCTTAAAGAACTACATATTTATTAAGATGCACTCATTATGAATGCATATTTCTTAACTTCAAATTCTATATATTTAGGTTGCCATAATCAAAAAGTAAATAAATCTTTTTTGAGTAACCGTGACACTTTAAAAGCTATTCCCCTTTGATAATAAACCCTAATATATTGCATTTAATGTCCTTTTAAATAGGTAATTCAAAACGACAAGTTATATGAAATGACTAGAATAAATTATTATTATAATAAAACATGTAAACCTGTAAATGACCTGCATTTGGTTATCAAATCGTCACGTAACGCTCCCTAGGCAACTTGTTTACATTTAAATTGGGATAATCTAAATACCGGGTAGTGATACACAACTGGAAAACGTTTCAGGCTTTTCAGTCGTTTAATATTTGAAAACAATCTTCAAAAGTAAAATTGACACGTTTCCTTCTTTTATGTAAATAACAAAATGTAAATAATATAACAATTGCATGCTTGCTTTGCTGGCCAATCCATGATTTATCTTTCGTTTTTATCCGGTTATCTTTTTTGAGACCTTAATTTCCGTCTGTTATCGGGTTTTATTAATACTCTAAAATCATAACGAATAAGGTCGATGCAAAATGCTTGAACTCATATCTGTTATCGCGATTTTCCTTTTTAGCCTTTATTATTTCAGTAAAAAATATAGATCTGGTCTTCCTGGTCCGTCAGGTCTTCCATTCTTTGGAGTTATCTTTCGAATTGATTTCAGTCGACTGCATTTGAAATTATACGAGTGGACCAACAAATATGGAGACATTTTTCAGTTTTCATTACTTGGGAAAACCTACATTTCTTTAAACTCTGCTGAAATAATTCGGGAGGTTTTAGGCACGGAACCAAATGCAACAATAACATCATCTCGGGAACCGTCATTTTTCGGCGAGTACTGTTTGGGAAACTATTCAGATATTGTATTCTCTCCCAATGACAAGGAATGGAATAAGAGGAGGAAACTGGTTCACAAACTGTTACATTCCTATGGAGAGGGTATTCAATTAATAGAAGATGAAATTCTTAAGAAATTAAAAAACGTCAAACGATATGTGGCTGAAAATGAAAATAAAGATCTAGATCCGAATGATGTGGTGGCGGAGTTTCTGTTTGAAAACCTGGCTTCAGTGGTAATTATTTTTTCCATTGCTTTACGTCAAAGTTAGATAGCTTCTTCAGTAAATGTTAAGATCATACTTGAGAGCTAGTTTCGACTCAATTCAACACTAAATATTTGATGTATTAATATGAACTTTTCAAACTAATAAGTGCAGTGACCTGAAAAAAGGCTCCATAAGGCAACCATCAACTGAAGAAAAAGCTTAGTACGTTGTTTAATATATCAGAGCATCTTTTGGTCAAAGTTTTCGTATATGCACGGACCGGTAACATTTCTATCTATCATCTTGTTTATGATCTATCATTATTAGTCTCTTTTCATCAAGCCATATTGTATAATTTTGTTTTTAACAGTAGGAATTGTGGAAGAAGAGGTGGTTTTACGTAATCATCGATTAATTTAGTATCAATGCAATTAAACATTAATCGTAATATATTATACATGTAGATAGCTGGAACGACTGATAAACAGTTACAAATGTGGATGAAAGAAATGGAGGAATGCTCAAATGAAATTGCAGCACCAATAGTGGACCTGGTATTTAGAACCTTCCCTGTCCTGTTGAAGTTGCCATTTTCTATTACAAAGAAACCAGCTTATTGCAGATACACCATTGATGAAATACTGAACACCATTAGAAAAATATCAGTACGTAACATGAAAAACATGAGCAAAGAAAAAAAAATAAAGCTAAATGTAGATCCAACTAATTTAAACTAAACCTTCCAAACATATTTATATAGGCGATTAAATCGAGACCAATTTTACGAAAAAGAGATAGAGATATAGGGAAGTCGTCAAATACATGTAGATCAGATTGACAAATACCAAGAAGTCGAAAATTTCTATAGAACTGTAAAGATACATGAATATATTGTAAAGTGAACCAATATATGACTACATAACAAAGAAATGTAGATACATTAAAAATACCCAAGGTCGATAACTCTGCTGAATATTAATTATGCAAATCTAAGAAAAAAAACTTTTTTCAGAAATAGTTATCACTGAAACAACTACTTCGAAGCTTACAATCTGCCTCTTTAAAGAAATTATACAACTGAACATACTCACAATAGTATTTGACATGCTGTACCTTACCGGGCTTGTTAACAGTTCATACAATTTGAAACAATTTCTTCCTATATCTAGATTGAAAAGGAGATTGAACATGGAATGTACTACGAAATAAAAAATAGAAATGAAGAACATGGGCACCTCATTTCCGAAAAGGAAATAAAGGGCATTTTTAACAATGTTATTGGAGCAGGTAAATTTAAAACGACGTATAATGCCATTTCATATCAGCAATGTACCGGTAAATAAAGCAATAATTGCAATTTAACTCACAAACTCGTATTTCAGAAAAGGTATATATATATATATATATATATATATATATATATATATATATATATATATATATATATATACATATACACACACACTTTAATGTATGTTTTTTAACGTCCAGAGGAACTCTTATGTCTGGGATTCAACTTTTGGCCGAGTACCCAACTATTCAGAAAAAAATACAAGATGAAATTGATGACGTCATCGGCGATAGAGAAGCTCACGTCACAGACCGCCGTTCTTGTCCACTGACCGAGGCATTTCTATTAGAAACACTACGTTACATAGCACATACTCCATTGGCTATCCCGCACTTCACATCAGAAACATGTACCGTCAGAGGTCATACAATAGGAAAAGGAACAACGGTGATATTTTTTAACTGATTAGTATCTGATGCCATTTTTTAATAGACTTGTATAAAACATATCAAATCACAAAATTCGACAGTTGTCCAATAATGAATATAAAATAGATTCCACATTTCTCACATTTAACATTGTAACATATCTTGATACATTCAGATACTGACCAATTTGTGGACAGTCCATCATAGCAATGAATGGGGAGATCCTTTTACCTTTAGACCGGATCGATTTCTAGACGGATCCGGATTACTGTTGCCTGCTTCACATCCTCGTAGGCAAAGGTTGTTGACATTTTTTTTTGTTTATCGTAGAGTTACTAATTAAAAAATGACAGAAAACGTCCACTAATGTATAGAATCATTGAATTATTTCTCTCCCCTTTTTTTTCTCTTTAGGTTGTTGATATTTGGATTTGGCAAACGATCATGCATCGGAGAAGTCTTTGCAAAGAACAGGATGTTCTTGTTTTTTGCTACTTTAATGCAGATCTGTACCGTCAAAAAACCCTCGGCAGAAACTTTAACACATCTAGATCCTCGGGAGATGATGCCAGGATTGGTTCTTCAGCCTAAGCCATACAAAGTGCAGTTCAAGTTAAGAAATGACTCATTGTTAACTTAAAAGTGAACGAAAGGTCACTATAACTTGACTGGATGACATAGCCCGGCCAATCATCCTCATTTAAATTTTGTTTACTGAATGGCTTATGTTTATTCTGAGACCAATATTTTGTACATGTATAAATAAATTGTATATAATTTTTTGATTTAATGTTTACTCTGTCCCGATTTTTTGCCTCCATTACTTTTCGCTTGATATTTCGATAATCATAAATACCTTTATGCTAAAACTACGTTCATCCAGTAATATAAAAAATGTCCAGATTATCTGTTTTGAAACGCCCGCTCTACTGCACACAACCCAAAATAGAATCGAAAGTCTCCGGGGATTTTGCATTGCATCAGCCATGAAATAGGTCGGATGATAACGTTGAAAAAATTATGCGAGGTATTGCGAGTGAGTTTCGAATGGTGAAAAGATGTAAACATTTCCCATTATAAATCTCCGTAAGAAATTTGTTTTCGTTCCTGTGAAATTTTATATGAGTGAATAATAATAATGTGTCAATGAAGATATATTGGATATTTTCCCTTTTATAGATTTCAACTGCATTTCTTTCACAGGTATGTATATTTTTATTTAGAATCATCAAAGAGTGATGGAAGCAATAACTTGGGACAGACTATAGTTAGATATGTAGCAAAATATACGAATTCATTGCGTACATCAAGATGTACTGTGTTTAGTTCAAGATCAGGTAGATTACAATTTATATTATGTTATTTAGTCTAGATCTAAGTTTGATACTTGATTTATCATCTGTTTTTCTATTTCATCTCTTATATTAAATGAGTTTTAATTTTGCTATATTATAAAGGTTTCTTTCTTTTTTTAACATAACTTCAATGATTGATTTACAGAAACAGCTAAAAAATTTGGTTATCTATCTTTCTGAGTAAATCTTATTTGTCTTAAATACGTCTATCAAAAATTCAAGTACTTGTACAATAAAGGGCAAGACTTTCTTCCTGCAAAATCGAAATTGTGTTACATAGAACTGTGTACATTTGTATAGACCACGCAAATCATATTAGAAGGCTTTTTGTCTCCTTCATTCGTAATGGTTTAAAATTCCAATCGAAGCACGAGGTTATTATGGGCACGGAGGTCTCTCTCAAAATTGTGACATTTATGCCCGATTTTAATGCCTTGTAAAATTGTATGCAACAGTTTTATTCCTTTAAAAAGGATTTCTTCTTTGATGCAAACCAGTGGACTAAACTTGACATAAAAGAGATATTTTATGGAGGTGAATGTCGTGTACATTCCCTAGTAATTATGTTTTAGTTGTTATCCTTTTATAGTTGTGTAATGTTTCTTTCTTTTTATGATAAAATGATTTTAAAACGGGTTTTCCAAAGAAAAAATCCGGTATATTGAAATGGTAAAAATGGCGGGCGGGCGTGCGGCTGCCAAAAAGGTACCGCTGCCAAAAGGGTACCACTATTGTACTGCATAACGTATGAACAAAATGTAAATGTACCCTAGTGTGCGGATATCCCCTCCTACAGTGTTTAAGATATAGGAAGTTTTGCAGATCAATTGTACATTTATCAGAAATGAGCATAGAACTTGGATTTTAATTTTTGATGATGAATGAAAAAAAACTTCCCTGCCATCCTCTCTGAAAATGGCCAGCCCCGACGTGGTTTGTTTATTTAAAAAAAATGTATGGAAAAACATTTTCGGGGAAAAATCGGGCTCGGTATACCAAAAATTCAAACCATTTAATGGCTGCTTGACATGTGGATTATCGTTTGGTTCCAGTCATGTTTGTTATCATTAGGATACAACTGTCTTCATGCATTAACAATTAAGTTTAAATAAATTGGAATTTATAGAATACAAATTGATTTGTGAACTTATATTAGCATTAACAATAAAAAAAAAAAAGCAGTTGTTATTTATAGAACATGGACGGTGAAAAAGATATTTTTCAAATAAAAAATAAAATCCAAACACCCGCCCCATATTGTTTGCAAATCAAGATGAGAATCTACATATTCATTTTATGTGGCCTGACCTGTAAATATGTCCTGACTTGAGCTTTGGTTTTTGGGTAAGTTCAATATCACTATTAAAAAAAAAAAAGCATCCATAAACGATAAACGACGATAAAACCTTAGATTTAATGTTCACATCACACCCTTCCTTAGTGAACAAATGTAAGTACTACCTTTGGGCAAGAGTGACCATGACATAATTCTGACCGACACCTTACTACATGTATCACCTTTAAGGAGTAAGCCAGCAAAGCGAAAAATATATAAGTGGGACAGAGCTGACACGATCAATATCAAGGAAGACATACATGAAAATGAGAAAGACTTCATGGGTACAACCTTCACGGACATAAATTCCAACTGGACATTATCTGAACATTCAGCGAGAAGATCATCGAAAAACACGTTCCAGCCAAAATGACATCCTCATGGCACAGCAACCCTTGGATAGACGGTAACATCAAAAGACTAGCAAAGAGGAAAAAAGAATATTAAAAAGCAAGAAGATCAAAGAATCCTAAGGATATCGATAAATATAAACACCTACAGAAACTTAATCAAAGAGAAGTGAGAAAAGCACATACGTGAACGAGATTATCAGTGGGTATATAACAAACAACCCCAAAATTTATGGACTTTCTTGAAAAGCAACAGGCAAGACACAACTTGAGTGGCACCATTGAAGGATGCAATTGGACTTCTTCAAAGTACCCAGAGACCAAGGCTAAACTACTGAAAAAGCAATTCCAGTCAACTTATACTCGGGAGGACCTCTCATACTTACCAGACAAGGGGCCATCACCACA
Organism: Magallana hongkongensis; assembly: GCA_016163765.1. NCBI lineage: Eukaryota > Metazoa > Mollusca > Bivalvia > Ostreida > Ostreidae > Magallana > Magallana hongkongensis. Next base: position 26,501,281 of record WFKH01011801.1, read on the forward strand.
TTCACCTATGAAGATAATATGCATAAACAGCCACGGTGTCCATAAACTTTTACGGGGATTTAAACTGCACAAAGCTACTGGACCTGACATGATACTCGCCCGATTCTTGAAGGACTATGCTATGGAACTCTCCAACATACTAACAAAACTGTTCCAGTTCTCCATTGATAGGTAATGGATATATGCCGAAAACAGTTCTGTATAAAAAAAATATAAGACAGTTTCGAGGCCCGTTAGGGCCGAGAACTGTCTGATATTTTTTCATACAGAAAGTCTTTGAGGCATATATCGTACTTAAAACACTACCATTGAATTTCATTGTTGATTTACCTGAGACAGTCCAAATTTTGAAGGATATCAGTACTGTAACCACTGGTAACGGTCTGAAATTAAAAAACTCACTGATATCGGACTGTCACAGGTAAAATTTTAGACTGCTGGAACAAAGGAATGACATCACAGAATGTTTTAATGGCACAATAATAGGTGACTGACGAACGAAGAGCTTCTATCGTACCCATCTTCAAGAAAGGGGAGAAACAGAAGCCTGTCAACTATAGACCTGTTTCTTCAACATCTATTTACTGCAAACTTCTAAAACACATAGTCAACAGTAACATCATGGACCACTATGGCCATCTTAAAATACTTACCGACCAACAATATGGTTTTAGATCCAAGAGTTCTTGTGAAACACAACTCATCATCACCATCCATGAGCTAGCCAGGGGTAGGACAGCCGGGGAACAGGTAGATAGTGTCCTTCTTGACTTCTCCAAGGCATTCGACAAAGTGCTCCATAAGAGACTTTTATAGAAACTTGAGTTCGATGGAATTAGAGGTCACAACATCAACTGGATCGCAAGTTTCCTATCGTGTCGGACACAAGAGGTCATCATAGAGGGGAGATCGTCAACAACAGCAGCAGCAGACGTACTCTCTGGTGTCTCCCAAGGAACAGTGCTCAGACCCCTTTTTTTCCTAAGCTTCATCAATTACATGCCTGAGTGTACGAGTTCCGACATCCGATTCTTCGCAGAAAACTCCCTTCTCTACGGGCCAATTAAATCGCGCCAGGACACCATCAAACTGCAAGAAGACCTAGCAGCTTTAGAGAAGTGGGAGAGTGATTGGCAAATGTCATTCAACCCAGAAAAATGTACAGTTATCTATGTTTCCAAGAAGAAGAATCCAGTAGTAACATCTTATAAATTACACGGACACATGCTAGAGAGGGAGGAAACCATTAAGTACCTAGGAGTTACCATCAGCCAGGACTTGAAATAGTATCCCCATATAAACAACATCACCAACAAAGCAACAAGTCCCTTGGATTCATTAGACGGAACATGCGAGGCTGCAAACCAACTGCTAAGGACCAAGCCTACAAAGCAATCGTTAGACCATCCCTGGAGTATGACTGGGATCCATACACCAAACTGCACATTGACTCCATCAAAATGATGCAGGGAAGTGCAGCTAGATTCGTATTCAACAACTACCACGACTACGCCCCTGGAACCATCACTATCATCTTGGAACAACATTGGGAGATCCTACAATTAAGAAGATCCTAGGCAAGACTCACCATGATATACAAGATTCTCTATGGTGATGTCGAGATACCACCTAGCCATTATGTTCCTGCAGGGGATGCAAGGACCAGGAGATCTCACCGTCTAGGGGCCATACCATCACCCATTGATGTATTTAAATACTCAATCATTCCAAGGACTGTGACTGTGGGGCAGTGGAACAATCTCCCAACAGAACCAGCCACAGCAACATCCGTGGAGAAATTTAAGGTCGTGCAAGGCAGGCTACCAGCAGACCATAAAGCCCTAGCCTAACTCTAGATGACCTTTTAAGCTATTTGTTTACATTTTTACACAGTTTATAGATTTGATGAAACACATAAATTTGATAAGATTTCATTTAAGAATCTATATTTAGTGTAAAAACGATTTGCTGGTTTATATTTAAATTTCATCGTTCTGGCTTTTATCATCTTTCCGTAAAAACTTCGTCATTCTCGCTCATAGATCTTTTCCAAACGTACTAACTGTGTTTAATTTAATTCTCTAGCATGCATACTTAAACGTTCTGTGTGATGGTTCAAGAATTAAAGTTGACGTTACCTGTTGATAATATGTGAATATTCAGTCTTACTCGAGGAACTATATTTGTTTATACTAGTATTTGTAGCTAGGATATTTATGTCCAAATTAAAATTGTACAGATAATTTTCACAGGCAACTGACGTTAAAATTTTTTCTCATAATAAAAATAAATACCCTATACCTAATAATACAGGTATAGGTGCCTGTGATAATTTTGTAATACGTGATATTTATTAAATCTGCTTTGTCCTATTTGGTATTATATTTTTAAATACGCTATGAAACGTTTCCGTTGCTTTGTATAGGCATTTTTTTCTGGGTCAATTAAGCCATATTTATAAAAGAAAATGAAAATTTCACTAATGTTTCGGGAACTATAAGAATGTATGGTTTTTTTCAGTAATCATTCTAAGGTTTGTTTTGTTAACAATCAACTGATCAATGCATAATATGCGGGTTGACAGGCCCATGATGCTTTGTTTTGTTTTTGGTGTTCACATTAAAAATTATTTTTATTAACTTTGAATATTTCTATCTCTGAAAGGAGACCGATTCTGTTGGTGTTTATTGGTGAAAATCTATAACTTTTTAAGATAATTATTTCATTCTGTAATATCCAAGAAATCCAATAGCCAAGAAATCCGACCAATCAGCTTTAAATTATGTTATTACGAAACTGATTCATATTTAGTTTGATTTTTTATCATATTCGGCTTTGTACGGTAGCCCTGTTGGATAGTAGTAGTTCTGTGTGGAACAGATTTCTGATTGGTTGATAGCTTGTTCGACGTAATTTAGTTTATTTCATAATATAGACATACTTACAATTACTATCCGTCAAAGTACAGATCAGGGCAGTCAAGAACCAGCTTACTGAAGGCTTGTTTACGTTTCCTGTTATACACGTGTTCACTGCTTTGAACTTCTAATTTTTATCTCCTTTTTCATGTCTTGAATGGTAAATTTAGGCACTTTGAATGTTTCCCAAAACATGACTATCATTAGTCGAGTCACAAACAAGATACATATATCACAAATATTATTGTAAACAAATGTCGAACCTCGTATTTTTTTGCTGACGGGCGATTTTGGTAAAAGTTACATAACAAGATATCTGTGAGCCAGTGCTCACTAGTAATACCCCCGCTCTGATGTAAGCAAAGTCGTCATTTAACAGAAAGTTGCGTCCGATTGGTATAAAAAAAGATCCCAACGTATGGCATGCCCAAACAAATAGTGTGTTAAAATTTCAAGCATCTGCTATGAATAGTTGCTGAGAAATCTTTGACGAAGATTTGTTTAAAAATTTAGGCTAACAATAAACAGTCGTCATTTATCAGGAAGTTGACGTCCGATTGGTACAAAAATATTATCAACGTATTACATGCCTAAACAAATAGTGTATTAAAATTTCAAGCATCTGCGATAAATAGATGCTGAGAAATCTTTGACGAAAATTTGTTTTAAAATATAGGCAAAAAATAAACAAAGTCTTCATTTAACAGGAAGTTGACGTCCGATTGGTACAAAAATATATCCCAACGTATGGCATGCATAAACAAAGAAAGTATTAAAATTTCAAGCATCTGCGATGAATAGTTGCTGAGGAAAATGCGACAGAAATTTTTGTTACGGACACACAACAGTTTACCACCCCCCCCCCCCCTTTACCAAAATGAATAGTTTGCGGCAAATTTGCTGCAAACGGATTAGTTTTCCACAAAAGTTCAGAACTTGTTTGCCAGTCTTTGCCACTATTGGCAAACTTCTGGTAACCTTCTAATAGTTTTCCAGAACTCATTTTCTCTTTGCATCTTTTTGCCAGTAGCGGCAAAGTCAACAAAATTTACCATAACTTTACCAGAATCTGCAGATATTGCTAGAAGTTTGCCAGAGATTTTACTTAAACTTTCTATACAGTTCATTAACAGATGGAGTTTGCCAAAAGTTTACTAGAAAAAAGACTTAACAAATTTTCTTTACATTAAAATTCATGCATGTAGGTGAAGTTTGCCAAAGTTTACCAGAAAAAAAAATCACCGCAAAAAGCCTGTAAAAAATCTAAATTCTTGTACAATTTACATTAAAATAAAATTTCTAAATTTGCTAAATTAATTCATATTTTCTAAAGTTCTTACTGTTCTTTTAAGTTTTTCCCCAAAGAGTAACAATTAAATTTGTGATATTAGATTAAGTGGATCAATATACATTTACAAATGTTACAAATGTAAAAATAAGAATTAAAGAAAATGTGGCAAAATGTTTTGCATTGTCCATTAAAATACGCTTCAAAATTATCAAAATGCGCCCAAACAAAGATGACCACTAATAAAAATGAGAATAATCAGAGGAAACCCAGTATTCAACAATTACACATTCATCAATGGATGGTTTCAAAACAGTTTATTAGCTGTCTTATATTACATACAATGCAAAATATGAATATATTTGCTTTCCAACATCATTATTTGCACAATGTATCATCATTTACACATCATAGTAATAAAAAAATTTTAAAAGTTCTTCACATCATATAATATTAATTTGTAAAAATTTCAATAGTTCTACATTTAAGCAATAAACAGCAAGTTTAAATTTCACCGGGATATGAACTTGGTTTGTCACGTGATCAATTCCTGTAAAGCCCAAAGGGCTTCTCAGATTTGATCACGTACAAACCAAGTTCATATCCCAGTGAACTTTTTAACATGCTGTTTATTACATATATTTACGTCTGAAAACAGCAAATCCTTAAGAATTATTAACTTACCTGCATTTTTACGTTTACAATAATGCAACCGGCAAATGATAAGCGCGTGCGATTGTGACGTCATGAAAAAGTTCACACAGAATTGAACGTTTTTGCTATTCCGTAGGTTTATATAAGGAAAAATGCAAATGTAAATACATGTATATGAAAAGAACATAAAGAAATCCACAGCAAAGCAATACGTACTTGCAATATACACCTTATTTCTAAACATGATGTACAAGACACACCAAAATTGTTAAACTGTTCATAAATGCATCAATTTGTTTCCTTGTTATTTTATGACTCACAAATGAATTTTACTGGAGAATTTTTAAAATCTACATTTGAACAGACGCAAACTAAATTCTCGATTTCAACAACTGAGAGACAACCAGTCTCTTCACACACATGTATATGTGGTACACATATGCCAATATTGTTACTATATTTTTTATCCAAATCAACAACACTTCCTATCACCTTCAAAGGCCTTATAAAAGCCAAATCTTTCCTGTCATTTCCATTATGGCAACCATAAAAGCGAACATACCCAAACATCAACAACTTTTCTTGGGACAATAAAACTTTACAGTAAAACTGTGTCTCTTCGTCACTCTATCATAGTCAATTGAATGGTAAATATCACCACGTAATAACACTCTGTTGAAAAACACAATATTTGGAGGCTCTTGGTTAAGAATTGACAATACATACTCAGTTTCTTTTTCGGTGAGTGCTTTATCATATCCCTTACCAAGGAATTGTATATGGAATGTAGACACTTTCCGTGCAAGTTTCGATGGAGTAAACTTTTGTACAGCTTGTTTATAATCTCCCAAAATGGATGATACCATATTTGACAACATCTGCATTATGTTTACTGAAATTAAAATTTGCATGTCTGCATGTTGCGTTCCATGAAAAAACTTTGTGATATCACCATTTGCAGATTCAAATGAAAAACAAGAATAAGCCCAAAGAGGACCAAGATTTCTAACACACTCTGGCAAATGTAAAAGAGAATGGAGATTTAAAGTCAGATATCTTTCCCCATATAGTTTGTCAAAGCTCATAACAAAATATACTAACAGTCTTTCACTATGTTGCAAAATGTCATGTGAAATATTATTACTACACAAATTATGTATGGCTTGCACAAAGCCCATATAATGAACAAAGTAAGTCTCATGTATAATATCATGCAATAAAGGTATTGAATAAAAAAACAACCAAGATCTTAGCTCAGAAGCTTCCCAGTACTTAAAATGAGTACTTATAGAACAAGGTAGTCTCGTTATATATGACGGAAGTTTTATACTTAGAAGGCGACAATCAATAATGTCAGATTATTCTGCAATTGAAAAATCTTCTTTACTAAAGGTTGAAGATACCCATCATTTTATGAGTAATTTTGTGACACCAAGTAAAACACCATGCATATAGTAAATACCTGAAGATTTGATAAAATCCAAACTTTTTAGGCACATTAAAAAAGAAGGCCCCTTAATTCCATCAACTGCACCACTTGTACGTATGGCATCTGATGCATCTATAATACTTTGGTGATGTGTTCTTGATTCTCCTAAAGGAGACTCGGGAACAAAAGGATATATATGTACAGAACCTCCTTTACAAGTACGACGTGTGGTGCCTTTCTGAAGGCACATACTACAACTAAATGCACCATTAAACTGGTTCATATTCATTAAAAGACATGTTGCAGGAAGATCAGCTGTAGTACAAATTAAAAATTCTTTACATAAAACCTCTTTTTCATTTACAGTAACCATAAATCCATTTTCTTCCAAGTTTTTCAAACTAGAGAGAAGTGGTCTTCCAAATGTGCTCATTAAAAGTTTGCTTTCACCAAACCACAATCCACAGAATAACATATTTTCAGAAGTTCATTTATCATGAGGTAAACGGGCCAGATTGAAAATTTTGAGCTTTTGAATATGGGAACGCCATCCGTGTTCAGAGTAAATGATATGTTATGTGGATATGAAGGTGACAAAGGTCCTTTTTTTCCTGACAATCTTTTTTATATATCACCATCGTATATGTCTTCAATATATGAAGAGTTGCATGTTCTTGTAAATCTGAGAGTGATTAAATTCACAAAGTTTGGACGCTTAAATATGTTTTCTAGTTGATATTCAACTGGTACTTCCAAAAAGTATGATTTCATTTTGGATTCACTAATGTCTTCACATAATATGTAAGGACATGTTTGTACATTACTTTCCACACACGTAAGACATTGTACACAGAAATAATGTTTTAGAGGCGATTTTAAATTGCAAAATACTGTTTAAAATGAAACAGGCTTTTCAGTCCAGGATGTACCTCCATACAATGCAGACCAATAAGAGTTAATAGATCTTGTAATTGACTTCCTGAATTCCAATGCGTAATGCAGTACAAGAGAATGAGGAGAACGCTGACTTTTACCGGCATTGAATGACCACGATAAATGGGTGCATCTCCTGACTTTTCGGCATTATTTTTATCATTTTTCGAGGCATGGTCCTCCTCCTCCTCTTCTTCTTCAAGATTTTCACTCGATTCGTGAAATTCGTTTTCGGCATCGATATCATCTTCATCAGGTGCATGGTTAAACAGGATTTCAGAGAGAAGAGTCTCGATGCAAATACTGTCAGGGTTATTGAAAGAGCTGTCCAAATTAGCATCATCAATCTCAGCATAAGTTAAAGAGTCCTGACACTTTAAGCTGCTATGGTCTGCATATTCCAATGGATGGTCTCTGTTTGCAGAATTTTGATTATGTTGTGTTTCATTTTCTTCTGCTGATCTCTTCAGTTTTTCAGAAGCCAATCTAAGTCTCTTATTGTATTGCTTTGGACGAACAGAAGCCATCACTTCTGGAATAGAAAAAAGTAAAAATTACATGACATAACCCCTTAAATTTAAGATTACAATGCACAACATATTATACAACCAGCATTCTTGCAAAGAATTTTAATTTGTTTATGAATTAACTATGGAACATTCTTTGATTTTTATGGAGGCGATTGGTAATTTTCAATACCATTTAGAATTTTCATAATTATAAAACAGTAAAAAATCTCCTATACTGAACTTACCTTTAAGCACTCGCCTTCACAATAATCCAAAAGATTGAGGGGGCTTTGCTAGCATGAAATTACCACCTGGAAGGGAGAGGGGACCTACATGTCCCTGCACCTAAACATTCTGTGTATAAAGTGACCCACTTC